>JAJJMC010001317.1:2239442-2484717 GCA_023531435.1 Papaver californicum
AGTCAAGTCTCTGTTGACTTGACCAAGTCTAATTCCTCTTTACTACAACTCAGCTGTATTTTCAGTCTCTTATATAAGTTGTAATAACTCTTCCTGAGTTTACTCAACTTTTATTACATTCAATACTATCTTTGGTTTCTCAAGTTGTTCAAATGTTTATCTACTTGTCCAGTCAATTCAAGTCTCTGTTGACTTGACCAAGTCTAATTCCTCTTTACTACTGCTCAACTGTATTTTCTGTCTCTTATATAAGCTGTAATAAGTCTTTCCGAGTTTACTCAACATTATTACATTCACTACTATCTTTGGTTTCTCAAGTTGTTCAAATGTTTATCTACTTGTCAAGTCAAGTCAAGTCTCTGTTGAGTTGACAAAGTCTAATTCCTCTTTACTACATCTCAGTTGTATTTTTGTGTCTTATATAAGCTGTAATAAGTCCTTCCGAGTTTACTCAACATTATTACATTCACTACTATCTTTGGCTTCTCAAATTGTTCAAATGTTTATCTACTTAATGAATGGGTAAAAATGAGGGGTTTGGCGGGCCTTGGTGCATGACTTAAATTGCACTCTTTAAACTTTGAATTGATAAGAATTAAGAAACTTGAGTAATGGGAATTTAATATTATAGTCATGATAGGCCCATAGGGTATATGAATTTAATTTGGTATGTGTTTGCCAGAGGCGTTCACAGGGTCACCCAAGCAGATCAAACGGACCCAACAATGGACAAAATGCCAGCGAGTGGACCAGGATGGAATTGAAAATCCCAGAAGATATCGTCCATGTAATGGGCAAAGATCTTGAAGGTCAGTACTCAAAATCTTTTACTAGATATCAGCTTCATTCGTATGGTGCTTTGTTTTGTTGCAGTATGAGGCTTACGACATTCCATACTGTTAAAAGTTTGATCACATCCAGTCATAATGCATATAAGTTAAGGCAATTGTTCAATCCCAAAGTATAGGTTTCTGTATGTAGACCGTGAGCTAAGGTTCTAAATAGTACATCTACATTGCCTTAAAATCTACTTCACTTTTTGTACCAAAATTCACACACTACACAGTAAAGTCTTACAATTTCCTATAATATTATTGCTAACAGGTATCATTGAACGCGATGCTGTCATTGGCTTATACAGGGGTTTTCTGCCAAATGGATTAAAAAACCTTCCGAATAGGTTTATTTCTGCTCTTTCTGTGTCAGTTTCAAGGGACTGTTTATCCACTTTTTAGGTTTTGCAGTACGCATGTATGGCACATAATGAGCTTTGACGGATGAGTATTTTCATACCTCAAGTAGCGGGATACATATTTTATCTTCCTATCTACAACAATGTACTTATGATATTTAACGATATGGTGCTTTGTTGTGTTGCAGTATAAGGCTTACGACATTTGATACTGTTAGAAGTTTGATCGCATCCCATCAAAAAGATCTTGAAAGAATCGTAGAAGAGAACCGGGAGAAACAAAACTGAAACATCTGCCCACAGCTACATTAGTAAATTCTTTATTCATAAGAACTTTAACTTTTCTGCTACTAACACGTATGAAAATTCGAAACAACTTAAGAATGGCTACCTCATGACTCCTGCAGAATCAACCAAATACCAGTCCTGCCACGTCGTACTGGCGGCGTAATAAAAGTTGATTATGCCTATGTCTATATCATCTGATTTTTTACTGTGACCGAATGATTCGGTTCAGATTATTTCAACATAGTTTTTGTCTGCTTGAAATCTATGGATGCTCCGTGGCAACACCAACAATACAACCCCAAACAGGATCTCCATTTTTCTAACCCCGTTCAAAGAAGCCAAGGAAAATTGTTGGACCAAATTGATAAAAAATGGATCCCTTCCAAGAAAAGGAAACTAAAATAAGCCCAGATCGGTGGATTCGAGGAAACAATTTTACCTTACAAATGAGAAATGATTTAACACAGTGTGACTTATATTTTCATTAGTAAAATATTCTGCATATTTTCATTAGTAAAAGATTCCGCATTTTGGATATCAACCATAATCTTTCAATATTCAGTAAAAATGTGATTTAGGAAAAGACAATAAAAAATATTGTTCTCTTTTAATAATAATAATACCACCTATCTTGAACGTTATTCTTATCAAGATATGGAATATGTTAGATATTTGGATCAACGTTAGAAAACTGGCTACAGTGTAATTGCATAAGATATTTTAATGGCGAATATTTTGTCGTGGGTGGTAATTGTATTCATATTCATTTGGTTTTCAATAGGAAAAAGAGAGCACAATTTAATTTACTATCTTTAATTACTCCTGGCAATGCATCAGTGAAAACGAAAACGTACGAATGTAAAAATATTGCCATTGGACTTCTGTGTTGTTGTATTGGGACGTACTATGATGACTACTAATTTTTGAGACTAGATTTTTTGAGGTGCTATGGTGACTTCCTTGCAAGGATTAGCCAAACGAACACCTATTCCACTGCTTGACTTGGATTTCAAAGTACTTAAGAATGAATCGATGGAGACCTTTTATGTTAACATGATTCTGAAGTCATGACTCAACCAAAGGGACACATTACCGGTACAATTATCCCGTTCATGGTTTGGTGGGTTTGAAATACCTACTGTGATGGGGATACTTATGAAAACAGTTTCATAATTTAGAAATCGAGCATCATTAATTGTATGATTTCTTATTTCTTAACATGACCAAATTGTTTACATTTACTTTGGTCAGATTTCTTTATCAGGCATTTTTGAAATAACTTATAGTAGTAGTTCCCAAAAAGGTCGGGTTACAACTCGATTAACTATTAATAAATACTTTTATTGTTTCAAGTTGTTCTTTCGTGATGGGAGAATGGTTGCACGTGACAACCGAAGAGGTCAAAATATAAAGGAAATCGAATTTTTTTTCGAAACTACCCTTAGTAAATGTCACATTATTGTTAATATTAAAAATTTAATCTCTAAAAATCACATATAAAATTGGTGATTCTAATTTTATTAGAAATTAAAACAAGACAATAAAAAATCTTTAAATTTTAAAAAACTTTAGAAAGTAAATAAAAGAAAATTATCTTTTTAAAATTGACTAATTAACAAAGTGTAGATGAAAATAGATGAAAAAAATTATATTCATGGAGTAAGAATTTTTTAACCTTTCAGCTAAAAATAAAATATATTTAGAAAAAAAATAAAGATACAATAAAAACATATTAACCATATTTGTTTCTTATTTATGTAGATATTCTTTGTAATTTTGATTTGGGTCATATTGAAAATAAATTTATAATTATAAAAATTTTAAAAGTATATTTGTGAGTTTAATGAGAAAAAACAATCATAAACAGAATGTTGGGATTGACGAAAATAATGGGACAAAGGATACAAGACATGTTATGTAAATCAACATTTAAAGTGGGACTCACAAAAGTTTCAGCGTGTAGCAAAATCCATATTATACAAACCACCTCTTATTATTCTTAGTCGGGATTGGTATACCCCCAAACAGATCGATATTCCCATTAGCAAAGTTGATAGAAGGTGAATCCGGATACATAGTTAAACACATATGAAACTTACATAGTATGTCCAAGCAACCACATAAAACGAGGTAATGAAGTCATTGGTATGGTGAGAAATTTCTTTTCCTCTAAATATATCTTGAAGAATCTTAATGAGACAAGTATTTCTCTTATACCCAAGACAAAGAATAAACAATTCCCGTCTGACTTGAATCTTATTTCCTTATGTAACACTTTTAACAAAATTATTTCAAAGATAATGATAGACTACACCGATTGAATTAACAAATAATCTGGAAAAACAAATCTACCTGAATCTCCCCCGGAAGACTCCACATCGATCTTCAAATTTCACTTTAGAGAAGAGAGAAACAAAATAAGAGATTCAGTTGAGAGATGAGTGATATGTGGCAGTGAGGGACATCTGTTGTCGGTGAAGTAAATGGAATATTAAAGAATAACTCAAGTGTGTGTAATTTGTTGGTCGGAAAACAAGATGAAATAAACAAAACATGAGAGAATGAGAAGAAGAAGAAGAAAACCTGAACTTGGGTCATTAGATCCCAGGAGGAGGCCATCTTGCTATGGCATGCTAATGTGTCATTGTGTCATCTTATGGCTATAAAATACTCATGTGTCACCTTCCTACCCATCTTATGATTGCCATTTGTTTAAATTGTAAGGTTTTACAAGTGCAGAAAAGAAAAAGTGGGATACGCGTTTTAACGTGCTGCAATGGCTATACCAAAATATGTTATTGGGGTATTTCCATAATTTTAGAAATTAGGGTATTTTTGTAATTTTGTTGGCAGCCCATGCAAAGCAAGTATATAATTTATGAAGAAAGATATATCAGTGTATTTCCTTGATTACATCATCTTCGACAAAAAGCAATTCATATGTTTTGCACTATTTATTGTTGACAATCTGTTTTATGTTAATATTGTTGTAAATTAATTCTTTGGTGGATTCCACCACTCTTACACCCCTCTTACACCACCACCTTATCATCTCCCCTTCCACCTCTTCACATCTTTCACTTCTTGGTAACCCCCACATTTAGTGTAATAACTTAGGTTTAATACCTTAGTTATGAGAATGCATTTCATTACTTCATAATGTTAATGCTATCTTTATCATCCTCTCTTGTATTAGCCTAAAAATTGAGGCTCATTCCTTTGTAATGGATACTAATATCTAGTAATGAGAAATTCTCTCTTCTTCTCTCTATATTTCTTTTGTGCAATAGTTCATCTTTTGATTTAGTTTATAACACGTTATCAGCAGGCTAGCTCTCCTTAGCGGGTCGTCAATTGACCATGATGATGATCAAATTTCTATTGTGATGAATCTTACACAATAAGGTAAAATACTATATATCTTTTTTCTTGTTTTTAAGAAAAACTAAAATCAAAATCTTTTACTTTATATTCATGAGTTGACAAACTTTTGGTTTTCATAAGATGAAGATTTAGTTGAATATAGTAATATATTCACAGCTACTATTTGTTTAGACAAATAATCGATTCATGCGTATACATATGTATATCATGTATTAGTTAAAATTGCACATTTGTGAATTATATCATATATATATGAGTTTTTATTTTATCGATGAATTATTATCTATTTATTTTATTTTATTTTATATCACTTTAAGGTACCAATAATTGCGGATCGCACCATTACAAAGAGGAAAGGTTGTATCCTTGAAGGATAGCACAACTTTAACTTTTTCTCCTCAATAATAATCTCCTGGATTTAAAAAAAAAAAAAAAGACTGTTCCACCTGAAGTTGGAACTCAGTGTGACACAATATGGACAAAAGAAGTTCACTCGGTTAACCGGTCGGTCCCTGAAGTGACCCGTAACAAAGTGACATCATGTCTCTATCCGCGGTTCCTGAAGTAACATGACCCTAATGTTAAGACAATTTTATTTTACAAATAATGTGTCCACGTGTACACTGGCAATGAATATTTCGTCAAACCCGAAGATGACGAAATTGATATTTAAATAATGTTGGTACTGTATCTGTGTATGTTCTTTATTTATTTTTATTTTTGTTTATTTTAATTATTGGTCTTGAAAAAAAAAAAAAAAAAGCATTCCAGAAGCAATCCATGGGATGTTATTAACTCCAGAATTAGTCTAACATGCAAATTATAAATTTTTGTAGCAATCCAAATTGTTGTGGGTTCCCGCAGTAATCCATAAATATAGACTCCAGAAGTGGTCTATGAAATTTTTTGGATTTCAGGTATCCATAAGATTCTGGGTTCCCGAAGTAGCCCATAGTTACTAAATACTTTTGTTAATGGTTTTATTATTTTTCTCTCGTCAATCTATACTTTTGTTAATGGTTTTATTATCAAAACTCAAAATATATGTCATATTCTTTGCTACAAGAGCATAATTTTTACAGCATTAAACGTTTCCGACATATTGATTGATTAGTACCAATCAAGCCGAATTTCCCGCTCAAATTTTGGTAGACGTAACAATACAAGAGCATATGACTATCGTTTATAATAAATGGTAATCAGGGTGCACACTGATAAAGTATACGCTGTCAAATTTTAATTACATATATGAGCATGGGTGATTTAAAATTATTAATTGTAATATTATGATGAACAATCCGAAGAAAAAAAAAAGGTTTTCCGGATGACCTACTTGGATCCAAGGTCACTCACCCATAATATATTTTGCATGAATAATACTAGATGTGATGAGACTTCCCGCCGTTAGAGGGAGGAAAGCAGTCGTTATAAGAACGTCATGAATTGGTCTCATCATAATTCTTGCACCAATTCGGTATAAGGTGGAGAAGTTATTCATTCATTATGATATGCTTGAAGCATTTTATTCTTACAAGAAGAATAATTAAAACTCATTTGTTGTTGCACGTATTTTGGCATTAGTTTATGTCCCTGCAGGGCATGCCATGTGTTAACAATAATTGAGTCGTCTACAACTCATCTGAATTGTTGATGAAAAATAAAATAAATAAAATAATAAAAATATATATTCCTTGATAGAGGAAGTCAATCACGCTGGATCAAAATAGTGCTCCTGGGGAGGCTATTGATAATGTTCTCAATGAGACTATTTAACTACGATCTTTAATTACCGAGCCATATTTGTCTCCTAAAGAGGAATTCATTCCTAAGTGGACAAGTAGTGTCGATATTAAAGAATGATTTTTATACGCGTACATAATCGTAGTTATTGTCGAACATGTATTCAGAGTAGCGACAACCATATATGTATTATAGACAAAATCCTTTTTCGCAGAGAAACTGCGGTGAAGTATCGACAATATGTATGGTTGACTAATATGGGTGAAAGGCATCCATATTTGGTTGTCCTCTCACTAATAAACATTTTTGGACATAAATAAAAATTGTGAACCCGGAAGGTTACAAGTTTGATACTTAATTAGTTTGCATGAAAGTGAGACGAGAGGAACAAGGACGCTAATTGCACAGCGCCACTCGTGGCATCTAGTTTCTACATACACTTGAGATCTGTGAAATTACATCATCTACTCTTAAATGATTTGAAAATACCCAATACTTTGGTAAGTATTGTGTACCCCGTTGATAGATGAATTTTAAGGGAAACTATTATTTGCCAGTTTTACATGTCATAGTCTGACATAATTGTTTGTTATCGAAGATAACGTTCGTGTAAACTTCTAAAAGATTATCACCGGTTATACTTCCTTATTGAAAGAATTCAAGATAAAAGATCTTGGAATCATTATAATGGTCCATGATTTTGTCAACTTTAGAAAGTTTTGACATGTTTACATGGATAAGTACGTAAGCTCCTAATAAAACTTGTGTAATAGCAATCTACTTTCATCTCGGTAACGGTACCTCTAACATTTGATCTTTGCTTTGACGGTTTATCCAAAGTCTCGTAAGTAATGAACTACAGATAATTAGTTTCCATTTGCCAAATTGTTAGACGATACAACATCCTTTTTGCAGCAACAACGATGATCATCTATTATTGTTTGAAAGGAATTTACGAAGAATAAATGATATATCAGATCCTACAAATCAACCATTGGGAATTTGACAAAGACAATTCAACTTGAGATTTGAAATTAAGTTATGGCAACATAAAGGTCTCCATTACCAACAAAAAAAAATTTGAGCTGAAGATGGTTGCTGATTAGCTACTTGTGGTAAATCAACTGAGATATCTTTTTTCTGCTGGAGGATATATTGGACTTTACGAGTTGTACTCTTTTTCCTTAGTCAAGGTTTTTTTCCAACTGGGTTTCCCTTCTCAAGGTTTTAACGAGGCAATATATATATGTCCAACTTCTTTTCTTAATCTATCTACAGTTGTACTCTTTTTCCTTAGTCAAGGTTTTTTCCTTCTAGGTTTTCCCGACAAGGTTTTGATGAGGCAACGAACTTGAAGAAATTTGCTTAAAGAGATATTCGAAGACATTATTGAAGACAAACTCATATGTTTCGCACTATTTATAGTTGATAATCTGTTTTATGTTAATATCAATTTTTTTAGTGTCTCTACTATCATATATTGGTACGATTATATAGTGAGTGTGGTTTTTCATTTAACTACAAGGAATTTGAAACTGAAGGAGCAGTTGAGTTGGCCACTAGATTCTTAACGCGAGTATATGATATGGTACCTAAGGAAGGTAGCCAATGTACATCGGGTGAAATACAAACATGATTTTTTCAACTTGGAAACTATTACTAGGGTTTTGAGGTAGAATATTATTATATGACTTTGTTTCTTTACTATTTTAAAAGTTACAAAAATTGATTAACCAAGGAATATTGCATGGTATTCTAAATTCTAGTAAGACTAAGGGTAATTGTATTGTTACTTTGAGTAGAAGACTTCAAATCTAGCGTTAAGAATTATCTTTAGAGCGCCGATGTTGGTAATGTCATGAACTACTTACTGATTTCAAAGATTACTTTAATTTTTCAAATGTATTTTTCTTAAAATGATTTTTTAACCTCCATCACTGTAAACAATACATAATTGGTGTTTTCATTATACACTACAGTTGTTATTTGGGACTCCTTCCAAGACGGGTGCGAGGTGAAACCTCACCTTACCAAATAAAGGTTAATTTTCATCATTCCCGGTGCATAGCACGGATTAAATACTAGTACCAACTAAAAATTATATATTCCCCAAAACATGGTTCTAATTTAATCCGTTTTGATCGAACTGTTTCGATTTGAATGAGAATTCTCGTCACATAGGCATAGGCATGCCAATTCCACTGGTATTACTCACTGGGCCGAATACTGTTCTCGATTTTCTATTTTATAGGTTGATCTGTTACTTACTAAAAAAATTCTCTTAGAAAATCGAATTAGGGTTTTTAAATTTTGATTTTTTTTCCTTCTGTTCTCTTTTCCCATGGTTTCTAATCATCTCCTTATCTGATTAATTTAACAATTAATATTTGTTTTTAAAGGATGACTATTCAAGAAGAGGAGAATATAAGACCCAAACTAAACGAAGAAAAGAATAAGAATAAGAATAAGAATAAGAAGAATAAGAAGAAGAAGAGTAAGGAGAACCGTGGCACTGTTGGTGAGGTCGTGCAGGAATTTGCCTTTGTATTGGGTCTACCCTTTGTGTTTAACCATGTTGGTGAGGTCCTGCAGGAATTTATCGACATTGGTTTGAAGTTAATAGGTAACCAAACACTTCCCTTTATTATTATTGTTTCTTTTTTTTTTTTCTTCTTGATTCTTGATTCTTATTTAGTTAATTTCTTTTTTTTTTTTAGACCTGAGATGTATGAGTGTCACAACAGAATTTATACAAGCTCACTTTCAGAAGGAGGGTAGATACACATTTACTGGCCCAGTTATGGATTTTGTAACTGATGATCCATTCCTTGCTATGAAATTGCAAGGAGATGATGCTGTCTATAAAGCTCATCAACTTGTATTTACAAAGAGGCAACATCCCTTCTGGGATGATTGGTAAACAAAATGAATATATTGAAATTTGCAATTCCGTTGTGGTTGCATAATATTTCTTGTCGTGTTTACCTTACTGAATTTACATATTTCTGCAATGTGGTTCCGCGCCGATTCTAACCCGTTAGAAGAAGCACGGAAGAGGAAAAATCTGGTTATTAATCTGCCTGATGGCAGCACATGTAGCGGCTCCACAGTAGAAGAGATAGAAGAAAAAATGAGAAAAGTCAGAATTGATTTTGACCTGGATTGGTAAACTGTCAACTTACTGTTTTAAATAGAGATTCTATTAAGTACAAGTAGTTTCTCCTTGGTCTAACATTCGCGTAAATGCTATATCAACAGTAGAAATCAGCGGTTCGTCCTAATCAAGCCTAAGGCTTTCCAAGATGGGATTATGCCAAAAATGCTATCTAGAATTGAGCGAATCTGTTGTTATATAAAAGGTTTGCAAAGAAAAAACATGGAACTTGAGATCTTTAAATTATTTACGCGTGAAAGATTTTATTTTGATTAACAAATATATATGTTAATGATATAGGGTTAAAACTGGTAAAAAAGTCTGAAGTTCCCCACAATGTTGCATGGTCTGATGATAGTTCGTCTTCCTTGAATGAAACTCACAAGGAAGAGTTTGGTATTGCTTTAATTGTGGTTCCTCCATGGATTAGCTTTAATAAAGAAGGTTCCTTACTCCTCGGGGAAGATGTTACCAGGTAAATATGTTCTACTTTTTTGGTAAGTTTAAGTTTGGTTTTTTGTTTATAGAGTCCAAATCTCTACTAAGATACTGGTTTTTAACTAAAAACATTGGAAATCGGCTTCTCTCTTTAATCTTTAGTTAATTAGCTTTAATACTCTTTTGAAGCTTTCTTGTAGTAAGTTTGGTGTTTTCTGGAGATTTACATTTTCATTTAATTCCTTTGGCAGCGATTTAGTTTATGTAAGTCCGGAAGGTGAATCGTTGAAGTTTGTCAAGGAGTTTTTCGAATTTGGTGTTGTTGGTTGGTTTGATTCAGTTAGTAACATCTTTTGTGGCGGTAAGTTCGAACCAACCTTAACTGGCCTTTTATACGAGGATGATAGCGACTAAACTGGAGCTTCATTATTTATTTTCTCCATCATGCACTCTTATATATTCAATCTGTCTTTTGTTTCTATGAAATTCTCTGCTTATCAATACATTTGGTGTTATTGTAATGGTGTAATCTTTTTCTATTGATACGAAAATCTTTGTTACGTTATGAATCTTTTGCTGCTTGATGACATCTTTAGATTTCTAATATAGCTTGTTTGTTATGTACTTCTGGAATGTGTAGTCTCAATAGGTATCGATATGGTTACTTATTTAGTTGTTTATGAACTTTTTGCTTTTGGTTCAGGATATCATATGCCAATATATGTAGTAGATTCGATTGAACTGATTCAACTGCTGCGCCATCTAACATTGCCAAAAATGGCCTTGTTAACTGTAAACATTACGCCATGCTATAAATCTGCACAATTTGACAAAAAGTTTAATTAGTGATGTATTCTACTACGAGGAATAGAATAAGTTGATGATGATCATTGATTTCTGAATCTGAAGTCGACCAAGATTTCTTGCTCCCTATTATTAGGGCGACCAAAATGTCCCTAAATATCTCTCTCTAATGTTTAACATTGGTTAATACTTAAAACAAGAATTAATTAGATATCTTTCGTGAAAGAAGTCCACTCAAAATGTAAACAATTCTTTACGGACATAATCAAACTAGGAATTGCTAATTAATTTTGATGATGTGTTTAATGATTAGTCCACTTGTTAGAGATAGTTAAACCGCTGACCCATCGGAAAACTTATTCCCAGCACCAAACATGTGTGGGAGTCTATAGTAAAAAAACTTATTCCCAGCATCAAACACGTGCGGGAGTCTATAGTAAAAAAACTTATTCTCAACATCAAACACGTGTGGGATCTATAGTACATATTTTTAAATTTTTTAAATTATTTTTTTGTCCATAACCTTTGTTCTAAATAGAAAGAGAGCGTGCGAGAGAATAAGTTATCTTCTTAGATCTTTTGGTTTTTCAATTGCAAATGAATCCACTACCGAGGTCTGCTCAAATGAGGAGATGATTTGACGCGAATTCAAGCTCAATTTTTTTGTATTTGATAGGTTGATTTCATTTATCGTCGATTTTAATTTAGGTTTTCTTCTCGATTTTTTTATAATTTTTATTTTCTAGGGTTTCTTTTATAATTGTTTAGATTGGTTGATTTCAAACCAATTTAGAACTCCATATTCTTTTTCTTCTTCTTCATCATTATTTTTTCTTGCTTAATTTTTGAATATACTGTGTTTCATTGATATTATGTAATTTGAGTAATTGTGGGTTTCTTTAGTTAATTGGAAATTTAGGGTATCGATTTTTTATTTGGCTTGTTTGAAAAAACAGCTGAATGAGTTTTTTTTTGTTTGGTGAAATTCGAAAAAAGATCTGGGGTTTTATGTTTCGAAATTTAGGAATTTGTTTGGCTTTTGAAATTACTTAAGTTAGAGAGAAATTTTTAGAAAAATTGAGAATAATGGTGTGTGATTGGAATTTATGTTGTTTATATATACGTGGGTTTATTTTGTATTGAAAATTTGGGGTTTAGAAAACCGGTTAGTTATCACTGCCTCAGAGAAAGCATCCATAATAGTTTTGTTATACCTTTCATGGATTTCCTGAGGTCCTGCGAAAGATATAATGAAGACACTATTCGATGGCTTGCAGTAATGTTAAAGCCTCTGCTTGCTCTTTATTTTTTGGTTAGAGTTATGTATCCTCTAGATGCCAAGAATGCTCCTGCATCATTTCTCATTATTTGGGCATATGCAGCAAGGTAATTAATCAGTGTGAAGACCTACGATTCTAAATCTGCACAATTTGACAAAAAGTTTAATTAGTGATGTATTCTACTACGAGGAATAGAATAACATGATGATGATCATTGATTTCTGAATCTGAAGTCGATTTCCGACCAAGATCTCTTTCTCCCTATTATTAGGGCGACAAAAATTTCCTAAATATCTCTCTTTTTCTTTCTCTCTGAAATGTTTAACATTGGTTAATACTTAAAACATGAATTAATTAGATATCCTTTGTGAAAGAAGTCCACTCAAAATGTAAACAATTCTTTACGGACATAACCAAACTAGGAATTGTTAATTAATTCTGGTGATCTGTCTAATGATTAGCCCACCCATTAGAGATAGTTAAACCGTTGGTCCATCAGAAAATTTATTCCCAACACCAAATATGCGTGGGAGTCTATAGTAGAAAAACTTATTCCCAGCATCAAACACATGTGGGTTTTATAGTACGTATTTTTAAATGCTAAAATTATCCTTTTGTCCATAATCTTGTTCTAAATAGAGAGAGCACGCGCGAGAGAGTGAGTTATCTTCTTAGATCTTTTTGTTTTTTCAATTGCAAATGAATCCACTACCGAAGTCTGCTCAAATGAGGAGATGATTTAACGTGAATTCAAGCTCAATTCTTTTGTATTTGGTAGGTTGATTTCATTTACTGATGATTGTAGTTTAGGTTTTCTTCTCGATTTTTTCTTATAATTTTTATTTCTAGGGTTGCTTTTATAATTGTTTAAATTGGTTGATTTCAGACCAATTTAGAACTTCATATTCTTTTTCTTCTTCTTCATCATTATTTGTTCTTGCTTAATTTTTGAATATACTGTGTTTCATTGCTATTATGTAATTTGAGTAATTGTGGGTTTCTTTAGTTAATTGGAAATTTAGGGTGTCGATTTTTCGTTTGGGTTGTTTGAAAAAACAGTCGAATGAGGTTTTCTTTTGTTTGGTGAAATTCGAAAAAAAATCCGGGGTTTTATGTTTGGTGGATGGGAAATTTAAGAATGTGTTTGGCTTTTGAAATTACTAAAGTTAGAGAGAAATTTGTAGGAAAATTGAGAGTAATGGTGTGTGATTGGGATTTATGTTGTTTATGTAAATGTGGGTTTGTTTTGTTAATTGGAAATTTGGGGTTTAGAAAACCAGTTAGTTATGACTGCCTCAAAGAAAGCATCCATAATAGTTTTGTTATACCTTTCATGGATTACTCGAGGTCCCGCGAAAGATACAATGAAGACTCTATTTGATGGCTTGCAGTAATGCTAAAGCCTCTGTTTGCTCTTTGTTTTTTGGTTAGAGTTATGTATCCTCTAGATGTCAAGAATGCTCCTGCATCATTTCTCATTATTTGGGCATATGCAGCAAGGTAATTAATCAATGTGAAGACCTACAATTCTAGGAGTATGACTGTTAGTATATGCATATGCATCAATTTAAGAGCGAAATGAATATTTAAAATGACTTGTTTATATTGGATTTGGGGTCTTGTAATGAAATTATGAATTGCCAGACTTGAGCATGCTATTGATTTTGTAAAAGTGAGTAAGATATGAGGTGCTACACCCATCCAAATTTCCCTTGCATATGGGCAAAATAATAAGATATGAGTAGTTTTTCTTCTTGATGCCGGCATAGTGGCCATGTGATAGGAATATCTCCTGACAGAATATCACTTGAACTATTCTACTAACAACTCTTGTTTGGAGTAATGTATGTCGCCGGGATTGTAAATTTTCTATTCTTGTTTTATTCGGTGCATGTGTATATGTACTATGATATCTAGTAGATTTTCATACCATACATATCAATATGTACTAGGTTTTTGATTCTTGTTTTCTTAAGTACATGTGTATACGTATTATGGATTCATATTTGATCTCTGTAGAAATTTATCAGATTCCGATTTTCTATTTTGATTTTGAAATTTTTGTTGATTTTTGTTGAAATTTTTTTTTACAGACATAGATAGACTGGTAGATATGAAGCTCATAAATGGGATAACACAGTTGTAGAAGAGAAGGAAAATCATAAAAGGGAGTTAAGGTAGTACTCTCTCCCTCTATCAAAGATTTAAAAGTTTCTCTTGGACTGACATTCATGTCCGGGTCTTATTTCTTTGCTTAGATATTATGATGTGTTTGCTTTTAAAATAATTTATTGCAATATACTCATATAATTAATGTAGGGATGGAAAGCAGACATTGCTGAAATACTATGATGTGTTTGTTTTTCTAAAAAGTGTGATAGTTCAATAGTGTTCTGAATATACATATGAAATAAGTAAGATAAATATGTTGAATTTTATCTAGTAAAATTGATATGTATTAATATTATCATCTTTTGATACGCTTTTGTTACTTTCTTTCTTATATCAGGTCATCCTTGGATTTGTGAAAATGGGTTTGCTCCTAAATGTGCATTAGATCCATCAGTTCGTTCTCGGCTTTAACAGTTTTATACAATGACATATACGTATTCTGATTGTGTCCTATTGGTTTACGGGGGTCGAGGGGGCAGCGCCCTCTCGTAATCATTCATTTCTCAGTAACTTTGAGATTATTATTTTGATAAATCATCCCCAGTTTATTTTTCTGTTGAATCCCTTCAATATCCGTTGTTGGAATCTTACAATGATGAGTACATATCAATACCCACTGTTGGAATCATACACAACGATGATTACATATTAATATGTACCTTGTAAAAACATACTGCATATTTAACCTGAATATTTTTCAATCTATGTACTGATGTCAGACATTTTTTAATTTTTGTTTTTTTTGTTTTTATTACAATACATTTATTTATATATTGATGTTTGAGATTCAGTTCTAGTTCTTTTGCACGTTAATAAAGATTATTTTCTAGTTGTTTGTAGAAGTTTGCTAGATTCTTTGGGTGGTTTGAACATTTTGAAGTTCTCTAGTGGCAAAAAACCATAGTGCATAACCATAAGTCCTTAATGGCTAAGTTTTTGTCTCTTGGTAGTTTTGATTACGTCTTTGGAAGTTGACAACAAGAGTTGGGTGAAAATAAAACAAGCTATGGTGGCAAATTCAAAAAAGAAACAACAGCTACAGTTATGGCCGCTGGAGATGCAACAATCAACTCATTTGAGGTTATGAGACTTGCAAGCATCAAGGCTGAGAGAGAGACTGGAGGAATTATCTCATCAAATTGAAGACTCTGATACTCGGTACATATTTATATGTACTATGGTTTCACTCAGTACATATCGATATGTATTGAGTTTTCACTCAATACATATCAATATATACTAAAGTTGGTTAAGTTGTATATGTCTCTAGCGAAATTTTCTTTTGCACGCCAAATTTTATAGTACAGGCAGATATATACTGCAAGTATTTAAGGCTTCATACTCTTTTCTTAATCTTTTATACTAAGTTCACACACTAACATGTTGCAGTACTATAAGAAGTATTGAAACATATTTCAGTTTTTTTTTCCCAGACCCTTTTGTACTAAAAAGATCTTGGGTTTAAAGTTCCAATTTTCTTATGTGTGCCAAAACAGTACATGCAGATATGTATTGCCTGTATTTCAGGCCATACTATTTTTTCAGTCTTCATACTGACTAGTATTTTTTTTTGTTAACCTTTTTCTAGCCCTGCCATCTTGGCCTTTTGCTTTGTATCATTTTTGTAGTAGGATTTCTGAGTTCTCCACTTTGTTTGTAAGTACATACTTTGTTTATCAGAAGTAAAAATAGTTTATTGGGAAATATGAGTTTGAACTCACATTATACAGTGATGTGCTACGAAAAAACCACAGTATATAAATGACGTACTCCATAGAAACCACGATACATAAAACAATGTACCCAGGAGGGGAACTTACAGTACGTAAATGTTGTACTATGAAACAATATGAGAAGTTGAAACAAGAGGAGTTGTGGCTTGCTTCCTATATTTTTATATTCAAGTTTTTAGCACGAGTTACTGAAAGCAATATTATGCTTTGTTTCTATAATACAGTAAGAGAACATGCCTGCAATCCCGAACTCGACAGTCTTTTTAGCATCATTTTTCTATGCAACACCGCAACACATTCATAATCCCAAGCTTCCACTGACTTGATAAAGTATGGATTTTTATATACTTCAACACATGCACCTCGTCGCAATACACACCCAAAAAGTAACTAATAAGTTTTTCCTAACAAACTTTATGTTAAAACTAATTTTACAACAATTTTGTATTAAAAAAAAAAATAAAACTACCCGTTTTTTCACAATACATGCAGATATGTACTGGCAGTTGACACTGTCAAAAACCACGCAGTTTTTCACAGTACATCCAAATATGTATTACAGTTTTTACCAGTATATATGGATTTTTCTTTTATATTACCTGTACAATCAACAAGGTTAGTTCATAAGAAAACAAAGTTACAAGAACGCATTAACAAGTACATGGTGATATGTACGGATGAATATGTACTTTCAACAATACATATGTAATCTATTCGACAACACTACATACTTATATGTACTAATGCTTATTCATATCAATATGTACTGAAGCTTTCAACTCTAGGAACAAAATCACATGTATCTATATATACTTATCAATTCGATGATGAAGTACATATCAACATTATTGTAGGATCATATTCAACCCTAAACCAGGGGTTTATACAGTACATATGGATTGTACTGCATCATCGAATCACTTTTTCCCTAAGTACAAAATCGAAATGTACTGTACGATCATATTCAAGCATAAACTATGGTTTTATACAGTACATAATGATAAGTACTACATCAATGAATCACTCTTTCTCTAAGTACACATCCTACAGTACATATCTTGATTCTATATGATAACTTAAGAAAAAGAAGAAAAATGAATATCAGTGTATACCTGCACGACCAAATCAACACCTAGAGTTTTAAGTCCCCGCACTGCTACATCGGTACATAAAAGAATACCACTTGAAATTTTTGTAATAGATGCAAATGTCGTTTCCTTTGCAACCTATAAAACGATAACAGAACGCTACCTCTCAACATAATTTAGCAACTCTTATGAACCATCATTCACGTTGCTATTATAATCTACCTAACCTGTTTCATTTTCCCATGAAAAAGAAAAATGGAGCGACCTTTGAGAGCAACAAATTCTGGAAGAAAAACTCCCACATAATCAAAAGTGTGCCCTAATCACAAAATCCTCAAAGAAATTGACATTTTACAAGCATCAATATTGAACATGAATCTAGAAATTAAGCTAACCTTCCCATTTACAACAACTTCTGCTTTCTGTGACCATTTTTATCAGTCAAACATTAACTACACCTTTTGATTTTGTTCTTATTTTAATGGATTTAGGTTTATGTGGATGATTTTTTTAGATTCTTTTATGATTTGTTCATATTTGTTTATGATTTTCCTTATATTCATAGATGATTTCTTCAGATTTGTTGATGATTTAATGTTTGGGTTTTCTACCGTGATTTTTGATTTAAGAAGAAATAAGTTTTGATTTTTTTCGGATATGAATTTTTTGGTTTTGCTTTCGTATTTGTGAGAACTGGAAATGGTTTAACAACACCCATCCAAGCTAATTGGATTCCGTATTTCCCAAATATTTACCCGACCCAATGCTACCAGATCCAAACAGTTGCAGATATCATTGATCCTATCACTCACAAATGGATACATTTCAAGATAGATAACCTCCCAGCGGATGCGGCTAACAAAATTATAAACATCCACCTTCCCCAAAACAGCCCCCCAAAAAAGATTATATTGCCGCACTCAAAATCTGGAAAATACAGTACTGCATTCGAATACAAATATCTAACCTGAGAAATGAGCCATCCCCATAAGAACCCCCTCCCAGCCTCCAAAGTTCTGTGGACCTTACAATGTCCACCAAAAATATAGCTTTTCCTTTGGAAAGAAATCAACGAAGGTATACCTATCTTCTCCATTCTATTTCACATTTGACTCACCAATTCCAATTATGCCCTCAATATAATACAGAACCGGAAACAGTCAATCATTTGTTCATACGTTGCCCAATAACAATCTTGGCCTGTAACACCCTCCTCACTCACCTCTGGAGTAACCAAAATACTAATAATTCCCTTCCACCTTTCATAACCTCCCAAACAACTATACTTTAACTCTTAAAATAACCGAGCCCATCCACAACCATAACCTCTATCTATTTTCTCTTATTGTCATTTTGGCTGACTAGAAATGAATACATTTTCCGTCGTACCCAAACAACACCGGATAATATAGTGACAAAGGAAATTAAACAACAACAAGAGTTTTCATGGGAAAAGAAAACCCTTCCTCCAATACCTGGTGAACCACCGATTATTATCCCATTAAACGACGTAAGAAGAACATCAACCATCTCGGTGGGATGGACCAGTCCTAACCTGGAATAGATTAAGGTCAACACATATGGAGCTTCCAGGGGCCACCCAGGTATAGCAGGTGCATGATTCATTTGCAGAAATTCAGAAACCAGAATAGTTTTTGTGCTGGCACAACAAATTGGAATCACAATTGCTTTATCAAAAGAAACTTGGGCCATGCTACTTTCTTTAAGAATTGCAATTGAAATAGGGTGCCCAAAAGTAATTTTCGAGACGGACTGAGAAAACCTATTAGGATTCGTATCCACTACCATGGAACCACCTTGGTATACTTCGGGCATGATCGCGGAAATAAAGCTAAGACTTCGCCAAATACCTCACTGCACTGTTCAACATAACTATAGGGAAGGAAACCAGGCGACTGATGGACTTGCTAACCACGTAGATGATGGTAGTCAGACAAGCAATATATCGACAAAAATCTGGGATCAGTAAATCCCAACTTTTCTTAATCAAATTGTTTTATATGACTCAATTATTTATCCTTTTTAATAAAATTAATGCTTAAAAAAAATCTCCTTCTTTTTTTGATCACATTACTATGAAATTATTATATTCCTGAAATCACATTCCCAGGATTCACATTCCCTTCCACCACCCAAACACGCCGATAGTTTCAGAAGACCCAAATTTTTTGTAGAATCCAGTAGAAGTATAGATACTATAGATAGATTTAGAAAGCTATTATTGGGGCTGCAGTCCCTTGGTTTTTAGGGCTACATAGGATTCAAATGTCCTAAATGCGGATATTGGAGGACCTAATAAAATTCAAAAATACCCTTCCTCCATAAATAAACCTAAATCTAACAACTATTCATTAAAAAAAATATATTCTTCTCATTTTCTCCCCTTTCATGATCCATGATGAAGATGATGAACTCAAAAAAAATGACGGATTAATAAACCAATTTCAGTTTCAGGAACTATTTAAGGCTAAAAACAGATGAACTCCTAGCCGTAAACACTCACTACGGCTATAAATTTATCTTTTTCTGACCGTAAGTAGTCCATCTACGACTAGGAAAATGATTAATTCCTAGCCATCATGTGTTTTACGGCTAGCTTCTTAGCCGTAAGTTGATTTGAAATTAGTAATTTATCTACAACAAGGAATCACTCATTTTCCAGCCATATGATAGTAATTTTTGTTGTTTACGGATGGAAAATGACACATTTGTAGCCGTTAGGAGTTTTACGGCTAGGTTCCTAGCCGAGGTGAATTTGAAATTCGAGAATGAAAATTCATACTCATTAAGAAGTGATAGGGTCCAATAACATGGTTAGAATGACATTATCTTGACATTGTGGCGCTATTTTTTTTTGTAAACCCAAACGACAACGAATTTGAGGCTAATTATTTTGTAATATGGTTCTCTTATAAAGCTCTGCATTTCTACTAAAAATGAGCACATTACGAAATACGAAACCTCATCATCCACAAATTTTAATTTTAACCGTTTATTTTCAATTATTGATTTTCATAGTGGTAGATGATGGACTTATATGTCTCGGAATGCCCTCGTTTTTGGTAACGATGTTGAGTTTTATAAGAGGATCATGTCGCAAAAAAAAATTAGCTTCAATTTCACGGTCGTTTGGGTTTTATAAACAAAATAACGCCGCAACGTCAAGATAATATCATTCTAACCATAAGATTGGATCCTTCCCCTTATAAGAATGATATAAAATATACTCGTTTTAAGAGTGAGCATCAGTTTATACATATTTTAGGAACGAGTATCAGTTTATACTCAAAAATTTGAAACCAATGTTTTTGTTGAAACCAAATTTGGCTTATTCATCTGATTTTTACCTATTTTTTTCGTGAAACAATACGTGTATGTTGAAACCAAATTTGGTTTCAACTAATTTTTTCCTAGTTTATTCAGTTTGGTGCATTTGGTTTCTTCGTTGAAGTTGTATTGGTGAAATGACAATTTTATGTTGAAACCAAATTTGATTTCATCATTTTTCTGCCTAATTTTATTCGTTGAAACCAATGTTTTAGTGATATGGTAAGTTTTTGATGGTGGTGTTGCTGGTTTGTGGTGGTGGTGTTGATGATAGTGCTGGTCGGTGGTGGTGTTTGCTGGTTGGTGGTGGTGAGTGGTGCTGGGTATTGGTGGTGGTGGTCGTTGGTAATGGTGGTGGTTAGCTGCGGTGCTGGTTGGAGGTGCTCGTTGTTGTTGTTGGTGGTGGTTGGTGTTGGTTAGGGTTTCTACTGGTGGTGGTTGGTGGTACTCATTGGTGGTGGTGGTTGGTGGTACTCGTTGGTGGTGGTGGTTGGTGCTGCTAGTTGATGGTTGTATTGCTGCTGCTGGTGGTGGCGCTGGCTGGTGGTGCTGCTAGTTGGTGGTTGTGTTGCTGGTGGTGGTCAGGTGGGGCTGCTGATTGGTGGTGGTGGTGGTTGTGGGGTGGTGCTGTTGTTGTTTTGTGGTGTGGTGGTGTGGTGGTGGTGGATGCTATGTTGGTTGGTGGTGGGATGGTGCTGATTGGTGATTGGGTGGTGTTGGTAGTGGCGTTGGTGAGGTATTGGTGAGAAGAGAAGAAAGATTTAATTTTTTGTTAATTTTGTATTAAAACCGTTAAAATTCTTTAAATAGGGTGGAGTTGCTTTTTTGTTTTTATAGGGATGATTGAAACTAAAAGGTTAATTTAGATATATTATGTTAAATGAGATTTTTGTGTTAGTTTTGTTTTGATGGGTTTTTTGTACATAGATAATGACATCTTTGGAATTATAACCCACGACCTATTTTTAATAAGGAGAAGAGAAGAGAAGAGAAGAGAAGGAGAAGAGTAACAATTTTTTTTCTTTTTAATGAATAGTTGTTAGATTTAAGTTTATTTACGAAGGAAGGCTATTTTTGACTTTTGTTATAGATTAGGTCCCCAATCCGTATTTACGATATTTGAATATTATGCAGCCTTCAACACTAAGGACTGCAACCCCAATAATAGTTTCTTCTAGATTTAGTGGTTGGGGTGCTCCATCAGAAAAAATCCGCCTAAAACTTGAGCACCCCAAAATTTAGATACGAAGACTTTCATTGGACCCCCACTTCAAAAATGACAAATCTAGGAATCTATTGGACTTCAGGAAGTCCTAAGAGCGTCAACAGTCATGCGGCGACCAAAGAAGATAACCAAAGAGTAAAAACTAATATTTTTTGGTTATAGTATGTCTCACACGCAGTGGTGGACGAGTATAATTTGGTCAGGCGTTAACAGAATTACGCCTGAAATTGGGCGCATGCGTAAGGGGACGTCTGGTGGATGGGTGTACCCGTAGTGAAGCGCTTGGTTGGGGCGGACGATTGAGTGACGCTCGGTGGGAGACACAAGCCCAGAACAACGTCTGATGATAGACGTACTCTTAGCATGCGCCCAAGTGACAGGCGTTGGTGTAGACGACCGCATGTTGGGGCGTACTCATAAGCATACGCCCGGTGAATGACTGGCTCGTGTAGGTGGTGCGCGTGCACTTAGCGGTGGTCGTTACCTTAACCATACGCCCCTAAGAAGAAGCGGTTGTCTAGCATTACGCCTGGCAGAGAAACGGTTATCTACCCTTACGCCCGTGAGAAGAAGCGGTTGTCTACCACTACGCTTGTGATAATTCTTGTATATCATCAGGCGGAGGCTTCTATGGGTTTAGAGTTCTTTTCTTCTCCTCTTCTCAACGACGAACACTTCAACTGAACCCTCTTCTCCTCTTCTCAACCTCTTTTCAATTTGAAAAACACTAGCAAAATCCTAGCAGCAAAGAAACAAAGCTTATCAAAATTAGGTTTACCTCAAGACAAGGTATGAAACTCAAACTACTTTACATGAATTTTAATGGATTTCATAGGTTTAAATTATGATTTATTGTAATGTTTTGTTAATTAAATTTGTAGATATATGTTTAAAGATTAAACATATGATTATGAAACTTTGAAATTAGGTGTTGCAAATTGTAATTTTTGAATTGGGTTTAATTCTAAGGTTTTGGAAGTTGTAAATTGGGTTTAAAAAATTGATGAGAATTAATTGATTAAGTTCTTGATTGATTTGAGTTGGGTTGTGGTTAATTTTAAGTTCTTGATTAATTGATTTGATATGAATGTTTATGGAAGTTTGGAATTATGAATGTTTATATTCCTTTATAATGAATGTTTATGGAATTATAGAATTAGGGAATTATGATGAATTTTTTGTAGAGTTGATAATTTGATTAGTGGACTATTTTGTGACCCATGAAATTTGTATTTTGGATGATTTATGAATGTTTGTACATTTGATTATCTAATTAGAGGATTACTCTTTTAATGATGCAATTTGTATTTATTTTAACCATATGAATGTTTGTAGAGTTGATTATTTGTTTAGAGGATTACGTTTTTAATGATGAAATTTGTATTTTTGTGGATTTATGGATGAACGTAGAGTTGATTATTTGTGCATTGTAAGGATTACTCTTAATTTTGAAACTTGTATATACCGTTTGCACAGATGTTGAACAATGTTACAGCGAGATTTGTTGGTTGAAAAAAGAGGAACAAGAAAGCTAAAAACGTTGAGTATCCAGAAGTAGACCCTACTATTGAAGATATGGCTAATGCTGCAGATAAGGTGGTTACTGTTCCCGGGTTAGCGAACTATAATGTCGTGGAAGATGCTCAGAGTCACGCTTCGACAAATATTACATATTCAACGGATTTAAAATTCAAGTACTTACATCGTGGTTCCCTCAAATCGGTCAATCAGACTTATGCAATTATTATAAAATACATCCCTATGGTTAAATACATTATTGAAAAGGCAGGATGGGACCGTTTATTGACCATGGATGTAGTAGATTCCTCACATGCATTGATTGACTATCTTGTTGAGCGTTTTTGGGATACGCCGAATACTTTTCACTTCTCCTTTGGTGAGATGGGGTTCACACCGCTTGATTGGGTCATGTTGACAGGATTGAGTATTGGGTATTGGGAATGATACTCCGTATGACCCGATCAAGTACCAATTTGAATATGTCCGTGAGCATATTTTTCCAGAAATAAAAGATAGTGAAGTTTGTAAAAGAGAACAGATCCCTGCGCAGTGGGTTTCGGATGCAATTACAGTCGCATTTTTGAGCACATATTTTGAACCAGGAAAGTTGGTTGCGGATAACGATGATAGCAAACTTGCTGAGAGAGTGGCCAGAGCATTTTGTATGTATGTTTTGGGATAATTTTTTCTTTTCGAACGGCAAGAACTATATTGATGCTGGATGGTTAGATGCTTTTGAGGATCTTAATGTAGTTGGAATGTATGACTGGGGTGGTGGTGATTTTGCGAAATTGTACTCGGGACTCGGCGCATCTGGCAGGGGAAGAAGTCACTAGCTGGACCCTTCCAAATATTAGAGGTAAATTTTTTCACCTATTTATACTTCCTTTAAATGTTTATTTGTTGGTAATTGATTTATTTGGTTGGTTGTTATGAGGGAGTAGTTTTGGGGGTACAAATATCTGGGCATATGTCGACCAAAGAACCCAACGACTGATAGTGAGGCAATATGGCCTAGAAGTTATGGGTGGAAGCGTACAAGAAAGAAGAGTATTGATAATGTTCGCTCTAAGACTTGTCTTAGTCATCTGACTATAGACGATGTGACCTAGCGACCGTGGGATTCCGTCAGCTTTGTCCTTGACACTGATGTTGGACAGAAAGCATCAGAGCTCTCATACAAAAGGGTCATATTTTCTTGGATCGGCACTGTGAGTTGATAATTTATTTTGATAGTATTGTTCTTTATTTTCTGGAATTTTTGGATAGTTATTTTCTTTGTGCAGCATAACGTGTACCTCGGAGAACTGTGTTGGAGGAAAAACCATTATAATTTTGGTGTTCCCAAAAACCCACATACTCGTATTGCCAACCTCAACACTGATGAAGCAATTCAGTTGAGAGAAGACAATTTGAGAGATACAAGGGAATTAGTGCATGTTGTTACGTATGATTTGTATATTGAGTATTGGCGACATGTAACTAACTTGCAGAAATATGCGACCAAAGTCGATTGGGAGGTCGAAACATACGAGTATGCTGGTGAGCGTATTAAACACAATATTGAAGAACCTGATGAACATGTATCCATTCCGCCTCAACAACAATTATCATACGTAAGTATACCGTAAAACTTATTTTTTTAAGTACAAAAAAATACGTGATAATGTGATTTATTTTTTTGCATAACAACTCGAAGCTTATGGTCTGGTTCAATAATATGCCGATTTTATGCAAGAGTTTCGTAAGTTTACATTAAATGAAACGAAAGAGAGGATGGAGTTTATTATGGCAAAAGAAGAAGAAATACGGAGACTACAAAATCACAATAACAATTTGGAGTTACAACTGGCCAATTTTTGCACGCAACAACCACCCCTTGGATTTGGTACTTTTTCTCAAAGTATGCCACAACAAATGTGGAATACAATGCCTCAGGGATCATCATCAACAATGCCATCAGTTAATTACACATCGAGAACATCTTTGCCTCATTTTATGCCACCGCGATCGGCGCCAGGGAATCAAGATACGAATGGCTAGTCTTTCATTTGCATGGTATTGTCATTTTAACAGACATATATTATCTTCGATGTTTCCTTTATCTCCTTGGTATTTTCATTTCAAAAGACTTTTCTTATCTTAGCTTTGTCTTTTATCTGCTTTGTATTGTCATCTCAAAAGATATTTTTAAAATTTGTTTTGTCTTTTATTTGTTTTGTATTGTCATCTCAAAAGACATTTTTAAACTTTGTTTTGTCTTTTATCTGTTTTGTATTGTCATCTGAAAAAATATTTTTAATGTTTACTTTGTCCTTTATCTGCTTGGTATTGTCATCTCAACAGACACCCTTTATGTTTGATTGAAAATACCAAGAGTGTGTAGTTTTATCTTTAATGCTCTCTAATATGCCTATAAATTGAACACTCGATTCTCCAATTATAAAACCAAAACTGCAAACACCAACAACCAATGACATACTATGAGAATAACACTCAATATTATGCTTCTTGTTCTTCTATTCCTCCTCCTCCTCCTCCTTCTTCTTCTTCTTCTTCTGATGATGATGATGATGATGATAATAATAGTTTGTACTCATCAGACGAAGATTTAGTTTCATTGATCCAAACTAACATAGCAGTCACTTTGGGATTGGCTATTTCAAGTATGAACTGACCTCATACTCGTATGAAAATACAAAGAGAACGTGAGCCCGGAAATATACTTCTTTGTAAAGATTACTTTTGTAGCAACCCGATGTTTCCACCTAATGTATTTTGTAGAAGATTTAGAATGCAGAGAGAATTGTTCAACCGTATATTAGGAGATTTCGTGGCTATAAATAATTATTGTATTCAAAAAAAGATGCTTGTGGCATTCCTGGATTAACCCATCATCAGAAAGTTACAGCAGCAATACAAATGTTAGCTTATGGATGTGCGGCCGATGCAATAGATGAGTACTTACGCATTGGAGAAACCACTGTTTTGGAAGCAACTCATAGGTTATGTAAGACAATTGTTCATTTGTATGGAAATAATATTTGTGCACACCAACTAAGGGTGATGTTGAACTGTTGCTTAAGGAAAACAAAGATAGGGGATTTCCAGGGATGCTGGGTAGTGTAGATTGCATGCATTGGAAATGGGATAAATGTCCATCGGCGGAATCAGGGGCTTACACTGCGTACAAAGGGAGCGAAAATATTGTGTTGGAGGCAGTGGTGTCATATGATCTCTGGTTTTGGCATGTATTTTTTGGTATGCCCGACTCAAACAATGATATTAATGTGATGAACCGTTCTTATATTTTTAAAAAGTTTATCAACGGGAAAACACCACAAGTGAACTTTGTGGTAAACGGACATTCATATGATATAGGATACTATCTTGGTGATGGCATATACCCAGAGATAGCTTCTATTGTGATGTCTATTAAACATCCAAATTCCAAGAAAAAAAAAATTCAGCTACACAAGAGGGTTGCCAAAAGATGTAGAGCGATGCTTTGGTGTACTGCAAAATAATTTTTCCATCGTCAAACAACCTGCAAGAATGTGGAATCCAGATGTGCTTGCATATATCATGAAAACTATTATTATTTTACATAATATGATAGTGGAGGATGAGCGTCTACCAGGAGATTGACCACATGAATATGATCAACGCCGTAACCATACACCGGTAAATATATCGAGACAACATAGTGCTGAACTTTCGATAATGAGAGTTAAGCAACGCCGACGTGCAATACACAACAAAGATACGCATATTCGTTTGTGAAATGACATGATCGGAAACTTATGGTCAGATTTTGGAGACGATTAATATTTTGGAAACCATGTGAATAGGTTTTGTGGGTATATCTCTTGTAAACCCTCCCGAGACACCACTAGGCCGCTAGGGGTTTAAAGGCTTGCTGCACATGCTAAGTGCAGCCACGATGCCTGCGAAAGTAAGTTAGGCTTACTTTTTAGCTCTTGCAACGACTGGTTATTTGTATTTGCACCGACGTAATCTGTTTTGTAATGAATAAATTAACGAAAGTATCATAAATAACCAATATCACTTATTCAGAACAACAATACATCGCTAGATATTAAGATATCACATTTTCGCAGGAGTCGCGGTTGCACTTAGCACGTGCAACAAGCCTTTAAGCCATTAGGTGGCCTCAATAGACGAGTTATGTCTCGTGAGGGTTTACAAAGAGATATACCCACAAAATCTATAATCAAACCTTCAACGAGTAGTACGACGCCCTGGATGATGATCTTGACATCGTCGAAGAACAATCAACACAAAAGGGTTGTATTTTTCCATCACCCTTAGGATCTCGAAATGAGGTTGGTACCTGAAATCTGAACCTTTCCATCTTCTCCATTCCTCCAGAGATCTCGCAACAACTTCGAAATCAGCTTCATTCCTAATTCTCCTTTCATTCAGCTTAGCGGTTAAAGTAGAAAATTCTAGTGCTTCCCTTGCTATTTCCTGAAATCGACAAAAAAGGTCTGCTTTGTTCCGGTTATTGGGGTTACCGGTTTCATTACAGAAGTTAGCATGGATTTGTTCTAACCATTCCATGCTTATTGAACCATTCATACGACGTTCATGACCTATTGTTGGATAATATAACATTAAGTTTCGACGAATAGATAAATTTTCCTCTATGGAAAAATTATCAGCATTAATACTAAAATTCTGGTAAGCCATAATTCTAAAACAGAGAGATAAAATTAATCTTTCAGTTAGGATATTTGAAGTGTGGAAGGTGTGGTTTTAAAATGGAACGAGTGGGTATATATAGGGCCTTTTTTGAACGGAAATAATTTTTAAAATTTCAATAAAACATTAAAGATTGATATTGAAAGAAGTGACGACTATATTCTTTTCCAGCCTGATGGGTTCATAATAATAGTTTGTCCAATGGATGCCTGGAAACACTGATGCCTAATTATGAAAGGTGTTTGGTCCACGTGCAAAAACTAAAGCATGATATAGAAAGAAGTGACGAGTCTCTTTTTTCGAGACTGCTGGGTCCATAATAACATTTTATTCATGGAATCCAACGTTTCAAATATTTACTTTGTCAATCTTAAAAATCTAAATAATTGATCTTGTCAACTCATGTAGGAGACTAGTAGATAGGCTAATATTTACATTGTCTAGTCTTTTATCGTATTGTCATTATGTAATCTGCAATACATCAGTTAATAAAAACCAACATCAATTATTCAAAACAACATATTTCTGAAATTCAAACCAACATCAATTATTCAGTGATCTCTTTTGACATAAATATCTGTTGATCTTAATTCGAAAAATATAGTCGTTGGTTAACGTTTTCATCTGATAACTTAATTACTCGAAATTTAAAGTTTTCATTAATTCAAACAACAATTACATTGGAAGTTCACTAAAATTTAAATAACACTATTAATTCAAAACTAAAATGGAAATTAAAATATTAAACTGGAAATTTGAACCTCTTAATACAATTTCAGAGAAATTAAAATTATAATCCTAAAAGTAGAAACTAAAAATTCCAATCCATTATTAATCATAATAATTAAGGTTTCAGCTAATCTGAGAACACTTTAAGCTTGTCTTCTTCTTCTCCGCAATATGTCTGGCTTTCGAAGTTCGATGTACTCTTTTGTAACCGCATCCAATCCGGAGACATCCATCATCATTATGCGAAACTCATCGTCTGCTTCTTTCTTTGCGTCAAGTTTGTCTTTCCTAGCTTGTTTTGCCGCAAACTTTGCCGAAGACTCAACTAGTTTTGCTGCAAAATCGGATTCTCTCTGCGGAATCTTCATTTTTGATTGTTCTCTATAATTGGTATTGAAGTTTTGTTACTCTTTAATAACTATCTCCATCATTTCCTCTTGGGCATTGGATTTTTCTCTCCCTGTTTTCTTCAGTTGTTTCGCCTCTTTTTTTCCCATCTGACGGTTATATGTGTTAGGTATATCTCCTATATCTTCATTACCACTGGAATTTCCTTGACTTGTTTCCTATCTTTCACGGTCTTCCTCGACACTATCAGAATCTTCCTCAGCTTGCGATGAATCGAAAACAGTTGTCGATCGTCGTGAATATTTGATATTTTCTAACATAATTGTGTAGCACTCTTCATACTTAAATTTTTTTCCACCATTAGATTCCTTGGAAATCCTCCTTATTTCTTCAATCTGTTATTTTTTCAAAAACAGTTTAATGGACGATGTACGATTCAAAATAATTGTTACGGGACCAAAATTAAACGAGTACTTACCGTTGTTTCTGGTCCCCATCCAGTATGGTGTTCACGTTCCACTTCCGCCTCTTTTGAAGAGTAAAGCGCCACATCTTTACTAATTCCCTGAAATCGTTTCTGAATGGAGGTCCAACTGCGCCCCGGCATTGTAGGTATGGCTTCTTTCATCCCAAATAAGATACGAGAACACATTTTTTCTTCTGATTGATCGGATCCAATAGTAGAATCTTGAGATTATGATAAATGAATTCTACACATCGTTACATCTTCAAATGTTGAAAAATTTGGACCTCGTGGTTTTGGTGCCATAATTCTAACTTGTTTGAAAGACAATATATGAAACTAATGAAATTGTTCTCGTACAGAAATGAAATGGGTTAGTAGTAGATGAAATGCTCAACCAATTTATATATATAGGTATACCAAAAGATAGTTGTTACAACAAATTCAAACGGTAATAAATCTCAACGGTAAATATTACAAGAGGCGCTCGTATACACCTCCGCCCCACACATGCGTATTTTTGGCTGGTCTTATAACAAACAAACGGTTGCTTGAATGTGCGCCTGGCAGAAGAGGCGTTTGGGTAAGTGAATGCGCGTAACAGGCATTAGAGTAAATGAACGTCTCTTCCAGGCGTTTGCGTAAGTTAACGCCCAACACAAGCGTACATTTTGTGAACGCCTCAAGCCAGGCGTTCAGATAAGTTAACGTCCAGTGGGCGTTCTCTTATATTAACGCCTACTACAAGCGTGATCTTGAGTTGCGCTTGATCATGAGACGTACTTCACCGCAACGTCTGTCAAGAGACGTACTGCTAACTGAACGCTTGATGCGAAACGTAATGCTAGGCGAACGATCCATCATAATTGGTTTGGTCCAGATTTAGGATCAGATTTGGTCTCAAATAGTTAAAAATCTGGACTATAAACATATTTGCTCGCCCCCACTGTGATTACTTTTGAGCCGGTCAAAGAGTAAATTTGGATTTACTCCGTTTTTTGCTCGTCCCACCGTGAACGCTTTAACATCTGAAACTAGAGAGACAGGATTTATTGGGGATCGATAATTCGTCTCCATGAACAATATCTTCGCGAAGTTGAGAAACTTAGATGCGTATCCAAAGATCAATGAAGATTTCTACAATAGAACACTTTCCGGAGGTCTTATTACAGTTATTTCATCTATCTCAATGATATTGCTTTTCATTTCTGAACTCAGTAAGTCTTTCAAAATTTACTCAAATTCGGATCTCAAATTCCCGTGTATTTTCATTACAATAATAATAATTATCAGAATTTGATTTTGCAGGATTATATATCAATTCAATGACCCATACGGAACTTGTTGTAGACACATCTAGAGGAGAAACTCTTTGTATCAATGTAATTTAATCCTAAAAATGTTCGATTCTGTTCTTTTACTATTTCCGTTGGCACTTGATGTATAAATTCTTTATAAGTGCAGTTTGATGTCACTTTTCCAGCCCTTCCATGTTCGATTCTTAGTCTTGATGCGATGGATATTAGCGGGGAACCACATCTTGATGTGGTATGTACTTGAGATAACCGAAACTTGTATCGATTAGTGTTTGTGTAATCAGGAATTGGGTTTGGAAACCATATGTTAGTACTTAGTAGGTTGATGTTTTTTTCTTTTTTTCTTTTTAATTTGTTTACAGAAACATAATGTAATCAAGAATAGGATAGATGCCAATGGCAATATAATTTCTTTTTTCGATCAAAGAAAATAGAGAAAAAAGCACACAAGCCGTGTACAAGCAAATACAACCATCAAAAAGTAAAATGTCAAAAAGAACAGAAATAAAACCAGAAAACTAAAGATAAAAGGCAAAAACTTGCCTATTGTCAGTTAGCTGACTCGTCAAACATCTTCCACAATTAAATCATCGTGGTTTTTTACGAGATCTTTAAGCATTTCTTCACGATTAGTCTTTAAAGGTGGAAATTCTAGGCCCCATAAAGAACCAAAATCGACGAGTTTATCTACCGAGATTTTTTTAGGAACTTTAGTTGTCTTGGACGAAGACGACTTTGCAATGCTTAATTGTGATTCTTTCAAAACTATCTGGGAATTGACTATCTGCCCTTCTTCTTCTTCTTCTTCTTCTTCTTCTTCTTCTTCTTCTTCTTCTTCTTCTAAATCATGAAATTTGTTGTGAGATTCAAATCCAGGGGGATGTCAGTATTTGCACCTTTCACAACCGATTGATCATTTTTCAGGAATGTCATATAGGTTTGTTGAATGATTCTGTAATTGCTTTCCTTTTTTCCTTTTGCCTGCACCTTTCTTTTTTTTGAAGGAAGTCCACTCGGCAAGAACCTTTTCTTCCGGCTGTGTTTGGTCTACTTGGGTCGCCAATTTCGCTGCTAGCGTTGCTTCCTTAACTTCTCGTTCCAGCCACATTCTTTTGTCTTCCCTATCCGCTTCTTCGGCCCAGTCGAGTCTTCTTGTTCTTACTATTTCCTCTTTCTTATTGTTGCCCAAGATGACTACAACTTCAGAGAAAGCCTCATAGGCTTTTCCCTTCTTCCTTAGTGCACCGCCAGTGGACATTTCCTTTCTCCTCCCGTACACGTGCAAAACTTCTATGTTTTTAGGCACGTCCCTGTTGGCTTCTCTGGATGAATCATCCACTTCCCCTTTGTTATTGGCAGCAAGATCCCTATCATTTCTCCTCTCATCTGGCCCATCTTCCGTGCCATAGGCCTCACTGTCCGATCCCACATAGACTTTAGCCTTTTCCAATGCCGGTTTGTGGGTTTCCACTGTAGGCTCATAAGGCCCATCGTCCAAGTTGTAGAGTAGATCATCGTTGGGATCCGATGATAGTACCTGCCACATTGATTTTCCACTCTTTGTGTTGTCCCTTTTCAGATCAGACTTTCTTCTGTTTGCAGCAACAGCATCACGTGAAGAGCCTGCCTGTCCACCCGTGTTGCCTTGCTCAATGACTGAAACACCCTCGCTACTGTTCATCTTCTTCTTCCCCTTCCCTATCTCTTGAATAATTCTGCACTCAGCCAAAGAATGGCCTATAATCTTGCATTTCAAGCAGAATTTTGGGGCTTTAGGGATGTTAACTGCTTGGTAGAAACTATGCCCGGGGGTATTGACCTTGATTTTTGCTGGAATCTCCTTTGCGAAATCCACTTCAACAAGGATTCTAGCATAGTAGCCATAGTCCCTTGCTAGCGTTCTTGAGTCCACAGCCAATGGAAAGCCCAAAGCTGTGCATATAGACAGCAGAATTTCCTCGGTCCAAAAAACTATTGGTAAGCTAGGCAGCTGAACCCATACTGGCGCTTTGGATGTTCTTTGCTTTACTGGATTGAATTTTGGATGATAATTTTGCACCTTTAAAACTTGACTACCAACAGTCCACAGGCCTCCCTTCCATACTCTTTTCTTATCAATTTCGTTGGATAGGACGATGGTGAAGTAGCCCTTCGTCATTTGAATGAATTGATGTGTACCTGTAAGCTTCCATTGTTGAAGTAGAGTTTCTTTAACCTCTGCAAACTTGAGGTTTTTGAAGTCAAGCCTGCCTATTAAGGAGAACTTCATCTTCTCTATTGCTCTTTCATATAGCTCCATGGTGATATCCACCACGAACTGACCATCTGAATTTCTGGCCATACAGAGTTGGTTGAAGTCGATCTTTGGTGCTGCAATGATATGAGTTGGTTCATGTATTTTTCTCTTGGTTGCCTCAAGGAAAGAGTTTTCTGTGTATTCATGGTTATTCGGTATAGTTTCTGGATTTGAGGTGAGATGTTCTCCTTGTTGCTCCTCCATTGTTGCTGAAATTTGAGCTTCTCCAAAGAGAGCACTCAATGGACAGCTCCATGAGGAGAGAGAAACGATAGTGAGAGCATAGTTTTTCTTTTCCTTAACTGCTGCCAATGGCAATATAGTTGAGACAAAGAAGGATGGCGTCGGTGTACATAAGGTTAGTACTTAGTGACACAATGTGGTATTTCTTTGGTTACCTTAATAGAGTATAAGTATGTGTGTGAATAAAGTGTGTGAGGAAGAGTGCTTTGTAAACTTTAAGAGTTTAGGCCTATATAAGGTCCATTGTACTTGAGAATAATTCATCCAATAATATTCCATTTATTCATTTCACAATGTAGTCTCTAGGTATTCCATTATGGTATCAGAGCCATATCTGGGAAAACCCTAAAAACTACTCTGATATTTTTTCTTTTTCATCAATTTCTTCCGCATTCATTCTTGTCTTTATTGAAAACATCAATTTCTTCATCGATCTGTGGTGTTGATTCAACAGCAGCTTTTAAAACTCGACATTCAATACAGAAACTGTTGCTGTTAATGAGAAGGATCAAATCTCGATCAAGTCTCGATTAGTCTACAGCAATTAATCGGTACCTTCAATTTCTCCCTAAATCTAAAGCAAACTTTTCATTCTACAATGCATTCAATAGCTTTCTTGGGAAGAAACAACGTCTTCATTAAATCACTTGTCAGAAGCGTCTCGATTTCTTCTATTTCAGTCTTGATTAAATCAAAGGAAAAAGTACTTGAGAGATTTAATATCACAGAGAGAAAGAGAGCTTCACAGCTTTAATGGCGGAAGAAGAAGAATCTTTTGGTGCTGGTAGTTGTGGCGTGAGCAAGGTTGTACAATACCGGATTTCGGTTCGTACCGGTCGAGAGCGATACACTGGTACGCCGGTATACCGGGGAAATTTCGGTTTAAATATCGGTGGAATATCGGTGCATATATTTTATACCTATAATTTTATGAAAAATTACTAGTTCACATTTTAGAACTATAAATATATTTTAACACGTTATAACAAACATTTTTTCACAAAATTTAAAAAGATAAACTAGTATTCATCCAAAATATATAGATCCATAGATTTCATACAAAGTTCAAACTGGAAATACAAAAGAAACAAGAATAACTTCAAAGTTTATCGTCTAAAATACTAATTAAACAAAGATATTACAATTTTAAGATCATTAGATTAATTATAGATATTATCATATGCATATATAATTCTAAAATATCATAAAAATATGGGTAACAATTGAAAACCCTAAAACAAGAATAAATTTTTATTTTTTTATTTTTTTTTATTTTTTTATTTTTTTTTAAATAAAAAAAACAAAAAAAAAATGATTGTACCGGTCAATACCGGTCAATACCAGTCAATACCGGTCAATACCGGCCAATACCGGTCAATACCGGCCGTACCGGCCAAACCGGTACAGTCCATACCGGCCGATATTCTCGGTCAAATACCGTTTACCGGTATACCGGATTTCGTCCCGCTTTTCGGCCGAAACCGGTAAAATCGGCGGTATACCGGCCGTACCGGCCGGTATGGACTGCACTGGGCGTGAGACCAAACAGTACTCTCTGTTTGAAAAGTGATTGAGAAATGAGTCGAGATTCGTTTTCTTTTGATCAATTAGATCAGATTTTGAAGTTTGGAGAGTTTTTAATTCTGAGGTTTTAAAGATTTTTGAGGTCTGAAATAGAAGTGAATTGGATAGTTACTAAAGAGTTATTTCTTGATTTGGTGTTGATAAAAGTTGATTACCGAAACTAGTTAATCAAGGATTTTAGGCAGATCCGATTTGGTTACTTGTTTCCAAGAAATGAAGAAACAATCTTCATAAATTTCAGGTAAAATTTTGACAGAATCTGTTATGGATTTTAGATTACATGAGCTTGTATTAAACAGCAATAAGAAAGAGGATAATACATCAGATTTTGATTTTCTTAATATTTCTCAAGCATTTAGTGATTTCTCTGCTTGTAGTAGTGATATATCTGGTGAATTACAGAGATTAGCTTGTTTCTCAACAACAACAGCACAAGAAGTTATTGATTCTTTACATAACAGTCAAAAGATTACTTGAAACCACGACATCTTCATCTGCTTTTTCAATTAACTTTTTTTTACTATGGTTCTTCGATTCCGAATCGTTCTTTTGTATTTCAATATTCTTGATCTGATTTGTTCTTGATCTGGAACTTCTTGAAAATTTCATTAAATGATGATTCAGTTGTTAGTGCTGAACTTAAGTTTGTGGTTCTGATCTTCCTGATGGAACAACCACTCTGGCTAATGGATGCACCTTCTGTTTGAAGACTGATGTTGTTAACAGTCTTGTCAACGGCGCAGTTAGTCTGGAGAAGTTTTTTAGATGGAGACTATCTAAAGTTTTTCTGAGAACTCATTTTCTCAACCATGCTTGCATTCTCACATCGAAGATTGAAGCATTTCTGGATCCAATTCTTTACTACTGGATTAAGGTAACATTCTTCTTTGGTCATGTGCAATAGAATTTGGTATCTGTTAGATTCATTCTCATGTAAGACTGAGTTGACTCAGCATTGATGACTCATATACATGTAAGACTAATGCTGTGACATTAGCATTGTTTGTCATTTTCCATGTAAGACTGGGCAAAGTGCACCAGCATTGAGATTTTTCCCATAAGACTGGTTCAAATACACCAGCAGGATGATTTGAGATTTCCCGTAAGACTGGGTAGGGATACACCAGCAGGATGATTCAAGACTTCAGCATTCAGATTCAAGTTCTTCAGCAGTCAATACTTCAAGGTTTACAGCAGTCAGTTTCAAGATTTTCCAGCAAATTTCAGTTTCAAGATTACAGCAGTCAGATGTCTAGTCATTTTTGTTCGGATTTCAGCAATCAATTTCAGTTTGATGTGTGATGGCGACAATTTTTTTTTTTTTGCGGGTACCATTCAAATTGCTTGTAGTTAGTGGATAGTCCACTAGTCAAACTCTGCCAGTGCATGATGAATGGTGTTACATTTACATTCAGTCTTTTTTAGTGTCTGTAATTGCAAGTTCAAGGTTCATTTCCAATGGACCATGAACTTGAGGGAGGGTAATAGAGTATAAGTATGTGTGTGAATAAAGTGTGTGAGGAAGAGTGCTTTGTACACTTTAAGAGTTTAGGCCTATATAAGGTCCATTGTACTTGAGAATAATTCATCCAATAATATTCCATTTATTCATTTCACAATGTAGTCTCTAGGTATTCCATTATACCTTTTGTAAGAATGAATTACTCAATGTTGTCTATCAAACTGCTGCTCCCGCGGTCTTGATCATTAAAGATTGCTATGACTTTTAATCGCTCTATCTACTGTATATTTGGAAGTTCTGTTCGAGAACTTGCCAGTTGCAACTTTTTCAAACTAAACCTAATCTGTCAAGAGTAAACGTAGGTTTGAACTCATACTAGTAGTGATTTGGAAATCCTTGCAGTGATTTCATAGAAATATTAAGTATCTTAATAGCATCTCAGTCATTTTCCATTTGTTTATGTGCATCCTACTATGATGGTACAGTATGCTTCTACTGTTATATTGCTGCTCATCATCTATTTACTAGATACATGTTGGCAGATTACAATTGCAATTAACTTCTTCAGTTTACGTTACTTTTCCCCTCTACAGATTGAAAAGCCGTTGCAGAAACATGGTGACAGGCTTGAACACAACGAGACATATTGTGGTTCATGTATGGTGCAGAAGCAGTTCGTATTTCTCACTTTTTGAATTTTTTTAGCTTAATACTTCAGCAGGTGTGCTTTTACGAGTTCCATGTGTTGAATGCATATTGCAAAACATTCTTTTCCTCTGTTTGCAGACATATGCAGATTGTTGTAACTCGTGTGAAGAAGTTCGTGAAGCATATAGGAAGAAAGGTTGGGGGATGTCAAATCCGGATGAGATTGACCAGGTTTGTCTTTTTGGTCTGTATTTTTCTTGTAGTGGAAATCTGTTCCTTTTTAGTTTTTCAGGAGAGAATGATTATGCTGCCTCAGTCTGCGGTTGACCAATGAAGTTTAGCTATTGCTAAGTAGTACTTTAGTTAGTGGCGACTATCTATGTCAACAACAATATACATGTTATTAAGTAGTCAAACTGAAACACCTATACTGTTCTTCATATTAGGCGTGATGTGGTACCTTCGTTTGAAGATTATGAAAAGGTAAAGTATTATAACAACGATATGTGATCTTTGAGTGAAAAGGCATTAAACTAGTATCATGTTTAGTCATTGGTGAAAAGGCACTAAACTTAAGTTCCAAGTATTATATCACAATTGAATAAGTTCCTGACATTCCGCGTCCTTACTTATATCATCTAGATTTATGTATGGGATTCCAATTTGCATGATTGGTCATAAAAACACACTCTCTGAGGATGAGTTTGACGGTTCAACTGTCTAACATTGTCATGTGGCATTGTAGTGCAAAAGAGAAGGTTTCCTCCAACAGATTAAAGATTTAGACGGCGAATGATGCAATATTTATGGATTCTTGGAGGTGAATAAGGTGGCTGGAAATTTTCATTTTGCGCCTGGGAAGAGTTTCCAGCAGGCAAATGTTCATGTACACGATGTGACGGCTTTTCAGAAGGATTCCTTTAATGTAAGATATTGTATTTGTGTTATTTGTAGTGTACTGTTACTTGCATTCTGTTATGTCGGGGATGGTTCATAAGCTTTCAAGTTGATGGATAACACCTTCTTTTCAACTTTTCTAATATTCTATTGTAGTAACAGCGCCATTTTCTTTTTGACGCTTTCAGATAAGTCACAAAATCAATAAATTATCTTTTGGAGAATCTTTCCCTGGTGTTGTGAATCCGCTTGATTTGTAAATTCTTTCAAACCTCTGATCCATTATATCATTTAATCTTCTTGATCGTTTTCATGTCAAATTACACTTTGTGTTGATACCTCAGGCTACACTCCTACTGGGATGTTTCAATATTTTGTCAAGGTTTGCTTTCTCATAGATTGCCTTCATTGTTTTCATATATTATTTATTTTTTTCTGAAATAGGAGATATATTGAAAAAGAACAAAACTGTACAAGGTGCTCTAAGACTAAGTGATCAAAATGAGCAGAAGTTATAGGACTTCAATCACAGAGTCATCAAATGAAAGCCAGAAACTAGGGTGGTTGCCAAAAAAAGGGTATCCCGGTTGAACATCCAATCACTAAAAGGATCTGAAATTTCAGGAAGATAGACCTTTAACCAAGAGAGCACCAGAACTTTGATGTTACAGACCAACTGATGCGCTGTTTGATACTTATCAATGAAGACTCTGTTGTTCCTTTGTTTCCTCACTTGCCAGAGTTTAGCATGTAATAATACTTTCCAATAACAGCACTAGTACCTTTGAGCCGAACCTTAGCCCAAACCTCCACCAATTGAGCTAACGTATCAGGCACAACTGTCACAGCCGGTGATCCTAGGGATTACTTCAGTCACGTAACAGCAATGCAAAAATAGATGGCTGACAGATTCAGCATCAGTATTACATAACCCACAAAGTCCTGATGCTATAATTCCTCTCTTTGCAATATTGGCAAACAAAAAAACAGATTTTTGTAGGAATATGAGTACCAGACAAATTGCTTGGAAAGGATGGAGTGGCTTCAACGGCTTTATCTCTTAACAGCCATAGATAACAATCTTTAACTGGGAAGCCTTTTGTGGGGGCAGTCTTTCAAAGTATGCGGGTTTGAGAAGATATGAACTTTGATGGATCATTACCTATTACTTGTGGCAGGTTGCACAGCTTGTGAATTTCACTTGCACAAAATTCTTCTGAAATTGATGTTTCAGTTGAGCTGAACGTCAAAAACTATATGTTCTTGGACTTAACCATCTCTATTTACTGCAAGTTTAGCAAGTGAAGGGAAAAAAGTAGCCAGGCTAAGACAACACACCAAGCACATACCAGAACGAGAAGCCACCACCATTTCCAATTAGTAAATCACAACTTCTATAGCACATACCAGATAACTTGGAGATCACTATCCAGCAGTTGGAACCATAGGTCATATCAATTGCATTAGCTAGAACTCGAGTGTGGTTAAGGTTGAGTTTGTTTAGAAAGGAATCTGAATGTTCTTGCTGTAAATTTGATTGGTATGTAGTTAATGATACTGATAACACGCTTCTGGTGGTGTGTGTTTAACATAAAGACTTGGCCCTTTACTATCAACAAATCCCTAAATTAGTGACACTGTCTTTAGGGGAAGAGATGTAGTAGTATGCACGCTTGCCTGGCCTGGTTTTTACTTGGTTATACTGTCTACTTTGCAGGTTGTTCCTACGATTTACACAGACATAAACAATCACACTATCCAATGCAATCAGGTGTTGAATCTTGTTTAAGTTGTGTATCTAATTGTTTTGTTCTGTTTTTGGTTTTATTATTTCATCGATAGCTTATTTTGTCAAACATGGGATTCTGCAGTTTTCTGTAACAAAGCATTTCAGACACGCAATAGTTGGTCAACCTCGTTCAGTACCCGGTGTGTTCTTCTTTTACGACTTATCTCCAATCAAGGTAAGTAATACATGCATGCACAACTAAGTACATAGATTATTTTGAAAGAAAGAAACAAATCATAATAAAAAATAAAAAATATAGGACACTGTTATCGTTCCTAAACCTATTGGACTTCCAGAATTTTAAAAACAGCATATTTATCTGCTTATAGAGAAAATAGGATTATAATGAGAAATTATTTACTTCAAAGGTTTGAGCCCTCACTGCATAGTGCTTGTAAGAAAAGTCCTGATGTTGTGATACTCATGAGCAATTAGTCCATTAGACTTGACCAAACGATATCATACTTGTCTAGATTTTCTCCGCCGAGGATCTGTAGATGCATTATTAAGCTGTTAATCAGGGGCATGTAATTTGTCTCACTTTGGACAAAAATACGACCGCAAACCTAGTCTGCAGTGGTTCAAGAAGCCTATGTTTCTTATTGAGAGAAGCAGTCCATTATTCTTCTTATCAAGAAAACATGATTATACTGTTGAAATTCTTTAGTAGAAAAGGGCTTTGAGCCCACAATGCATGCCCGTTGGAAACTACGTAGTAGGCTGAAAATCTATGTTGCTAGTGATTTTTCTTCTATTTCTTCTATATTTTTATCTTTTGATATGCACGATTGTGCATTGCAGGTTACTTTCACAGAGCAACATGTGTCCTTCTTACATTTCCTAACAAATATTTGTGCAATAGTTGGAGGTAAACTGATTTTCTGATTTGTTTTTCTTGATTCAGTCCTTGTCTTTGAACTTTCTTCTATTTTCTGATTTGTTTTTCTGATCCTAGTGAAATCTTTTTTCTTTTTTTTGTCCATTATTACGTTTTCAGGTATGTTCACAGTTTCTGGTATATTAGATTCATTCATATATCATGGTCAGAAGGCGATAAAAAAGAAAATGGAAATAGGAAAATATAGTTAACTTATCCAAGCTGCATATATTGGCATTGGTCCTTGAGTCAATTTTCGAGTCAAAGAGTTCTGGTTTGTGTTGAGGTGTAGACCATTTGGTAAACCAATTTGAAAGACTGTAAATCATCCTGATGGCTTACCAGCAGTTGCTCACAGTTATTTACTGTTTTTTCATCAAATCATTGGTTATTAATATTAATGGGAATTTTGACATAAATATTAATATTGTATCCTAATAGAAAAGGATTTGTCAAAAAATAAATAAAAATAAATGAAGATCCATCAAAATCAACACACCACAATCCCATGTGGAAAAAGTGAAAGATCAAGACACATTTTCTTTCCCTATTTAATGATAGCCTTCACAAAATTGTTATAAACTCTTAAATAATATTCTTATCTCCCAAGATAAGGAATATAGAATCTCACTCTCCCACCTTCCCATGTCTTTTGCTCATACACTTTTTTCTCCAAAGAAGGCCAAGACAAACAAAACTTCCATCGCTGCCCAAAAATAATAGAGCAAGCCAAGCAAGTAGCTAGTGAAAACAAACAAAGAAAGAGTCCCAAAAGTTCTTCCTGGACCATCATCACCAAGAGTATCCATACAAAGTTCATCTTATGTTACACTCATGCATGTCCCTTAACTCCCTCTAAATTTTGTCTTTTCTTTTATTCTTCTTCTTTTATGGGATAAGTTAATACTTCAAATTTTTTCTTGATTTCTAAGTTTTGGAAAATACTTTGCTTTCCAAAACACACAAAGGGGAGTCATTAAAAAAATCAAAAATTAGGTGTAAAAATGTGAAGACAAATGAAAGTCAAAAGATTCTCATCCGAAAAGCTCAATTGAAGGTTCTTTCTTTTTATGGGGTGATCAAAATAGAAAAGAAGAGACAGACAAGTTGGGGTTTCTCTTGTTTTTACAGGTCAGATTCATTAGACTGCTTATGCGGTAATTAGCTAGAATTCTCTCTTTTACAGTGACAAATCCCAAACTTTTCTCTAAAGCAAAATTGGGGTCTCTGATTGCAATTAGATTTAGAGAGGCAAGGTGAGAAAAATGAGGGATATTTTGCTGGAATTTTACTTACAGAAGAATGTTGATATCACCATTGAGGGGCCTGATTAGATATCCTAGTGTCATGCTGATATTGCAGTTACAGAAATCTAGTTGGCTCTTTGTTGTTGTTTTAAGCCAATCTATTGGACCATACTCAATGGTAGAGGAAAACAAAATGATCACAAAGAAAAAAAAAATCAGTGCAGTGCTGTGGCCAGTGGAGAATGGACCCAAAGAATGATGGTTACGCATCTGACTCTGTTGCTATCAGATGGCCTTGCCATACATAAAGCAACTTTAGAGTGGTCCGAGTATTGGCGAGGTTTTGGTGACCAAAGTTGCTACCTAGTTACGCAAGGTCTCACAAGCCAACCTAATACACCTAATACCTTCTCCATCCTTTCTCGTCCGAAAGCAACCGAGCAAGGTTGATTCACAACAAAGTGCAATGTTGATTCACAACAAAGTGTCTTTCGTTTTTATACTCAATAATCCACGTGGGAAATTCACAACAAAGTGCAATGTTGATTCACAACAAAGTGTCTTTCGTTTTTATACTCAATAATCCACGTGGGAAATTGAGCTAGTGACCTCAAATATCAGCTCCTTGTCACTCGAACTAGATCTTAGAGCATCCATATTGTTATATACTTAATCCAAGCACTATGGTGAGGTTTTTTTGTTTCACTATATCTTAATTATAACCAAGCAAAAGGAGTTTTTTATAGAAATACTGAGTATCCGTCAAAATAGTGCTAGACGGATAAAGTCCTTTTTTTTTATTTAGTATTTTTTATTGATTAAAAACTAATAAAGAGAAATATATTAGAGAAATAACAAGAAAAAAAGAAATTTGAATAAATAAAATTGTTATAAAGAGAAATATATTATAGAAATATTAGGAAAAAAATAAATTAGAGTAAGTAAAATAGTTAAAAGAGAAGTATTGGGAGTTAATATAGGTAAAAAACCAACTAATTAAGATAGAAAATTGGAGAAATGATAGGATTTTTTTTTTGGAGTAAATAAAATAGTTAAAAGAGAAATATATTGAAAAAATAGGAAAAAAAGTAGAGTAAATAAAATAATTAAAAGATAAATAATATGAGCTAATATAGGTAAAAAACTGAATTTGATTTTATTATTGAGACGGATACTCAGTATCCGTTAAAAATTTGATCGTTTGGCTAGAGGTGGGATCAGATCCTTTTGGCCATATTTAAGCCAAACGATGCCCCATAATAGTTGTCTTTGGTTAGATTTAAGCTATAGCCAAGCAAAATAGCAACCATAATGCTTGGCCTTATATGCTAAAATTGTATAGTATAGTGTACAAACCATAAATCTAAAATGGTGAGAATATAATATTCTTTTCGCCCCAAAAGTTGATACTTTCACTTCTTCAATTTGGTCTATTTTTAGACAAAAGTGAAAAATAAACATACCATATTTTTTTGAGACGGAGGTAATATAGATAGGTCTATTTTTAGACAAAAGTAAAAAGTAAATATATCATTTTTTTGGGGACGGAGGTAATATATGAGAGGCATATTACAAGGTTTCAAACCCCGTGTTCTATTTAAACTATAGATTTTTGGTCGCGCAGAGTTTGAAACTTCGCCTAGCTATATTTTGCATATGCTAAATATATATGGTATACATTCCATTTGGCTTTACCATATACGGTTATTTAACATTTTAGTCTTCCCACTGCCATCATGTAATACTTGTTTTTCACATTGATAAGATCCAACGACTTTTGGATAATTTTTGTCGGTTTATAAGACATGTTCCTTGTAAGGGGATAAATTCCAAGCTACGTGTGTCAAAGAACTATTGGAGAAGTAACGAATTACCATGGGACGAGAAACATTGAATCAAAACTTTTTTGAGAAGATCTAAAAAGTCGATAAATTTTAAATCTGACATCGTTGGTGCATGATCGACACGTGGGTTACGGGAAAGCAAGACACACTGCTCGAAACAGACAGCCTTGCCGCTTGATTGACACCCAGGAAGCGGGAAAGCCTGTCACAATAAAGAGCAATAATGAGCATTAATGCATGATCGACACGTGGGTTGCGGGAAAGTAAGGCACACTACTCAAAACCGATAGCTTTGCTGTCTGACTGACACCAGGTTGCGGGAAAGTCTGGCACAATAAAGAGTAATGATGAGTGTTGATGCATGAGAGACACGTATCAACTTTACAAGCTGCGGAACAAAAAGAACTAAAGCATGACGATTCACTTTTACGAGCTACGTGTCAGACATGCTATGATTCAAATAAGACCGCAACTTTCATCCAAATCCAAAAACAATAACTTAAATACAAGACCACAGAAGAGTTGCGGGATAACCAGTGAGAAACTATGGGAAACAATCAATATGCATACGAAGACTTGCGGGAAGCATGATCGAGTCTTGCGGAAACTACAAATAAGTTTTGTGGGACTGTATTTCGCATCAAGGATGGATAAGAATAAATAGGTGGAAAGACAAATTTGAGGGACCCATCAAATTGGCTATAAATACCAAGCTCATAAACAGGAAGAGGGGCTGGAAAATCTGGAGAAAATTTGGATATAAGGCATTGATTCATAGCAAGAGTTTAGGTATGAGACTTAGTGTAAATTTTTAGTTCAGTTAATCCTTGATTAATATGATCATATACTTTTCTTCTGTAATGTACGATGATGAATAATAAAAGTGATACAAAGTTGTTTTATCCGTGGATGTAGACAATTCGTTTGTTGAACCACGTTAAATGCTTATGTCGATGCATTTATAGTTTTGATTGATTACTGTCTTCCAAATGATAATATATATTGATTTTATGATAAAAAATCAAATTTCACGTTGTTTCATCTTTTATTGGTTGTGATCGAAAGATGTTAAATTTTTGATAATCACATTACTTGTTCACCATTTAAATGGAACCTTGAGTTGAGCTTACAAATGGGTTTTCGTCTACTTATAAAACTCACAAAGATCTTTCTAGGTCTGTTTCTCAATGAGTTCTTTAGACTTGTAGACTAATTTTTGGACTTAGTTGTTGATATAAAAAATGGAAAAAACAGTAACTTTAAAGATAACATACTCATCTTTGTAATGATTCCTGATTCTCCAATAACATCTATTCAGAGTTCTCTCATGTTTCTTTACTCATTATGGTGTGAACATGTAGAGAATAAAGAGATGTGGTGGTGGTGGCTTCCAAATTCAACTTCTGCGGAGATTCTAATGATTGTTTAGAAGAAAATAATACCATCATCCCATTGTTTTGATGTTCACTAGTTTTCTAGTTGGAGAAAGAATCTGTAAGTAAAAAGTAGAGACATTCTTTTTGTACGGTTGGGGGAGTGTCGCATCAGGCCGGCCTGAATGCAACACCATCGGAATGCATGTTACTCGGCGCACAACCAAAAAGCCAGCCCTCTTCGAATCGCCCTTGCTTTGCGGTGCACAACCAAAAATCCACATCTCTTCGACGGCTCCGGATCCTCTGTACCAAGGAAACCCATGTGCCCCTGTGCCGGCGAATTACTAAGTGACACGTGGTCCTTATATGTTAACTACCATAATTCGTCTTGTAGTAATCTTAAGTTTCTTAATTTAGAAAATCTTTTTAAAGAAAGAAAAAGGAAAATATTCAGGCTAATATTTATTCCCTGCTTGATTATTTCTTCCATCCGTAGCAAACAAAAAAATGTTTCCAAACAATGTTTGCATCATTCTTACCATTTCATCATAAAATGTTATTTGCTACTGATATATTTGAATGTTCGTAAAAGTTGATTTTACCGAGTTATCGTATAAAAGTATTATTTGAAGATCGAAATGATGGAGGAAATTGAAGATATACAAACCGACCGTAATGATGTGTAATGTTTTTCTAGTGATGCTCTTGCATAATCTCCAACATATAGGGGAGATTTGAAGAGAATCAAGGGGTATATTGAAGGAAACAAGGGGGTATCATGGGAGCAATTGTGCATTTAAATTTGAGAATGTAAATATAGTTTCACCTTAACAGTTAATTAGATACTGCATTAATCAAATTAAGAACCAATGTTGCGGAAAGTGAAAAACTAAAACTTTCAATTCTTAATATCAGAACACCTGAATTTTGGACCTATGAATTTTCATCAGTGGGGATTCCATCGATATTCCATTCCATGGCTATGGATGGAAGAGAGAAAATCAAGCAAGAATATTTTCCGTTTATTTTTCGTTCATAAAATCTTCTGAATTAAGAAACTTTTGTTACCCAACGACTGATTATGTTAGTTAATAAAGCAATCTGTGATTTGCCGGGATAGAGGCACATGGGTTTTCTAGACACAGAGGATCCGGAGCCAACACTGAAGGGACTAATGTCCATGACCGGAGTCAGCCCATGACAAAAGTAGGTAGTTGACTATCCTGATGTACTGGCTCTCAAACCCATTTTTACCTTCACGAACTCTTTTTTTTGTGCGCACCCTCAAAAAAATTGCCTCATCATTTTTTTTCTAACTACGCACCTACTAAAGGCAAATGACAAAATAATCTGCAAACTGCCAAGCAGAGTATATTTTATTTCTTTGGAAAACAAGGATATATCCAAAAGCAATGGAATCCTAAGAGCATCCACAATCATCGATCAAATTAAAGATCAAAGATTTAATTTGATCGATGATCGTTGAAAATCAACCGCAGCGGTGCGATTAAATTTGATTTATAATCGTTGAAAATCACTGTTCAGGATTAAAAGAAGTCGCTGATCGACGATCAAAAGTTATACTCGAGCGAAACTCTACTCCCTCGCTTGTGAACAGACGACGGACCAGCATCTCGCTTAAAAACACGGGCGAAGGGTTGACATTTCGCCAGCTCAAGCGATACGCTAAACTTTCGTTCCACCAGACGAGTAACTAGAAGCTCGCCCACTCATAAGCGAAAAGCAGAGATTTCGCCTAAAATTTCAATACACGGGCGAGATTCAGTGACTTCGCTTGGACCTGGGCGGCACTCCAAGGGTCCGCTTGGAGTTGGGCGAGGTCCCAAGGCAACGTTGGAGTTGGGCGAGGGGCCAAGTCTCCGCTTGGGTTGGGCGGTAAATTGGGATATCGCTTGTGGTGGGAGAGACAGGCGAGACCCCAAGGGACCGCTTGTGTCTGGGCGAGGGGCCAAGGCTCCGCTAGGAGCTGGGCGCGATCCCAACGGTCCGCTTGTATTTGACCGTTAATTTTTGACCGTTAATTTTTAACCGTTGATATGTTACCGTTGATATGTTACCGTTTAACGGCTATATATTTACCCTATATATATGTGATATTAAACCAATGGTATTTTACTAAACTCATATATTGTGTAGAGTTGAAAATTCAAAAGTTAGTTCTTATTTCATAAGTTTTGAATTAGATTAGTAAAATGGCGCCATCAAAACCCCGAGGTCCAAATTTTTCGTCTTTCGAAGATGTTACCATGTGTACGATTCATTTGTCTATTTCTCAAGATTGTAGCATTGGTACTGATCAATGTGAAGAAAAATTATGGTCACGTATACTATGTCGGATGAAAGAAGCTATACCTTCTATGCCAGAACGAAGTTGGACCTCCCTTCAGAAACGATTTCAAATTATAAGTAAGGATGTCGCGCTTATGTCTGCAAAGGAGGGTGAAGTTGAAAGGGAACATCATACTGGATGGGGCCCCAAAAATAAGGTAACAACTCGTTTATTTATGCTTATTACATGAATCTATTTGATTGTATATCCTTTAACAACATTGTATTTAACAACATAACAATTAAATATTTCGACTATAAATTTTGAATAAGGTTAATTAAATTACCTCCAAAATTTGGAACGGCCCGGATACTGATTTTTGTCCCCTTGAAGCCGTGGCAAGACCCGAATACAATTTTGATAATGCAGGACCACCCCAGTCGTATTGATCAACTTCATTTAGATTATCAAAGGCAGCCAACCATCCTGCATCAATGTAGGTTTTTACATTTGGGAAAAAGAAATTCCCCAGAACATACATATAGAACGCCCTCGCTACTCTATCAGCAAGAACACTATCATCGTTCGCCGCGTGCAATGTATCTTTATCAAAATAGGTGGTCAAAAACTTGAGAGTGATGGCATCCGAAACCCACTGTTGGGGAACACCTTCTCTTTTGCATACCGCATTATCTTTCAGTTCAGGAAAGATATTGTCACGAACATACTCAAATTTGTACTTAGCTGGGTCATAAGGAACAAATCTCCCGACACCGATACTAAGCCCGGTCAACATAACCCAATCGAGGGGAGTGAACCCAAGCTCTCCAAAACAAAAGTGAAATGTGTTTGTTGTATCCCAAAACCGCTCGACAATATAATCAATAAGAGCGTGGGATGAATCTTCTAAAGGTAGGGATAGTAATCTGCCCCAACCTCCCCTTTCTATTATATATTGGACCCTATTACACTCTTTAGTGATTTTCTTGTACATCTGTATAACTGGTTTGAGAGAGCCACGATGGTCAAACCTGAAGTTGGCGTCGGAGGAATATGTAATATTTGTCGAAACGTGTTCCTCTGTATCTTCAACAACGTTATAGTGTTCCAACCCCGGGACATCTACCGACTCGGGGACCATGGATTCAGGTTCAGAATCAGTTGCGATTTTAGCTTTTTTGCTTTTCTTCTTTCTACCTACCCATCTCGAAACAACATTGCTAGACATCTGTCCAAATAAATAATAGAACATTGTCAATATTAATTATAATTCACCACAATGCTTAAACAATTATAATTAATTTAACACCAACTAAATTTGAATGTAATTGTCTATTTCCATACACATTTGTACCAACAATTATACATCAGACATTCGAAAAATACATATACCATTATCAAAATACAACAATGTCACCAATTATAACCAATCTCATTCAAACTACCCAATTGCAAATACTACCATACACATTTGTTTTTAAATTAAATCAAAATTAATTCCTTTCATTTGTACACAACATACTACATTCAACCATAAATTAAACATAAACCCACCCACTAAAATTAAACATGAGATGTCTAGCAATTTATAACATTAGATGAAATAAAAATAGACTAACTAAATAATATTAATAATATTTAACTTGGTCAGAGATATTTTGCTTTCCCTTGACAAGGCATTGCGATGAAATGATAATAGAATGACTACATAATAATTCAAAATAAATTAAGATGAATTGATAAATAACTTGACAACGCATTGAGATGAATTGATAAATAACTTGTCAACTACATTTGGTATCCGTACAAGTTTAACCACAGAAGTAAATTAAAAGAACTAAAAAGGTTCAACACCATAAAGTTCAACACTTTGAAAGATAAAGGGACACACCATAAAGTTCAAAACCATAACTAGCAAATTTAGTTTGTTCTAGCAATCTTAATTTTCACCAGAACAAAGGGTTGTTATCTCTTGTAGCACTATTCGAACTCTTTGTTGTTCTTCTATGCTCATCACCTCCCTAGACTCAATCGAACGAGTCAGTCTCCTAACCAACAAATCGGTTCTATCCTTTATCGCTAACATTCGATTGTCAACCACTGATGGTTGAACTACCCTTTCCCCCGTTTCAACCCCCCTTGTTGGATCAACTACTCCACCATCTTCAGGTTCTATCCTGATGAGCTGACTCAACCCATGTGGATGTCCTGGCACTCTAACTATTCGATACATATTATCGAAATTCATCTTCAGAATCTACATAAAATAGCAATTCGATACATATCGACAATTTAACCACAACCAATTAAATTTAAACAACCAATTAATAAATTATATACATGCAACAACAAATAATCATCAATAATAGTATACCCAATTTATAATATTTATCATAAACCCTATGACAAAATACACAATTTCAAATATATCCATACACATTATTTTAAAATTAAATCAAAATTAATTCCTTTAATTTCTACACAACATACTACATTCAACCTAAAATTAAACATAAACCCATTAAAATTAAACAACAAGAATTTCTATTATATGTTCAATTTAACAAATATAAACAAATTTTTAAACCTAATTGATAACATGCACAAAAACCCTAATTAAAATCCAAATTTTATTATTAGAACACAAATTTATAATTCAATAATGGGTTTATAATATGGTAATTAAACAACATATACAACTAATTTAACCACAACATCATCTATATTGCATATCAAATCAAAACAAGTAAATATGCAATTTAAAACAAGTAAATTCAATTTTAGTTTGTAGAAGATATACCTTGATTTCGCTTGGAATATGTTTGACCGAAGTAACAAAATGAGAAACGAAGCTTTGGGTTCTCGTCAAAGGATGGAAGTGTTGGAAAAATGGGGGTGTGGGAGGCGAGCGGCTAGGGTTTCGAATGGGGGAAATGGACAGGAGGTGAAGATGGAAAAAAGAAATAGAGAGTTTACGGTTATAAATGGGGGAAGGGGACAGGCGAGATCTTGGAGTCTCGCCTAAATCCAAGCGGGACTCCAGTAGCTCGCCCGGCCTTTTCCCCCACACACCTAATTCGCACGCTGAAGACGGCGCAACTCCAGCATCTCGCTTGAGTTCAAGCGTTACTACAGCATCTCGCCCAGTTTTTTTTTCGCACGCTTACTTCGCACAATTCACAGGCGCTATTCTGGTACTTCGCTTATACAAGCGGGATACTAAAATTTCGCTTGGGGAGTGGGCGGGGTGTTGAGATTTCGTCTGTATGTTTGTTTCTCAGGCGGAAAGCCACTATCCCGCTTGTACCAGGCGAAGTATTAGTATTTCGTCCGTCTTTACAAGCGATATCGTGCTCTTTCGCTTACCTACAAACGGTACTCTACGGCCTCGCTTGATCATTCACCGCTGTTTTTGACCCAGACCAAAGATCAAAAAATTTAATCTTTGATCTTTGGGTATAATCGTGTGATTGTGGATGCTCTAAGTCCTAAAAGTTCCTAACTTCTAATAACATATTTGGGTACCATTAAAAAAGTTGTTTCTTAACTTTTGAAAATTAAAATATTAATAATTAATTTGGGTACATAGTTTTAGAATGACTTGAAATAAAAAATTAACTTTTTAAGAAACAAAATGTTTGTGCTCCTGACATGTGCTGGTATTCACGCACCTTATAAGTAACAGCCTCTATTGTGGGCACCACCTTATAAGTGACAGCCCCTGTTGTGAGCGCCCGTGTAGTGGGTGTAACTAGGGAATTGGTCGTACCAAAAACAAAAACAGAATCCTCGCACATGCACATTATCATTTATCAGTCAATAAGTTGTTCACCAAATTCATTACAAAATCTAATTTCACTCTGTAAATTTTATTTTATTCTGACTCGAATAGTTAAGTGTCAGAAAATTTTGGTTTTAATCTTTGTTCAAGATATTGATTAAAGACAAAATCACATGCTAATTTCTTGTAAATCACACACAAATGTACTTGACAATAACAATAATAATAATAATAATAATCTCAAAATAAAGATTAACAAAACAAATAGATGATCTAAAATTACATTAGTAGTAGCAATTTACTCCAAGGTCGTGCAAGAAAAAAAACTAGCAGACCTGAGGATTTTTACAGACAAATAAACTAAAAAAACTTAATCACTAATTACAACCCCCATTAACACTAACTATGCAAATGATTCAAAAATCCCATTTGCAGTAGCTGAACAAGAGATATAAAACTAAACTAAAACCCCTAAAATAAAAGATTACAAATTTAATTAAGAAAGGATAGCAGCCCAATCAACCTCATAAGATGGATATTTCTGCAACATGAAATTCTGTGATGAAGAACAATCATTCCATGCTTGTTCTGTGAAATCCGGGATCTCAATGCAAGATTCAGGTGAAGAATATGATAAAACTGATACATCATCACTACTACTTAATGGTGGTGATAATGAATTCTCCACTTCACATTTTGATGAAGTATCTTTTTCAATAACTACTGATGGAGTTGAATCAACAGCAGCAGCAGCAGCTTCCGTGACCATACTCTTCTTAGTCTTCTTACTAGAAACTCTAACAGGCTTGGTAATTTTCCCTTGTTTCTGAGAGGCAGAGTTATTAATAGCCAAACTCTGACAAATAGCTTCAAGCTTAGCATCAACAGATGAAAGAAGAGGTTTATTTTGTTGTTCTCCAAATTTTCCATCACCACCAGCACTGGATAATTGGTGCTTAAGATGAGGGAAATTGAGTCTTGCAAAATCACCTCTAAGCTTATAAGCAGCTTTGTCATAAGCCATTGCAGCTTCCTCAGCAGTATCAAAAGTACCTAACCAAAGCCTTGTTCTGTTTCTTGGTAGTCTAATCTCTGCAACCCATTTTCCCCAATGTCTCTGTCTAACTCCTCTGTATAGCTTTGTGGGTTTTGCTGTTGTTGATGATAAACCCACAGCTTTCATTGGAATTGATTGTGGACTTAGGTATGAATTCTGGGCTGCTGTCCTAAATTGTTGTTGTTGTGAAATCATGTTCATGTATGAATCCTGTTGTTGTCGAAGAAGAATTTGGTGTTGAAGTTGTTGAATCTGAGCTAAGGTAAGATGATTGAGATTAAAGGAGGAAGAAGCACCTGATGATAATTGATCATAATTACTAAAATACCCTTGAGAAAACATCTGGGTATCTGCAGATGATGTTGAACAAAAATCTGGGTAACCAAAATCAGGCTGTGAAGAAGAAGGAGAAGTAGAAGAAGATAGAGAAAAGGGGGGCGAAGAAGATGAAGGAGGAGATGAAGATGAAGAAAGGGAAAATGAACAAGGAGGAGAAGAAGATGTTAGAGAAGCACTATTATGAATAAAAGGTTCAAGTGCTTGCATCAATTCTCCTCCAAATGGATCTGAAGTACTGTATAAAGATCCACCATTACAACTACTATTACTAAAGGTGCTGCTACCATAAATATTTGTAGCTGCTGCCATTTCTAACTTGAAAATCAAGTAAAGTTAAGATGATAATAATAATAAAACTAAAAAAGAAGAGAAAAAAGCTTAAATCTGACCTGTTTCTTAACAAAATTAAAGTAAACAGGTTATATAAAGCTGTAAAGATAAAATGAAAATAAATTTCTACAGAGGGAAACAAAAATAAACCCTCTTTAAGTTTGATTAATGCATATTATATAACAACAAAAAAAAAAAAACTGAATCTCAATTCTGTGTACCAACTAGATTTTCAAAATAATTATCTAAACACAAATCCAAACCCAAACCCAGATTTTATTTTGATTAATAAACCAAACCCAGACTTTAGATTTTGAAAATCTTTAAAGACCTTTTGAAAAACAGAGGAAGACAGAAAGGGGATACAGAGAAGCGGGATTAACAGAAAAAGGGAGGAAGGGGGGAACTCAATAACCAGTAGTAACTCAATTGCAAATTTGTTGGAACGAAAATGAAAAAATTTTGATTTGGTCTGATCACTCAAAACCTCACCTTTTTTTTTAATGAACACTCTGAGGAAATTAGGCCAAAACTTCATCTCTATAAATACAGTTTTCTGTTACTGATTTCTCTCTCTAAATCTAAACCATTGAATTTTATACTTAAATTATCTTTCTACCCCACACGTCTGGTCCTGATTATCTGACTTATGATTATAATTCATTGTTAATGATCCATCATGTGGCACCATCTCAGCCTTCAATACATTCTCTTTCACATGTAAGATGTTGTCACGTCACTGGATCACTTACAATGGGTACAATCATGAGTCAAATAATCAATTTCGACATGTCTGTATCGGTATACCCAATATGATTTCATCCTCCGGCAATTAGATTTTGACACGTACCTACTTTGATTATCTTCAAACTGACACGTGTGTTGTTTGTGGAGGGCTGGTGTCATTAACCGTACACGTATTGAATAGCAGCTTTTCTTTCACTACTTCATGTAGGCTGCAGTGTAGACTGTAGAGTGGAGAAGAGCGGAGAGAAGTCGTCTCATGAATAGTTTCATGCGCAATCAAATGATGGCTCACGAGGACATTGCCCCCCTTGTCATGGAATTCAAAAACCCTAGAGAAAAGTAAAGAGGCTAAAAAGTTGCTTCTGCAAAAAAAAGAGTTCACGAGATTTTTCTTGAAATTTTATATCCTATTTGGATGTTATTTTAGAAGTTGTTTTTTAATTTTTGGAAACAGAAAAATCAGAAGTTAGTTTTGGTACACAATTTCAGTATGATTTTCAGAACCAGAAAAGATAACTTTTTATGAAGCAAAAATATTTTACTTCTGACTTCGAAGCAGAAGCACTTCTACTCTTAATATCCAAACAGACTATTTTTTATTTTGTTTTTTCAATAAAAATTTTGTTGTTGACGAATTTCTAGCTCACATTGCTGGTATTATCATCCAACAAACTTGCCATTGTATTACAGTGACATCGTGAAATTCTAATTATTGAGTACATTGGTCTCAAATTTATTTTATTTTTTTTACTCAAAAAAGGGAAAAATGTATTAAAAGAAAAACAAGATTACCACTAGCAGTGGCTTTCTTGGATAAAAAGTACAAAGTTGTTCTAATGCTAGATTGTAGCTAGTGAAAGCAGTTCATAGAGAACTTACAGAAGAAGAAAATAAAACCCCAAAGCTAAAAAATTCCAACTACTCCTTCCGAGTTATGCAAAACCATGTTGAGAAAAATATTTTCGAAAGTCTTAGTGCCCAAGGACCAGTTGTACAACAGATATTTTACTTTATTCAGGAGATGATTATATTGTTTGTAGTTATCCTGAAATACTCTTCTATTTCTCTCGTTCCATAATGTCCACCAAATTGTGAAAGGAATCAACTACAGAACTTATGCTTCATTGAATTTCCTTTCTAACCGGCAAAAACTATCAAGGCCAGTAAAGCCACATTACTAGTTGCTACACTTGCAAAAGCCATGGGTATAGTTGTTCAGGCACTCGTACATAGACACCCTAAATCGGTAAGTTCATAATGTGTAAATATTTATGGAGAAAATAGAAGCATCATGTAAGTCAATCGAAAATACATAAATTCTTTTCGAGTGAATAAGAGCGTCATCACTTACACTTAGGCTATGGAATATGACTTGCTTGCCGTTATGAAGAAACATGCATTATGCACATAATATAATTTTTGGTACATGAGTGTAGTTTGAACGCCATACCAATTTACATTTGGGTTTCAAGTTTTAACATTTTTGTACAGTGTTTAAGATTTAACTCTAAAATATCTTAGCTATATTGGGGCCTACGACAATTACTTTGGGCCTACCACTAAAAGCGTCTAGAATGGGACGAGTAAAAGCCGAACCAAGAGTAAATAAACTCTTTACTTGGCCCAATCTCAAACGTAGCAGAGTAAGTATATTTGGTTATGGTCCGGATTTTTTACTTTTTCGAACCAAATTTGGTCAAAAAACTGGACCAAAATGATTATGGTCGAGCATTAGCGTAGGCGTACGTTTCTTGTGAAGCGTTTAATTAGAAGTACGTCTGTTGACAAGCGGTAGTCTAGGAGAACGTCTGATTTTTCAAGCGCAACTCAAGAGCACGCCCCATTGGACGTTAATGTAAAAGAACGCCCCATTGGACGTTTACCTACCCGAACGCTTGGCTTCAGGCGTTGACGAAATGTACGCTTGTTTTGGACGTTCACCTAGACAAACGCCTGGAGAGACGTTCACTTAAACAAAAGCTTGATACGTGCGTTCAGCTACATCAACGCCTGTTAGGAATGGGGCGTGCAGTTAAGATTGCGCCTTTTCTGAATGAGACGTTAACATGAGGATCCGCCTGGTATAAATGGGACGTTCATCTAGATCACCGCCTGATCTTCATGGGGCGTACATTTATGCAAACGCCTATCTCCGTGGAGCGTTAGCCTGAGGGTGCGTCTGTTTCCGTGAGGCGTTAGCCTGAGGGTGCGTCTGTCTGATGTTGAACGTTGGTGTATATGTACGCCTCTGTAATATTTACCGTTGAGATTTCTTACCGTTTGAATTTGTTGTAACGGCTCTTTTGGTATACATATATATATGAATTCGTTGAGCATTTCATCTACTACTAACCCATTTCATTTGTATACGAGAATAATTTCATTAGATTCATATATTTGTCTTTCAAATAAGTAAAAATTATAGCACCAAAACCACGAGGTCCAACTTTTTCAACATTTGAAGATGTGACTATGTGTAGAATTTATTTATCAATATCTCAAGATTGTACTGTTGGATCCAATCAATCAGAGGAAAAATTATGGTCTCGCATCTTAGTTGGGATGAAAGAAGCCATACCTACAATGCTGGAGCGCAGTTGGACCTCCATACAGAAACGATTTCAGGGAATAAGTAAAGATGTGGCGTTTTTCTCTTCAAAAGAGGCGGAAGTGGAACATGAACACCATACTGGATGGGGTCCAGATTCATAGGTAAGTACTCGTTTAATTTAGGTCCTGGAAATAATTATTTTGAATCGTACATCGTCAAATCAAATGTTTTTAAAAAATAACAGATTGAAGAGGTTAGGAGGCTTTTCAAGGAATCTAACGGTGGCAAAAATTTTAAGCATGAAAAGTGTTATGCAATTATGTTAGAAAATATCAAATCCCTAGAATTAAACCCAAATCAAAAATTATAGTTTGTAAAACCTAACTTGAAAGTTTCATAATTATATGTTTAATCTTCAAACAAATATCTACAAATTTAATTAACAAAACATTACAACAAATCATAAATTAAACACATGATATCCATTAAAATCCAATTAAACTATTTTGAGTTTCATACCCTGTCTTGAGAAAAACCCAACTTTAATAAGCTTTTTTTCTTAGGTAATAGAGTTTTGATACCGTTTAAAGTTCAAAAAAGGTTGAGAAGAGGAGAGGTTGAGAAGAGGTGAAGAAGGTTTTTAGTGATCGGAATAGGGAAAGGAGAAGAAAATTGTGTTTGGTGTTCATAGAAGCCTCCGCCTGATAAACCAACGCTTCTTCCAACGCGCGTGCGGCTACCTATACGCCTGATAAACACGGGCGTGAAGCTAGGATTAAGCCTGACAATATAGGAGCGTTATCCCAGCCGAACGCCTGTTGTTTCCCGAGCGTACGTCTAGGTGAACGCCTGGTCTCACACGGGCGTTAAGGTATGTCAACGCCTGATGAAATGAAGGGTGTGTCTAAGTGAACGCCTGGTCTCAAACGGGTGTTAAGGTATGACAACGCTTGTTATAATGGGGCGTGTGCTTATGAGTACGCCTGGTGGAGCGGATGTCTAATACAACGCCTGTTACTTGGGCGCACGCATAGGAATACATCTATCATCAGACGATGTTGTAGGCTTGCGCTTCCCATCAGGCGCAACTCAATCGTCCGCCCCAACTAAACGCTTAGTCAAGCGTACGCCCGTCCACCAAACGTTCTCTTACGCAACCGCCCATCGTCAGGCGTAAATTTGGTTAACGCCTGACCATATTACCACCGACTTTGGAACGGACCATAACCAAATTTTTTTACTCTTTACTCTTTGGTACTCCTCTTTGCTCGCCACAACACTGTGGAAGCTCTAAAAGACAAAATATGATCATTATGAAAAAGAAGAAGCAAAAACTCCTTATCCAACCATTTATGTTACTAACTAATATGCTTGATTAGTGTTAGTTAATTCAAATGTTAGTTAAATTTAGTTGGTGATTAAAATTGAATTATAGTTAGTCTTATATGGTAAGAATTAGAGAAGAGTTTTTCTTGAAATTTTGAAGAAGAAGGAGAAGAACTTGAGGAAAACTAGGATTTTGGGGTTTTGGTAGCAAAGATGAAATTTGAATGTATCGACGTATACTCTAGTGGTGAAGAAGAAGTGGGTGCATATACATATCCCAAATCAAATTATCTTGCTTTCGATCCGCACGATTTGGGGTTTTTGTTGGACGAACAAGAACGTGTGAACCAAAGCATAGATAGGATTTTTATCAAGAAAATTAAGATTCAACCAGGAAAAACGGATATATTAATGCTTCCAAACGTTAGGTATATGTTCTTAGGATGTTCAAACATGTATTTGTAGTCTATAATATCCAAAAAGTGATTATTATTATTTTTGCAAATTTTGACCTATTTTCTGGACTTCGTATAACCCAGAATAGTTGATTACGATGACATCGTAACCAACGATTCCACATCCTCTCAGAATTTACGAACCAGAATCGGCGGTTATGGTCATGAACAACGACCGATTCTGGTTCAGTTTTGGGGGATTGGTAGGTTGAATAATCGTTCGATGTGTGTTGCACTATGTAACGGTTCTAGTCGAGAAAGTGTCCAGAATAACTGCGCTTTGTTGAACGCTAGAATCGTTACATAAGTCAGTTCACTTGTGCGGATTCTACCATTTGGGGATTTTTTCCCCAAAATAAAGACTAGTTAGAATCGTTGGATATGAGAGTGGTAACTAAAGGTTCAAACACTCAGACTTGTAAAGATTGATTTTAGATTTAATTTCTAATACTAAAACTAGTAAATGTATAGAAAAGATGGTAGCAATATTATAGAAAGATCTAAGACAAAGGATTCCACCAGTAACCAATTTATGTGATTCAGTTAAAAACAACTTTCACGCAATTCTTACGTTCAAAGTGATTCTAAAGTATTGCCAATATTAGATTTTCAAAATATTAGTTGTTAATCGCAAGCATGAAGCATCAAAAATCCCTAGACCCAGCATGCACCATCAAGAGAAAACACAATTAATTAATCAAAATCATTTAATCAATTTTTAATAAATGCAAATAATCATAAAAAAATTTGTAGAAATTAAATGAATAAAAATTACCACATATTTATCGGGAAAAATGGCTTCCTACGAAGCCTCAACAATGGAGTTTAGCTCATCATAGCAAACACGCTCTCAAATGATGGATACATAACTAAAAAGTGTTTAAAATGAAGAAAAGAATTGACACAGAGAAATTGCTACATATATATCTGTTGCGAGGAAAAAATGGTAACGATTTCTAACTGTCACAAAAGCAGCTGAACACAAAAGAATAGGCGAGGGAAATATTCAGCTATGGTGGTGGTTTCTTCATCTTCTTCCTCTCGAACAAATTTTTTTCTGAAATATTTTTTCTCTCTTCTCTAGCTTCTGCCAAGCCCACCATTCTTCTTCTGTCGACTCCCTATTTATAATAGCAACCCAACAGCTCCAAATCTTCCAAAATTAATTCAAATCATCTCTTTCCCTCTCGGGAAATATTTTTTTTCCATTGGCAGATAGATTCTCTTCTTCAATCTTAACTCTCAGTGATTTTCTTGCAAAAGTTATCCCAAATAATAAAGAAACCGAGTCATCCGAATTAGATAAGTATATCAACATATTTCCCAAGATTTCTTTTATACCTGTTTTGAAAACGAGAATATGTTTTTCTTCAAAACTTAACTGTTTTGATTTTATACGATTTCGATTTTCCAAAACGTGAAGAACTTCCTTTTATGGAGGCTGAGATCTATTCTTGCCTTTATTTCTCGCAAAACAGCCAAAAATAACTTATAAAAAAGCTTCACAGATTCGAGATTTTAAGAGAGCCAATTTTTCCGCCAAAACTTTATTCGAATTTCAAAAGAAGTGGTGCACTTATCCAACTTGTGGGTGCCTTTATCAATTTTGATGGGTGCCTTTAACACTTTTTATCCAATTATTCCACGATTATTTATTCTTCCAAAACTACCTAAAAACACAATAAAAATAGTAATATTAGTACAAAAATCGAGAGATAACAATATACAAATTGGGAACAAATCAGACACATAAATGTGTCTATCAGTAGAATCGTTCGGCTCGACTGTCACCTGTCCGTCGATTCCAGTGGCCTATATTTTTCGATTTGTATTGTAGATTTTTCAAGCGGTCGACAACCAACCTGAACCCATGTCTCAGATGGGGCCTGATACTTCTGCCCACTACTACACCGGTTTGGTGTGGAAAAATAAGGAAGATGCAAGGCAATGGTTTATGGACAAAGGAAAGGAGATCAAATGTGCATTAGTCTTAGGCCGTCGTACGAGGCGTGATCGTTTGGAAATTATTTGTGAGAGAAGTGGAAAGCATGAAAGTCACCTGGCAAATGACAAACCGTATGTGAAGAGGACGTCGAGGGTCTACACGAGTAAGTCAAAGTCAAAGAAGCATGATTGCCCCTTTAAGATTTTAGTGAATAGAGTCAATGGTGTCAATGATGTATGTAAGCTTTATAAAGTGAACAATGGTTATCATAATCACAATTAATGTTAAGCGAATTATTCGGCAATTAAAGTAAGACATTTTTTCATTAATAGATAAAAACTTATAGTTACATATTTTTCATTTTCTCATTAATAGACAAAAACTTAAAATTAGGAGATATTCTTTTTGTCGGTGCGATCCTCGATTATTTTGGAAGCTTCAAAATGTATAAACGGCTCTCCTCTCCATTTGGTATATGTATCCGGTGCCGCAAACTTATCCCCTTTGTGCCTAGTGAGAAACTCGTTGTATTTGATGCACAACATCATAACATGACGTGTCGTTCTGCAAAAATAGTAAGTCGTGTAATCATGGCGTGGATACTTCCACTTCGTGCCCGACTAGGGAACGTAAGGTCCTGTTTTTACCAGATTCCAAAATATACCATCATCCTAATCTTCTTTCGGAAGATCCACGTCGACGTAAAAATTCTTAATCCATTCCGTCTCATCCACATCGGACTTTAACCTTTCCCTTCGTTGGAATTGGTCGTAACCTCATTTTTTGCTTTCCTCCTTTTCCATGACAGTCGTTGCTTTGTTTCTCTAGCGTATCCCTTCTTCCATATCTCTAATTGACTTTTTAGTTGACTTTGATAATGGAGTGGTTGATGATGATGATGATGATGGAGTAGTTCGTTTGCATCTTCTAAGTATCTCTTCAGTTGAATTGGTAGTTGATGATGGACTTGGTATTGCAAAAGAGTTTTACTTTGAAAGAAATGGTGAATGATATAGAAGGATTTGTTTGAATGAAGTAGTGTTTGATGGAGAATGAGTTATCCTATTTATACACATAAAGGGCCAACGGCTATATTTTAAAAAAAATTCAAAAAACTAGTCGTTGGGCTGAAGTTTGACCATGTGTAATGAAAAGTAAAAAGGTAGTTTCAAAGACAAATTAAACATTAAATTCACTACGATCCAAACATAAAAAGTCATTCTAATCAAACATAAACTATTGTTTTAGAAATAAATAAACATCCATAAACATAACAAGCCATTTTCAGCATCCTCTCACTGATCAGCTTGATCACCTTCATCAGCTTCAGCGGCTTCCTTAGCAGCTAATATCTCATGAAACTCCCTCCACATAGAATTGGCATCGATTCTGAGAGTTGCAATATTAATGACCTCGTCAAGTTCTTCAAAAGAGAATTCTCCAAGAAGCCTCTTGACTTGCTCCATCTTTGTCTCTCTTCCAAACGGATAACTAAACTTATATTGGTTTCACGCAATTGGTGGCTCGGGCTTTCTGAAAATATCACACTCACGGATTTGTGTATAATAGCTAGTACCCTTCCCATTGTTCTCCATGCCTGCAAAAAATAAATTCAAGGAAAAAAATATAAGTATGGTTTAAGATAAACAAAAATCAACAATCACTAATTCAATTAACAAAAAAATCAATAAATCCTCAACAGAATCGTTGGGTATGATAGATACACATCGAACGATTCTAACCATTAAAGTGTACAGAAAACGAGTAAGAATGAATCGTGTTCAGAATCGTTTGATAAGACAGACCCTATCCAACGTTTCTGATATGAGAAAAGTAAAAAAATGAAGCAGCAGAATCGGTGGATACAGTCTGTCTTATCAAACAATTACATATGGTATTTGTTAAGGGAGATAATCAGGTTCTTATCCAACGATTCCCATCTCAGAGAGATAACAAAAAGAACAAGGTTAGAATCGTTGGATACAATAAGAATTATCTAAAGATTCACATATGAGACAAAGTAAAAAAATGACAAGGTGAAATCGTTGGATACATCAGATCGTATCCAACGATTCCCAACGAGAAAAAGTAAAAAAATTAAAAAGGTAGAATCGTTGGATACGATCTGCTGTATCCAACGATTCTGGGTATGGTAATTATCTGTGTGTGATATGGATTAGAATCGTTCGATGTGTATCCATCGTACCAACGATTCTGATGCATGTTCTTCATGTTCATGAAGATCATACAGAATCGTTGGATACGATATATCAACATCGAATAATTCTGGAAAAAATTCAGGAATTTGGTTCGCTAAAAGTAAGATTAAAACACGTAAATCAATTAAAAATACTATTAGAAGTATGGGTTTACATAAATTTACCTTGTAGATTGAGTGAGAGGAGATCCGAGATTTTTTTTTAAAAAGATGGATTAGAGTTTTTAGGATTTGGTGGAAATATAAAGTTTTTTTTTTGGTTTAGGGTTTTGTTAGATTTGGAATGTAGTTTCGTACTTTTGATTTAAGTATTAGAGTAAATTAATGAGTTGAGGGTAGTTTAGTATTTTTGATAATATCTAATTTGACACCCTTTATCCTTCTATCTAGTTGGATGTAAAATTATGTAAGTCCAAAATAATTTCCGTAGACCCCAAACTAGCAGGTAGAATATCTTCTTTTATTTTTGAATTTTTGAATTTTTTTTTTCACAAACATCCAACGACAGCCATTATTTAATTTTGAATCTAGCTTCGTTTTGTTTTTCTAAAGTCATGACCAAATTTGATTGCGGCGTCAATTTAGAGATATTGTCTTCATTAAGTGGACCTACCAGTTAGCAAGTGGTGTGGACTGGTGACTAATGAAGAATGGAAGGGACAATAACGGAGGAGGGAGTGTTGGCGGATGGGATTTTGGACCCTCTACCTATATAGAGCCTCATAAGTTTATTGATTTCACATGATCTTCTTGATACTTCTTGATACAAGTTTTGAATTGGAATCAAAGCCATTCATTTGCATCAACCAAATTTTCTTGATTCAAAATGGATTTCCTTATTAAATTGCTACATGCCAATGTTCACTGTGGTGGTCGATAGTCTTAAAGGACTGAAAGTCAAACTGAAGTGTGATATTTGGTTGGATGATGAGTTTCCATTTATTTATTTATTAATATACGAAAGCTGAATCCAAATTTTTACCAAAACTCAGCCAATTAGACTGGCTTTACTGTCAGATTTACTTCGCCAACTCCAACTATACAACTATACTCATATAAATACAAAATTTTATGATAGAGATTGGATTCATGACTTCTTCCTTACTGGAGTTTTTATTTGCCTTTTTTTTTCTTAATATTCTACTCTAATTTTCCAACTAATACCACTTTAATTATGTGTTAATTTATATGGTTGGATCCAACCATGAACCAACTAATTACGTTTGCTGTTTTTGTTATTGAAAGTTTAAGCTAATCCAAATTTGGAGCTCGTAAAGATGCGTGCATCGGATAAGTTTCTTAAAATACTTAGCGTGATGATTATGGTGGGAAAAATATAATAAGTGAGGTGACGGATGACACACGAGTCCTTGGTTTATATGTTTGGACAAAATTTAATGTTCATTAGTTAAGATCAAAGGACGAAATTAATATATCACGTGAGCACTCGTTAAAAAATTTGTGCGAGATCGGACTCCTATTCGCTCCTGCAGTAGCAAATTATTTTTTTTGTCGCAAGGTATTGAATAATCTCTTTGATAATGATTTTTTTTTTTTTGTCCCTCAATAGAGTTGTGCGATACTTTCTATAAGTTGCATGATTGTTGCACACAATATGGATAGAAAGCCTTGAAAGGACGTTGAGTTGATTTAGAACAAGTGAAGCTAGAGACGACTCTCTTCTCCGATTCTTAAAGCTTCTAATAGCTCCACAGTTATAAGTGGAGTAAATATTAAAATTAAAGAGTAAAATCAAATTTTTCGATTATACTATGTTTGAAATGTAACTGCGGGAGAATAAATTTTGACCAGATGTAATCAGAATTTACGCTTGGCCTTGGGCGCATGGGTAAGGAGACGTCTGTTGGATGGACGTAGGCGTGGTGAAACGTCTGGTTGGGACGGACGCTTCGTGGACGCTCGCTGAGAGACGCAGTCCAAAACAACATCTGATGGTAGACGTACGTGTAATAGCACGCCCAAGTGATAGGCGTGGGTTTAGACGAACGCTTGTTGGGACGTACTGTTATGATAACGCCCAGTGAATGACTGGTCTCGTGCAGGTGGTGCGTGTGCACTTAGCGGTGGGCGTTACCTTAACCATACGCCCAAGTGACAGACGTAGGTTTAGACGAACGTCTGTTGGGGCGTAGTGTTATGCTTACGCCTGGTGAATGTCTGGTCTCGTGCAGGTCGTGCATGTGCACTTAGCGGTGGGCGTTACCTTAACCATACGCACATGATCAGAAGCGGTTGTCTACCCTTACGCCTGGCAGAGAAACGCTTATCTACGCTTACGCCCGAGAGAAGAAGCGGTTGTCTACCATTACGATAATTCTTGTATATCATCAGGCGGAGGCTTGTATGGGTTCAGATTTCTTATCTTCTCCTCTTCTCAACGGCGAACACTTCAACTGAACCCTCTTCTCCTCTTCTCAACCTCTTTTCAACTTGAAAAACGCTAGCAAAATCCTAGCAGCAAAGAAACAAAGCTTATCAAAGTTAGGTTTATCTAAAGACAATGTATGAAACTCAAACTACTTTACGTGAATTTTAATGGATTTCATAGGTTTAAATTATGATTTATTGTAATGTTTTGTTAATTAAATTTGTAGATATATGTTTAAAGATTAAACATATGATTATGAAACTTTCAATTAGGTGTTGCAAATTGTAATTTTTGAATTGGGTTTAATTCTAGGGTTTTGGAAGTTGTAAATTGGGTTTAAAAAATTGATGAGAATTAGTTGATTTGAATTTAGAATTGATTAAGTTCTTGATTAATTTAAGTTGGGTTGTGGTTAATTTTAAGTTCTTGATTAATTGATTTGATATGAATGTTTATGGAATTTTGGAATTATGAATGTTTATGTTCCTTTCTAATGAATGTTTATGGAATTATAGAATTAGGGAATTATGATGAATTTTTGTAGAGTTGATAATTTGATTAGTGGACTATTTTGTGACTCATGAAATTTGTATTTTGGATGATTTATGAATGTTTGTACATTTGATTATCTAATTAGAGGATTACTCTTTTAATGATGCAATTTGTATTTATTTTTACCATATGAATGTTTGTAGAGTTGATTATTTGTTTAGAGAATTAATTTTATTAATGATGAAACTTGTATTTTTGTGGATTTATGGATGAATGTAGAGTTAAATATTTGTGCATTGTAAGGATTACTCTTAATTCTGAAACTTGTATGTACCGTTTGCACAAATGTTGAACAATGTTCCGGCGAGATTCGTTGGTCGAAAAAAGAGGAACAAGAAAGCTAAAATTGTTGAGAATCCAGAAGTAGACCCTACTATTGAAGATATGGCTAGTGTTGCAGATAAGGTGGTCACTATTCCCGGGTTAGCGAACTACAATGTCGTGGAAGATGCTCAGAGTCACGCTTCGAAAAATATTACATATTCAACGGATAAGTATTTACATCGTGGTTCCCTCAAATCGGTCGTTCAGCCCTATGCAGTTATTATAAAACACAGCCATATGGTTAAATACATTATGGAAAAGGCAGGATGGGACCGTTTATTGACCATGGATGTAGTAGATTCCTCACATGCATTGATTGACTATCTTGTTGAGCATTTTTGGGATACGACAAACACTTTTCACTTCTCCTTTGGTGAGATGGGGTTCACACCGCTTGATTGGGTCATGTTGACAGGATTGAGTATTGGTGTTGGGAATGATATTCCGTATGACCGGGCCAAGTACCAATTTGAGTATGTCCATGAGCATATTTTTCCATAAATAAAAGATAGTGAAGTTTGTAAAAGAGAACATATCCCCGCGCAGTGGGTTTCGGATGCAATTACAGTTGTATTTTTGATCACATATTTTGAACCAGTAACGTTGGTTGCGGCTAACGATAATAGCGAACTTGTTGAGAGAGTGGCCAGAGCATTTTGTATGTATGTTTTGGGATAATTTTTCTTTTCGAACGCCAAGAACTATATTGATACTGGATGGTTAGATTCTTTTAAGGATCTTAATGTAGTTGGAATGTATGACTGGGGTGGTGGTGCTTTTGCGAAATTGTATTCGGGACTCGGCGCATATGGTAGGGGGAAGAAGTCACCAGCCGGGCCCTTCCAAATATTAGAGGTAATTTTTTTTCCTATTTATACTTTCTTTAAATGTTTATTTTTTGGTAATTGATTTATTTGGTTGGTTTTTATGACGGAGTAGTTTTAGGGGTACGAATATCTGGGCATATGTCGACCAAAGAACCCAACTACTGATAGTGAGGCAATATGGCCTAGAAGTTTTCGGTGGAAGGGTACAAGAAAGAAGAGTATTGATATTGTCCGCTCTATGACTTGTCTTAATCAGCTGACTATAGACGATGTGACCTGGCGACCATGGGATTCCGTCAGCTTTGTCCTTGACACTGATGTTGGACGGAAAACATCAGAGATCTCAGACAAAAGGGTAATATTTTTTTGGCTTGGCACTGTGAGTTGATAATTAATTCTGATAGCATTGTTCTTTATTTTCTGGGATTTTTGGATAGTTATTTTCTTTATTTTTTGATAGTTATTTTCTTTTTATAACATAACGTGTACCTCGGAGAACGGTGTTGGAGGAAAAACCATTATGATTTTGGCGTTCCCAGAAACTCACATACTCGTATTGCCAACCTCAAATTCGATTGGGAGGTCGAAACATACGGGTATGCTGGTGACCGTATTAAACACAATATTGAAGAAACTGATGAACATATATCCATTCCGTCTCCAAAACAATTATCATACGTAAGTATACCACAAACCTTATTTTTTTAAGTACACAAAAATACGTGATAATGTGATTTATTTTTTTGCATAACAGCTCGAAGCTTATGGTCTGGTTCAACAATATGCCGATTTTACGCAAGAGTTTCGTAAGTTTACATTAAATGAAACAAATGAGAGGATGAAGTTTATTATAGCAAAGGAAGAAGAAATACGGGGACTACAAAATCACAACAACAATTTGGAGTTACAACTGGCCAATTTTCGCACGCAAAAACCGCCCCTTGGATTTGGTACTTTTTCTCAAACTATGCCACAACAAATGTGGAATACAATTCCTCAGGGATCATCATCAATAATGCCATCAATTAATTACACATCGAGAACATCTTTGCCTCCTTTTATGCCACCGCGATCGGCGCCAGAGAATCAAGATACGGATGGCTAGTCTTTCATTTGCATGATATTGTCATTTGAACAAACATTTATTATCTTCGATGTTTCTTTTATCTCTTTGGTATTGTCATTTCAAAAGACTTTTCTTATCTTAGCTTTGTCTTTTATCTTCTTTGTAATGTCATCTCAAAAGACAATTTTAAACTTTGCTTTGTCTTTTATCTGCTTTGTATTGTCATCTGAAAAAATATTTTTAATGTTTACTTTGTCTTTTATCTGCTTGGTATTGTCATCTCAACAGACACCCTTTATGTTTGATTGAAAATACCAAGAGTGTGTAGACTTGTCTTTAATGCTCTCTAATATGCCTATAAATTGAACACACGATTCTCCAACTATACAAACCAAAACTGCAAACATCAACAACCAATGACATACTATGAGAATAACACTCACTATTATGCTTCTTGTTATTCTCTTCCTCCTCCTCCTCCTCCTTCTTCTTCTTCTTATTCTTCTTCTTCTTCTTCTTCTTCTGATGATGATGTTTATGATGATGATGATGATAATAGTTTGTATTCATCAGACGAAGATTTAGTTGTATTGAGCCAAAATAACATAGCAGCCACTTTGGGATTGGATATTTCAAGTATGAACTGACCTCATAATCGTATGAAAATACAAAGAGAACGTGAAACCGGAAATATACTTCTTTGTAAAAATTACTTCTGTAACAACCCGACGTTTCCACCTAATGTATTTCGTAGAAGATTTAGAATGCAGCGAGAATTGTTAAACCGTATATTGGGAGATGTCGTGGCTATAAATAATTATTGTATCAAAAAAAAAGATGCTTGTGGCATTCCTGGATTATCCTCTCATCAGAAAGTTACAACAACAATACGATTGTTAACTTATGGATGTGCATCCGATGCAATAGATAAGTACTTACATATTGGAGAAACCACTGTTTTGGAAACAACTCGTAGGTTCTATAAGACGATTGTTCATTTGTATGGGAAAGAATATTTGTGCACAACAACTAAGGGTGATGTTGAATTGTGGCTTAAGGAAAACAGAGATATGGGATTTCCAGGGATGCTGGGTAGTGTAGATTGCATACATTGGAAATGGGATAAATGTCCATCGGCGGAATCAGGGGCTTACACTGCGTACAAAGGGAGCGAAAGTATTGTGTTGGAGGCAGTGGTGTCATATGATCTATGGCTTTGAAATGCATTTTTTGGTATGCCCGATTCAAACAATGATATTAATGTGATAAACCGTTCTTATATTTTTAAAAAGCTTATCAACGGGAAAGCACCATAAGTGAACGTTGTGGTAAACAGACATTCATATGATATTGGATATTATCTTGGTGATGGCATATACCCAGAGATAGCTTCTATTGTGATGTCTATTAAACATCCAAATTCCAAGAAAAAACAAAAAAAATCAGCTATGAGGGTTGCCGAAAAGATGTAGAGCGAGGCTTTGGTGTACTGCAAAATAAATTTTCCATCGTCAAGCAACCTGCAAGAATGTGGAATCCAGATGTGCTTGCATATATCATGAAAACTGTTATTATATAATATGATAGTGGAGGATGAGCATCTACCAGGAGATTGGCCACATGAATATGATCAACGCCGCAACCATGCACCGGTAAATATATCGAGAAAATATAGTGCTGAACTTTCAAGAATGAGAGTTGAGCAACGCCGACGTGCAATACACAACAAAGATACGCATATACGTTTACGAAATGACTTGATCGAAAACTTATGGTCAGATTTTGGAGACGATTAACATTTTGGAAACCATGCGAATAGGTTTTGCGGGTATATCTCTTGTAAACCCTCCCGAGACACCACTCGGCCGCTAGGGGCCCCTAGGTGTTTAAAGGCTTGATGCACATGCTAAGTGCAGCCGCGATGCCTGCGAAAGTGAGTTAGGTTTACTTTTTAGCTCTTGCAACGACTGGTTATTTGTACTTGCACCGACGTAATCTATTTTGTAATGAATAAATTAACGAAAGTATCATAAATAACCAATATTTAGAACAACAGTACATCACTAGATGTTAAGATATCTCATTTTTGCAGGAGTCGCGGTTGCACTTAGCACGTGCAACAAGCCTTTAAACCATTAGGTGGCCCCAATAGACGAGTTATGTGTCATGAGGGTTTACAAAGAGATATACCCACAAAAACTATAATCAAACCTTCAACGAGTAGTACAACGCCCTGGATGATGATCTAGACATCGTCGAAGAACAATCAACACAAAAGGGTTGTATTTTTCAATCACCCTTAGGATCTCGAAATGAGGTTGGTGCCTGAAAGATGAACCTTTCCATCTTCTCCATTACTCCAGAGATCTCTCAACAACTTCGTCATCAGTTTCATTCCTAATTCTCCTTCCAATCACCTTAGCGGTTAAAGTAGAAAATTCTAGTACTGCCCCTGCTATTTCCTGAAATCGACAAAAAAGGCCTGCTTTGTTCCGGTTATTGGGGTTACCGGTTTCATTACAAAAGTTAGCATGAATTTGTTCTAACCATTCCATGGTCATTGAACCATTCATCCGACGTTCATGACCCCTTGCTCGACAATATAATACTAAGTTTCGACAAATAGATAAATCTTCCTCTATGGTAAAATTATCAGCATTAATACTAAAATTCTGGTTAGCCATAATTCTAAAACGAAGAGATAGAATTAATCTTTCAATTAGGATATTTGAAGTGTGGAAGGTGTGGTTTTGAAATGGGAACGAGTGGGTATATATATGGTCTTTTTCCGAACAGAAATAATTTTTAAAATTTCAATAAAACATTAAAGCATGATATTGAAAGAAGTGACAACTATGTTCTTTTCCAGCCTGATGGGTCCATAATAATAGTCTGTCCAATGGATGCCTGGAAACACTGACGCCAAATTATGAAAGGTGTTTGGTCCGTTTGTAAAGACTAAAGCATGATATAGAAAGAAGTGACGAGTTTTTTTTTTCGAGACTGGTGGGTCCATAATAACAATTTATTCAATGGAATCCAACGTTTCAAATATTTACTTTGTCAATCCTAAAAATCTAAACAATCGATCTTGTCAACTCATGTAGGAGACTAGTAGATAGGCTAATATTTACAGTGTCTAGTCTTTTATCGTGTTGTCATTCTGTAATATGCAATACATCAGTTAATAAAAACGAACATCAGTTATTCAAAACAACATATTCCTGAAATTCAAACCAATATCAGTTATTCAGTGATCTCTTTTTACATAAATATCCGTTGATATTAATTCGAAAAATAGAGTGATGTGATTATAGATAGTGGTAAATAGGGGTTTGTTTTCGAACTTGTGAAGATTTGTTTATAAATTTAAATTCTAATTCTAAACTAGCTAAAATATACACAAAGATTATAATAATATTCACAAATACTGAGGTTATGGATTTCACCATTAACCACTTTTAATTGAATCAAAATTATTAATTCTTATAAATTCTAATTATATAAGTGACTCTAGTTTTGCCACAATAGTAGACTTTTAAAACCTTGATTGTAAATCCTAAGCATGGATCATCAAAACAGTTAAGCTAAGCATGACCCATCAAACTAAATGACAACCAATAAAGAAAAATAATAAATTTCAATTAAAATCTATACAAAAGTCAATAAAGAATTATAAAAAGTTACCAATTAATCATGGAAAAACGGCTTCCTCCGTCGCCTCAGTGATGGAGTTTAGATACTCATGTTGAAAACACGCTCAAAGTATTTATTCATAGCTCAAATGGTGTTTACAAAGTGAAAAAGAAGAGAAAATAGTAAAACAACGAGTTTGCAACGGTGTATATGCGTTACAGACTCGCTGTTACAAGGTATATGTTCTAGATGAAGATATCTGTTGCAAAGCTTTAGCAACAGAATCTTCAAACCTTTGGCCACGAAAGCTTCAAGCATTAGGCGATGGTTTCTTCATCTTCCTTCTCTTCACGAGAGCAGCAACAATTGGATTTTTTTGGAATTTATTCTAAGCTCTCTGGTCTCTCTGCCAGCCCCCCCTGAGTGTTCCTATAAGTCTTCTATTTATACTAGAACATTGAACAACCAATTCTCGTAAACAAATCCTCTTCACAGATCTTCTTTTAATGAGAATTTTCAGGAAATTATTTTCTTCTTCTCGAACATAAAACAGATCACACCTCTTACTTTATTCAACCTGTTGTTTCCTTCTCAGAGCACCCGAATAATCTTCTTACTATGTTGTTGCGTTTGGTTTATCACTGTTGAACAGACTCAGTTAAAGTAGGAAATAATATTACATGTTTCACGAGATCATGTTTACAATCAGGAACAAAATATCTCCCAAGAGATTCTTGCCTTGTTTTCATGTGTAATTATCCATTATCCCCCTAAATAGGGCAGGAAAAATCCTTGTCTTAAAGAAGAAAAATAACCCAAAGAGATCTTCTCAGGTTCACGATCAAATCCTCATAATATTCTCCCGCCAATTTGGTGCCCGTAATCCAAAGGGTGGGTGCCTTTATCAATTTAGGGTGCCCTTATCCAAAATGAGGGTGCCTTTAGTAATTTTTTTCCGGGGTTCCAAACATCACTTTTCGAGCTAATTTTTCCAAAAAAAGATTATATCCCAAAAACACCTACACATACATAAAAACACAATATTAGTACAAAAATGAGTTCCAGCACTATAAAAAATTGGGAACAAATTAGACGCATAAATGTGTCTATCAAATACCCCCAAACTTATTATTTGCTAGTCCTCGAGCAAATCTAACCTATAAAACAAAAAATAAAATCTAACGCACTTTCGTAGAAATCACGACTACACTTAGCACGTGCATCTAGTCGTTAAACTCCTAGGTAACCCTAGAAGACGAGTGTTGTCTCGTGAGGATTTACAAGAGGTGTACCCACAAAACCTTTTACTCCGAAACCTAGCTACTTGTGAACGATTGAGTGTAGACACTAAACAAGTTATTTAGTTGGCATACTAAATTCTTCGGCTATGGAAATCATTACCCTATATGAGTCCAATTGTTGTACACGAGTTTGCACTCAGCGTACTAAAATTCATAAAAGAATTCAAAACTCTACTTAGATAGTTGCACAATACTCAGAATCTACCAAAGTTCAATCACATGAATAGATTTATAAGATGGATATGGACAAAATGAAGTTTGCGCATGTTGACTAAGATGAACGGTGTTTCCCATATCTGTCTGAAGGTCATTTCCAGGATGAATCTTAATGGATTGAGATACACTTCCACTTGTCTTAATCCTTATACTAATATCGACTCAGCTGGTATATACCCCCAACGGTCGATTTATTGAAAATAGAACAATTATCTTTATATTATTAAATGTATTGACAACATGATTGGATCAAATTGAATCCAAGCGCATGCTCCTCATCATCTTACATGATAGTTCTCGTGGATCCTGCGTTCCACGCTTGCTTAGGCGACGAAGACAGGGAGAACACACATATTGCTATCAAAGTTTCAATACTCGATTTTTTTTAAAAATACAATAATGGGGCTTAATCTCAAACACTCTACTTCATCCTAACGTTGATAACAAATCGATAATGGTGCCCCACCAAATCACTTAGAGAAACAAAAAAATTACAAAAATAAAAACAGAAGGTGATATGGTCGAGATAGACTCCGAGATATGGTGACAAACTGTCATGTTATTTCTAACACCTGAGCTAGGAAACCTTTTATGAATAGACCATTTAGCTGGGCACACCAATTCCTATAGAAAAGAACTATGTTTCCATCTACCTAGAATGGTTAGTGTCATCCTGAATTGTTCACAAGTTTCAAAACTCTGGAGTTTCATATTGCAACTAAAAGTTTCTCCCATACCCCCAAACTTAAATCTAACATTGTCCTCAATGTTCTAAAAATAAATGATTAAAAACATGAACAAGGAGAAACTGTTACCACTTAAAGAAAAGGAGTTAAGGAAGGATATTACCGTGTTGCATGAGCATGGGTTACCTCCCAAGAAGTGCTAAGTTTAAAGTATTCATCTAGACTAAGAAAATATTATCCACAACTTAAGTACCATATAATAATAACCTGAAAAGATGTGGGCCCCTAACGTCAATCATATTTGACCAGAACAGCTGACCACAATTGAAAACACGAAAGCGGTGGTCATTCTTGAGAAAATGTGTCGATTATAATTTCCTATAATAATTAGGTTTAGTTCCAAACTCTAGTAACTGACACATTTGAAATTCATACGTTCCCACATATGGAATAAAATATTTTGGTGGGAAAACAAAGTCAATCTTGGTATCATCGCCTGGGTAAACCACATCAACCAGAGGATGGGTTTCTAACAACTGAACTTCTTTTTGGACATAGTTAGGCTCAGGAAAAAGTGTATGAAGATAATCTCTTAAAATGGTAGAGGCACATATGTCAAGCCCCAGGTGAGGGACTTTAAAAAAGGATACTTGACAATCACAAGAATCATCGGTACCCCCAAACTTATTGTGGACACTACTCTCAGATGGACTAAAAACTATTTGGTTGGAGTCTAGGGTCCTTAAGGTCATAACTACACTCAGCTTCCTCTATAGAAGGAAATAAGGTAGACTATAAACTGGTAGAAGTTCATACTTAGCTTTCCATATATTATAAGTGTTCATCAAAGGTGCAGAATCTAACAAAGTATTCACCTCATTAATAACACTATCATCGTCAACATCAAACCCAAAGTGGGCTAGGCATTTCTCCAATGGATCTTCTAACAAAGTGTTTGGTAAAGATTTCTGAACTGAACTACTAGTTATATTCACTTCTTCTAAATCATAGATCTCACAAGAAGGTTGTCTACTCATACTAAATAGATTCAGTTCAATAACCATTTTACCAAAAGAAAAATTAATTATTCCATTTCCATAATTAATGACGACATTATTTGTAACTAAAAATTGATGACCTAAAATCACTGGTATTTGAGCCTTTGGGACCTGAAAAGGTTGGGTGTCTAGGACAACAAAATATACTGGGGAAACAATTCAATCAACCTGAATCAAATCATCCTCAATCACATTAAAATTCTCTATGAGTCTATCATCTTCGTTAGAGACTATTGTCTTCGAATCGTTAGACTCCAAATCACTAGTCTCAGGACAAACTCGTTCCTCTAAAACATCATCATACTCATAAGAATAAGGAAATATTACTCCGTCCAAAGCAATGTTATCTCTAGTCAAATCCTCTTCCTTTTGAATAGGTGAATAATCATCAATACTATTAGGATTTAAACTAGAGACAACATTATCATCATGATGCTCAATTGGTGTAACGGCTTCCTTGTCATTATGACTACGAATTTCTTCATCAACACTATAATCATCATCATAATAATATGAAGATGTTTGAACCTCGTCTAAGTAAGTAGTGTTACCAATTCTAACCTCGTCCTCTAAATTAAGTAAATATTCATTATTGTTATCAAGGGTAAAATTGAAAACACTATTTTGGCAGTTAAGTTCATTTTGAGCACTATCAGCAGCTAACCGTTCCTCTTCTTCAATTTCATCTAAATGTGTCTTAAGTTCACTGAGAGCGGTATTTAAAGATGCAAGTTCTTTATTTTGTTCATAAAATTCCTTCATTAATATCTCACTACTACGTATCGACTCAGTTAACTGCTTGGGGGATTCTTCTAGAGATGGACTACTAATTGTTCCCCCCATACTTAATACAAACCTATTTGTATCCTCAGTTAACTTCTTGAAGGATTCTTCTAGAGAAGGAATGTGTTCATGAGGAAGACGAGATCACAACTGCTTTAGGGCATCCCTCCAAGACAAAAAACTCAAATTTTGCTCCTGTTCATATGACGGGTGTGTGTATGAATGGTAATTAGGATCACCCTGGTATGAGCAATCACCTCCAAAATATTGGTGGTGGTCCCAACTACTATCCATATTATATTGATAGCACGGATAATGTTCATTCTGAAACTCAGTCGAATACTCATTGTATTGGCTATCGTAATACCAGTTCGACATTTTTTTTATTGGGAAAATACTAATATATTTACAAAAAATCTAAGAAAATAAATCCTAACAGGAAGGGGTTGTAACCAAACACAAGCAAGGCTGACTCAACCAAATCAAACCTATTGAATCTATCAAACAAAAAACATGATGGATCCACATAGATTGTTTCTAGACCAGCTTCTATTCTTCCAAAAGGCAACTAGTACAGTTTTAGCAAATCTCTCAGAACGATCCGAATTAGATTAAGTCGAATAGAAACAGGATAGCTCTAAGGATCTTTGATAACCCTGTCACTTTGGTAACGTTTCCTCGGGTTACGAGGCGGCTCGAATCAACTTAAAATAATCTTCATGAACTTTAAGTTAGGCTAACAAAGTAACCAATACAGTCCCTTTGAATGATTTTCCAATAAGCTCGATACCCTATCGGTCTTCTTTCCAGTCAAATTTTAAGTTGTAGTCGACTCGGGCCACCGACTCCTGTGTCAGTGTACGAACCCGAGGGGCCGAGACAATATCGTAATTGTCGTCCTTCCCTGTTGCAGTTTATATTTAAATACCCTTCCGAAGGGCTTAAAAATAATAATAAAGTTCAAAAGTTCAAAGTCCAAAGTCCAAAAATAAGAAAAAGAAAAAAAAATATACTTAAAATAACTACAAGAATAATAAGAATTTCCTATTACAATTTTCTAAAAAGAAAAATGAAACCCTAAAAAAAATAACTAAAAAAGATCTTGTCTTTTTTTTCCGTTCTTTTCGATTTATTTTTGACTACAAGTCTTTAATCAATCAATATAATCTTTGGCTCCAATTTCTTTTGGATCAAAAACCTGCAATACAAAGAAAAATACCCAAAAACGTAACATAGAACAAATAAAAATAAAAAATAAAATAAAAATCTAACTAAACTAATTAACCTAATTAAAAATAAAAAAAATTATCTAAAAACAAGTCCGCGTTGGCGGCGCAAAAAATAGATGTAGATTATAGATAGTGGATTAGGGGTTTGTTTTCGAACTTGTGAATATTTGTTTTAAAATTTAAATTCTAATTCTAAACTAGCTAAAATATACACAATAATATTCACAAATACTAAGGTTATGGATTTCACCATTAATCACTTTTAATTGAACCAAAATTATTAATTCTTATAAATTCTAATTATATAAGTGACTCTAGTTTTGCCAAAATAGTAGATTTTTAAAACATTGATTGTAAATCCTAAACATGGATCATCAAAACACTTAAGCTAAGCATGACCCATCAAACTAAATGACAACCAATAAAGAAAAATCTTAAATTTCAATTAAAATCTATGCAAAAGTCAATAAAGAATTATAAAAAGTTTCCAATTAATCAAGGAAAAATGACTTCCTCCATCGCCTCAATGATGGAGTTTAGCTACTCATGTTTGAAACACGCTCAAAGTGTTTATTCATAGCTTAAATGGTGTTTACAAAGTGAAAAAGAAGGGAAAATAATAAAACAACGAGTTTGCAACGGTGTATATGCGTACAAACTTGCTGTTACAAGGTATATGTTGTAGATGAAGATATCCGTTGAAAAGCTTTAGCAACAGAATCTTCAAACCTTTGGCCACGAAAGCTTCAAGCATTAGGCGATGGTTTCTTCATCTTCCTTCTCTTCACGAGAGCAGCAACAATTGGATTTTTTTGGAATTTATTCTAAGCTCTCTGGTCTCTTTGCCAGCCCCCCCTGAGTGTTCCTATAAGTCTTCTATTTATACTAGAACATTGAACAACCAATTCTCGTAAACAAATCCTCTTCACAGATCTTCTTTTAATGAGAATTTTCAGGAAATTATTTTCTTCTTCTCGAACATGAAATCAGATCACACCTCTTACTTTATTCAACCTGTTGTTTCCTTCTCAGAGCACCCGAATAATCTTCTTATTATGTTGTTGCGTTTGGTTTATCACTGTTGAACAGACTCAGAGTAAAATAGGAAATAATATTCCATGTTTCACGAGATCATGTTTACAATCAGGAACGAAATATCTCCCAAGAGATTCTTCCCTTGTTTTCACGTGTAATTATCCCTCTAAATAGGGCAGGAAAAATCCTTGTCTTAAAGAAGAAAAATAACCCAAAGAAATCTTCTCAAATTCACATTCAAATCCTCACAATATTCTCCCGCCAATTTGGTTTGAATTTGAAAAGGAGAGGTGGTGCTCGTAATCCAAAGAGTGGGTGCCTTTATCAATTTGGGTGCCCTTATCCAAAATGAGGGTGTCTTTAGTAATTTTTCCCCGGGTTCCAAACATCACTTTTCGAAATAATTTTTCCAAAAAAAGATTATTTCCGAAAAACACCTACACATACATAAAAACACAATATTAGTACAAAAATGAGTTCCAACATTATGAAAAATTGGGAACAAATTAGACACATAAATGTGTCTATCATAGAGTCGTTGGTTAAAGTTTTCATCTGACTAACTTAATTACTTGAAATTTAAAGTTTTCATTAATTCAAACAACAACTACATTGGAAGTTCACTAAAATTTAAAATAACACTATTAATTCAAAATTAAACTGGAAATTAAAATACTAAACTGGAAATTTGAACCTTTTAATATAATTCAGAGAAAATTAAATTAAAATCCTAAAAGTAGAAACTAAAAATGCCAATCCATTATTAATCATAATAATTAAGGTTTCAGCTAATCCGAGAACGCTTTAAGCTTGACTTCTTCTTCTATGCAATATGTCTGCCTTTCGAAGTTCCATGTACTCTTTTGTTACCGCATCCAATCCGGAGACATCCATCATCATTACGAGAAACTCGTCGTCTGCTTCTTTCTTTGCATCAAGTTTGTCTTTCCTAGCTTGTTTTGCCGCAAACTTTGCCGAAGACTCAGCTAGTTTTGCTGCAAACTCGGATTCTCTCTGCGCCATATTCATTTTTGATTATTCTCTGTAATTGGTATTGAAGTTTTGTTGCTCTTTAATAATTATCTCCATCATTACCTCTTGGGAATTTGATTTTGCTCTCCCTGTTTTCTTCAGTCGTTTCGCCTCTTTTTTCCCCATCTGACGGTTATATGTGTTAGGTATATCTCATATATCTTCATTACCACTGGAATTTCCTTGACTTGTTTCCTATTTTTCACAATCTTCCTCGCCACTCTCAGAATCTTCCTCAGCTTGCGATGAATCGAAAACAGCTGTCGATCATCGTGAATATTTGATATTTTCTAACATAATTGCGTAGCACTCTTCGTGCTTAAATTTTTTGCCACCATTAGATTTCTTGAAAAGCCTCTTACTTCTTCAATCTTTTATTTTTTTTTAAATAGTTTAGTGGACAATGTACGATTCAAAATAATTATTTACGGAACCAAAATTAAACGAGTACTTACCTTTCTTTCTGGTTCCCATCCAGTATGGTGTTCACGTTCCACTTCCGCCTTTTTTGAAGAGTAAAGCGCCACATCTTTACTATTTCCCTGAAATCATTTCTGAATGGAGGTCCAACTGCGCTCTGGCATTGTAGGTATGGCTTCTTGCATCCCAACTAAGATGCGAGACCATAATTTTTCTTCTGATTGATCGGATCCAACAGTAGAATCTTGAGATATTGATAAATGAATACTACACATCGTTACATCTTCAAATGTTGAAAAATTTGGACCTCGTGGTTTTGGTGCCATAATTCTAACTTGTTTGAAAGATAAATATATTAAACTAATGAAATTGTTCTCGTACAGAAATGAAATGGGTTAGTAGTAGATGAAATGCTCAACCAATTCATATATATAGGTATACCAAAAGACAGCTGTTACAACAAATTCAAACGGTAAGAAATATCAACGGTAAATATCACAAGAGGCGCTCGTATACACCTCCGCCCCACACATGCGTATTTTTGGCTAACGCCCACACACAAGCGTAACTTTAGTTGACGCCCACATACAAGCGTAACTTTAGTTGACGCCCACACAAAAGCGTAACTTTGGTTAACACCCACAACAGGCGGCACTTTGGTTAACGCCTAGAGCCAAGCGTACGCCAGACGTAACGTCCGATGGGGTGTGCAGATAAGTGAACGCCTAATACAGTCGGCATTTTGGTTAACGCCTGAAGACAAGTGTACGCCAAAACAAACGTCCAGTGGGGCGTGCTCTTAAGTGAACGCTTGTACAAGGCGTGATCTTGAGTTGCGCCGGATCACCAGACGCACGACTAACTTCACACCTGTCACGAGATGCACTGCTACCTTCACGCCTGTCACGAGACGAACGGCTACCTTCACGCCTGTCACGAGACGCACGGCTACCTTCACGCTCCACCAAGTATTGTTTGGTCCAGCTTTCGGATCAGATTTGATCTCAAACAGTAAAACCACTCGACTATAACCCAAATTTACTCACTCCACTGTGATTGGTTTTGGGCCGATCATAGACCAAATTTAATCTTATTCCGTCTTTTAATCGTCCATTGTGGACGCTCTAAAGGAGGGAAAAAAGACGTGGCCACCTCAATTTTCCTCAATTCTAATCGAAATGTTTGTTTTTGGTTTTTTTGATGCGTGTTTAAGTCAAGAGAAAATATCCATCCATGCCGCTTATGCCCTGCCACAAGTTATACATCCGAAATTCCATCTTCCAGTCGTAACATTTACCCCAATTTAAAAAAATTATATTTCGAATATTGACTAATTTCATTTTAGCATCATTACGCGTATCATATCAATATATAACGTATGTCAGTACCTCAATCATAACATCAACTTTTCTATTAAAGTCAACTTCTAATGTTGTCAAATCAACTCAGCCACCAAGTCAAAGTGCATCTACATGTACACACCAAATTAAAGGTCGGCTTGTTCATTGCTTCTTACAAAATTATATCTTCAATATTCATGCCACACACTGTAAATGTTCCCCATACATTATCTTGCTTGCCATTACTTCTTCCCTCTCATGTGCATGATCGATAGAGTGTACATATACATTGGCTTTAAAAATGTTCAATAACTTCAAACTCAACTAAAACCATAAATATATACTCAAGCATGCAAGTTTCTCCAGATGCAATCACTGATAATACGACTAAACATAGAATACATTTAACATTACATGTGCGATTGCAACTATAACAAATGGCGCCCATAATTTTTTTATTGAACTTTACCCTTACTGCCTTGCACTATTTCATATATAATATAAAATTATTGTATGTGGCTTGATTGTTTCTTGAAAGTTTGAAAGGGTAACTCATTTGACACTAAACAAGAGAAATGGGAGTGTGGAAATTTTGATATCAGCATTCTCCTTTGTTCCAAAGGGTGTGGGTGTGGGAGTGGGAGTGGGAATTTGCTTGTTTCGTGGGACATTACTAGTATACTGCCACATGGGAGCACATTATTCTTTGACTTTACATGTAATAAAATTGTTCATGAAATTTTAATATAAGGCCATTTTAAAAATGCTGGCAGAGTATCAAATTAGATTCTCTATTTGATTCTTTAACGAAAATTTAAAAAGGAAGACCAAATTCAGATGTAACTTCAGTCTTGATGTTGATTAATCGCCTAGGCGTATGCAGTTACGCTACTGTGAAGAAGAGAAGGCGCACCGGATGGGGAGGTTGTAGTAGTTGAAGATAATAGTCCCACCTCGCAGATATCTTTGTCGTGAGGAGGGGTCGTCAATGATATCTTCATATTTGGAGTATCCAAGCTTTGCTGAACTCATTTTTGTTATTTTGGATCACATTTCTCAACTACTCCCGCATTACAATCTCAACTCAAATCAGCTATCCTCAACAATTGAAAACGTATGCTTCATTATAACTCTACTGTGTAAAGAGATGTTATTGGAGGTTACTTATCAATGTAGCAGAGCAAGTGTTTGATTGCTTACAGACTGGTGTCAATTGCGTACACCCTTCCGTAAACATGAATTTGACATGGTGATGAAAACTGCATTACTGCTTAATCGAAACCACAAAAACTGTTACACATCAAAGATGATTTTATAATAGACATAGAAACTATTATTGATTCCGCGAGTTTTTGAAAAGAAGAAATTTATATTAAAAAAAAATTAGGCAAAGCCATTACAAATCATAAGAAGATAGTTGCATATTTAGAACTGTCTCCCATTTATTACAAATGCTTCATGTATCACAAATTTAAAGGTATTCTTATCACAGCACTATAAAATCACGGTCTGTTTAATAAAAAAAAAAAATCTTAAACACCTTTAGGACGACTACCAAACACCCTGTTGTTCATTTCCTCCCAAGTGTTCCAAATCACAGCATAATGAATAATGTTCCATACTTCTTTTTTTCTTCCGCTAAAAACATTGTTTAAACAAGCATTGAAATGCAAGAGTACATCAAAAGGCATATACCAATAAATTCGGAAAAACTTAATAAAATAATCCCAAATTTTAGAAGAAAAACCACAGGGTAAGATTGTGTACTCCTAATCCCCCATGTTTCTTTGAAGAACAGACCCTTGACCAAGCGACCCAAGACATTTTTTTTCCTTCCACAGCACCCCACAAAAAATTTCGCATAAGCTTGATCATCTTCTCATCCACACTCACCGGAAGATGAAACAAAGAGAGAAAGTAAACTGACAGGCTCGAAAGACAACTTTTAATTAACATTAACCTTCATGCTTTCGATAAAAACTTCTTCTTCCAAGTAGCTAGCCTCATCTCCATTTTTTCAATAACCAAATCCCAGATAGAAATGCATCTCCACGTAGCTCCGATAGGCCTCCTTAAGTATTTGAAAGGAAGACTCTCAGTTTTACAACCTAACTCTTTCGCCAAAACTGCAATCACCTCATCGACCCCAACACTTATCATAGAACTCTTGTCTAAATTCAACTTCATGCCCGTAAGCATTTCAAAAATTGAAAGAATAATAAATGATTTTTTAATTTCATCCACGCTAACATCAATAAAGATAAGAGTGCCGTCTGCAAATTGTAGATGTGAAATCATAGAACCATCCTCCGTAACCTTGAATCCATGTAACTGACCTCTACCAATAGCGTCATTCATTAGCTTGGAAAGAATCTCCACAACCAACAAAAACAGATACGGAGATAAAGAATCATCTTGTCAAAACCCCTTAGAAGGCTTAAATTTCTCTGTAGATTCACCGTTTACTAGAACAGATAGATTTGTGGATGAAATGCCCATTCAATCCAAGAAATCCATTTGTTGCCAAAACCATGCTTTTGCAAGATACAAAATAAAGCCTTCCAATTGACATTATTAAAGGCTTTTTTCATGTCAATCTTGCATAGGATTCCCGGTTTCTTAGCCTTAAGTCTACTATCCGTACATTCACTAGCAATAAGAACCCCATCCAAAATTTGTTTGTTTGTCATGAATAAAAATGCCTTGATAATCAGAAATAAGCTTTGGCATTACAACCTTGAGTCTCTCTGCCAACACCTTTGAGAGAATTTTATACACACTCCCAATAAGACTCAGAGATTTGAAGTCTTTCGGAGTACAATAGTCTTCCTTTTTCGGTATCAGAGTAATAAAAGAGCAATTCAATCGCCAATCAATCGACCCGTATCTATGAAAATCATTCATCAAATTCATGAAATCCACTTTAATGATGCTCCAACAGCTCCTATAAAACTCCAAAGTAAAGCCGCCAGGACCCCGGAGATTTTTTAGAACCCATATGCTTAATAACAGACCACACCTCATCCTCAGTAAAACTTCTTTCCAACCAAATCTTAGCTTCCTCATCGATCCTAGGAAAATGCAAAAACTCAAAAGAAGAATACTCACAGAGAACTTCATTAAACAAATTGATATGATAGTTCCGAATTTCCTCTTTTATAATAGAGTTGTCGAAACAATCAACCCCATCAATCTGCAACTTAGCTATGGTATTCCTCTTTTTTCTAGAACTGGCAACTCTATAAAAGTACCCAATATTCGAGTCACCCCACCTGAACCCATTTTGCTTAGCTCTAGTTGCCACTTTCTAGCTTCCAAACTTTCAATATTCTTTAGCTTAATCTTCATTTGAAGTCTGTCTTCAAGTTGCGAAGATTGTAAAGCACCAGATTCTTCTAGTATATTCAACTCGCCTATCTTCTCAGTAAGAAACTTCTTCTCCCTTTTGACTGCCCCAAATTCCAGCCCACCCCAAGACTTTACAAAGCACTTCAAATTTTGTAATTTAAGAAAAAAGATAGAACTAGCACTACCGTGAAACACCATAGATGACCACCACATCTCCATATTCTTTATAAATGTTCGATCCAACTTCTTTCAAGTTTAAAGTACGGCTTACAACTCACTGAAGGACTGGTCACAATTACCAATGGATTATGATCAGACAAAATTCTAGTAAGTACAATTTGGATTACATTAGGAAACACCTCATCGAAGTCCACACTGAACATGAACCTATCGAGTCTACAAAAAAGAGGGTCTGAATGATTATTAGACCAAGTATAAGAACCGCCAATGAGTGGTAGATCAACTAGCTCCTGATGCAAAATGAAGCTGTTGAGGAAACCATTATTTCTACTATCTCCATTCCCTATGTTTCTCTCCTCCCCTGACCTATCTGCATTGAAATCACCTGCAAAGCATATTGGACCTGACCACGGGTGTCTTATTTCGTCCATATCATCCCAAAAGAAAACTTTTGGATAATATTCACAAGGACTATAGGCATTAGAAATAACAAATTTGAAACCATTTACCTTCATAGAAAGTACAATTGAAATATTGTTAAAGCCAATTCGTTCATCTTCCTTAGCAAATATGTTGTTGTCCCATATTGAAAGCAAACCACCACTACTACCCACAGATGGAATATAAGACCAATCAAAATTATTATCGAGCCAAACTTGCTTCACAAACCAATTATTAAGATGCATAATTTTGGTTTCTTGAATAAGGCAGATAACACATTTTTGAGCAGCCATTAAATTCCGAAGACATGTTAACTTGTCGAAAGAATTCAAACCTATGATATTCCAATTAAATTTTTTAAAATCCATTCGAAATTTCTTCATCCCCTTGATTGCTCTCACCGGTCTCACTACAGTCATTTGTTAACGCTGCAACTCATTTATCTAAAGAACTATGTTGCCGATTAACTGCTTCACCCTTATCTCCTTCCACGCCTTTTGTAGTCTTGAATTTCCCTTGTAGTATAAAACAAGTTTAGTCATCTTACCACGCAACACATATTTGTGAGACTCACTAATATTCCCATAACTTCTACAAAGATCCATAAATAAGTCCACTGTTTTCAAAACCACTTCTCCTCCTTACTGCAGCAGTTGCACTTCTCCCAACTTGCCCACAATCTCGTTTTCCATCTTCTGTCTGTCCTCTCCTTTATATGATCGAGAACTTGCACAATTTCCATCAAACAACTCAACAGTTATAGCTGCAGCCTCTCCTTAGTTGAGTGATTTAGCTTGCTTCAGTTTGTTAATGATATCCTCATCCTTCTTCTTTCTTGCAGGAACTTCTTGATAATCCTCATGATCTTGTTCAACAACAAAATTTTCTTCCAAACTTCCATTTACAGAGAATTTTCAGAATTTTCCTCTTCACATAAAGAGTTATATCTTGAACCTAGGGGAATCATTGGACTATGGGGTATTTGATAAAAATTATGATTATCATTTATGATTATAGATAATCATAAATTGAAAAATGATTATATTATTTATTATTTTTTTAATAAATTTTAACAAACATATTTTTGGAATAATTGATTATCTTAGAAAAATGCTCTGGAAGAGGAGAAAAAAGAATGATGATCTAAGAATTTTTTTTTAGTCCACTATTGTTTTTTTTGTCTCTCTCTTGATAGTTTAGAGAAAATAAGGAAAAAAATCTAATTCATTTTTGTTAAAAAAAAATAATTGATTATGATAATTTTTATAAACAACATTTTTCTACTTATGAAAATAATAAGTTTTTTCAATTATGATTAAAATAATCAGTTATTATAAATTTTAATAAACACATATATAATGGATTATAGACTGAACAATTGATTATGGATTCATAATCCATTATAACAATGATTACCAAATACCCCCTATAAGTCACGTTATTTTCTGCTCTTGATTTACTTTCCTTGGGCTTTGAGACATAAATCCAACTTCCTTTCTCATCCTCTCTAATGACCCGTCCTGATCCATTTTGAATATATCCAATAATGGTAGGTACCGCCACCTCCCTTGGATTAGAATCATCTTGACTGTCCATCTTACCCCTTATACTTCGCGCGGAAGATTCTGAATTTGAATTTTCTGGATTCTCAAAATTTGAAAAATCTTTAAATCTCTCGTCAAAATCTTGAACTTTCCTAAGATAGTATAAATTTGATAGCGTTGAATTAGGAGAATAATCTGGATCCCATTCAATTTGCAGCTCCACCTTCTCGCCAGTTAATTCTGTCAACATCGCCGCCGGTACAACACGAATCCTTCCAGCAACAGCAATTCGAAAATAATGAAGACCACCATTCTTATGGATTGATAAAGTCTCAATTGCAATTTTGATCAAGCCTCCCAATTCATTCCCAATATTGGTAAAGACTTTAGAGTTCCACCATTTTGACTGTAAACCCATAATCTTAAGCCATTTCTCCTCCTGATTGAAACTATCAATCGAAAAAAGTTTTTGCCATTTTTTCTTCTAGCTTGACTTTATCACTAGAGAAAGTACTTTCATTAATCTTGTATTCACTTTCCAAATGCAGACTTGTAGAGATATTGGTATCCCCATACCATCTATAAACTTTAATAATAATGCCCTTCGATACCCAGATAATTGGTGTCCAAATTCTTCTCCATTCCTCCTCTTCAAGAGAGATGATGGAAGAAAGCTTATTGATCTCCTTAAATTCAATGAATATTCTTTCTTGAATTTTTTCTTTGATAGGACCTGCAATTTTTTCCAAGGAGTTTTATGTAAGATCTTCACTAATCCCCATCTTACTACTTGACTAGTAATATTATTCTGGAGCATTGGATATCCTTCAACCGATTGAAGAGACCCTACATTACTATTAGATGATCTCTTAGTAAAAAACTCCTCAAGAACTGTAGCTAGTAAAGACCAACAACTTATGTTATCTCCACCAGGGAAACAAATGTTGAACTTCTTACTTTCACCTCCCTTTTTGAATCTTGAGAACCTCATGTATTCACCTGCATCGTTATTTTGGATTTGAGACAGGTAGACGTCTTCTCCAAGTCTCTCAGACCACTTGCTTATTTGTGACCCTCCTTCAAAGGCATCTTCTAGAATCTTTTTCATCCATGAAATCATCTAAGGTTCGAAAGCAAGCCAAGATCTAAACCCTCCACTTCCTCTTTCTGTCACTTTCACTACTTTGGTAGATCCAAAAAAATCTTCTTCAATAGAGAAAGTCTTCCTTTCCAATTGTATTAATCTTCTCAAAGGTTCGTTGCCGGTAATCCTTTTGTTATTAGCTCCATTACCATTGCTACAACTGCTCACTGTCTTCATTGTCTCCTCCAATCCTTTCATCATTCTTTTTCTGCTTCCTGACTTGAAAGACTCCTCCGAAAACTGAGATGAATCTAACCCTTTCATCATTATTTCTCTTCTTTGCTTAGATATTTCTGTTATCATAAGAACAAAACAACAAGAAAACTAAATAAAATGGCAATAAGAAAACTCTACTAATCAATAAATCTCGACCCCAAGGGGAAGGATTAAATATCCGTCCTTGGACGGCGAAGAAGCTCAATTAGCACACTCACAAACTGAATCAAATCCAAGGATTGATAAGATTGTGAGTCTGAGTTTGCAAGAGAAATCGTCATGAGCAGGTTTCAATAGTTAAGAGAGAGAAAGTCGCTGTCACTTTGATTCCATGATTCCGAAGGTTACCCAGAGCTATGAAGTTTGGTTAACTTGCAAAGCCAAAGCCATAATTTTAGTGCAAAAAATACAAGACATGATTCAGGTCTAACTTCAATTCGGATGTTTACTATCGCCGTCCTAAGCGTATGCAGTTGGATGATGCGTTGTGATAGTCCCACGTTGTCTATTTACGAAATGTTCTCTTGGTTTAAATATAGGAAGGGATTAACAACTAGCATGAGAAGTGACCATTAAACGCATCCCCTTACTAGTATAACACTAGATAAAATGATTTGTCCCACATGACACTGATCTATATCACCATCAAATTGGAGGCCACACCTTTCGTCGGAATATGAAAGAAATTCACCAAAATTATTACCGGCACCACCCAACACACAAATATTCTTGTAAGCAGAAGTACTAAATAAAATATGATTTGAGTTTGCAATTGTATTCTTAAGCTCTAGTGATTTTAACCTTCAACTTTTTCCTCCACATTATATGACATGATTTTCTTACCCTCTGCACAATAAAGAAGATCACTCTTAAGGTAAACAGTAGATAAATTTGATACATTTACCTCCTCGTATTCTTTAATATTCTCAATCAGAAGATTATCCTTTGATTTAAAAAAATTCCACCATTGTCTTTTATTTGCAGAGAAGATAGATACAATTGCTATGTCATAATCTTTTGCTTCTACAATTCTTTTACCAGGGACCGGTGTCTTCTCATCATTCATGGTGAAACCTGAGAGAAGTTAGAGTTAGGGTTAGAAAATCATATAAAACTCAACAATGTCAACCACAAAATTCATGCTTGCCAAAGAGAAAACATATAAATCAAATAAGAAAACTAAATCTTAATACAATTATTTCTCTATAAAACTCAAATAAATGCATTCAAACTAACAAAATGCTCAAGATATACAAAATTTTGGACAATGCAGTACAATAATGCTGCCTGAATTAGTCGAAAAATACAACAGACCCAGGTTAAAAGAAAAAACAACTTCAAACAAAACGTTTTCATGCAGAATAATCAGTATTAACGGAGATCAAGAACATAATCATATAGAAAAACAAAATTAAAACACTGAACAAGTAGTCTCCAAATACCAATTAACTACAGATTTCATATTTACCAAAGACAGGAAGTCATATCACTTGTAAAACCTCAAAATTCATTTCAATTCAAACACCTAACACCAAACCAACAATATCCGCCAGATACACATATCACCCATGACCATTTGAACAAATTTGCATATAAATCAGGGTAAATAAACGGAATCAAGAGCAACATCATACTCAAGTTTGAAGAAAAATCAATTCCACTACAATATAAAAATTAATTCTGCTACAATATATCATGTATAAAAATCAAAACCACAGAACACCCAAACTTGCAGCAGACAAACCATACCCAAACTTGCAGTAGACAAACCATACCCAAACTTGCAGTAGACAGTCATTTCAACTCTATTAGTGAAGAATAAAAATAAAAAGGTTTAGGGTCAGACACTACACCAAAACCCCGAATTTACCACGTTTAATTTCGTTACTAACAATTTCAGCAACGCTAATGTGCAAGATATTAGAGGCATTCGCAGAAATTAGACAAGATTACTGTTTAATTTATCTTTCGGATATAAGTCACAACATAAGTAATAAGACCCAGGTGTAAAGTAAACCCAAAACCAGAAATATAGTAAACACAAGATTTTCAATTTCCTGTAATAAAAAAACTAAAGTTTAAGCCAACAAACCTCTCGTCTCGCAATGATCAGAAATACGACTTCTACCAGATTGCACATTTCCTGCCAAAATCAGAGTGGAGAAATAAGATTCACAAAACCAGAAATAATCCATGGGGAAGAAACTGGAATGTAAAATGAATAAATTGGCTGCGATATGAAATGATTCATGCTAAACAGTTGAGTTAGTCAGATATGTGGTTGTACCTAGAGGTCTGGAGTTCAAATAGCAAGATTCATGAAAATATAATCTTATATACGGCTGTGTTATTGTTATTTATTACGTTTTCTGGTCGTGACTCCTGAGTAACTATTTCAGGCTTACATGATGTTCTAAAGCGTCTAACGCAGACGCAACTGCTAAACTATAAGTTCTAACTGCTTAATTGTTATCCAAAAGACTTCTGCAATGAAAATCAGCGTTCCAATCTGTTTCCGAAACATAAATTACTTGTCAATCTTAGGAACAGTTACAGAATCACCAAATAAATTGGCTGTAGAAGAAGAAATATATCCAGATTTATTGAAGAAATGTGGTATAGCTTTGGATTTCAATCATGGAACAACACTTCATGTAAAACTCATGAAAGAATCATTACTTTCATAACTTTTTCTTCGTAACCATATTTTAATTATGTATGTGAAATGGGGTGATACAGATCAAGCTTGTAAGTTGTTTGATGAAATGACTCAGAGAAACATTGTTTCTTGGTCATCTATTATTACTGGTTTAGTTCAGCAGGGGTTTTATCAGAAAGGCTTAAGTTATTTTTGTTTGATGCAGTCTGGGTGTAAGCCTAATGAGTTCACCTTTGTAAGTTCACTAAATGATTGCTTGTTTTTAGATGATTCAACACAAATGTACCAACTATATTGTCTAAATATTAAGTTAGGATTCGAATGCAATATGTTCTTGACAAATGCATTTCTTTAGCTTTGTTTCGGCATAATAAACATCCTTTTATCTACAGTATATAAGAATGAAAGAACGAGAGATGAGCACTAGAAACATTAAAATAGTTGACAAATCTTGAGCTGTTTTTTATCACTCAATGAAACAACAGTAGCTGGGAGCAATAAGATACAAAAATCCCTAAACTTAATTTTAAGAACAACATCAACAAAGCAAACTTAACAAATTCAAAAAGCTGAAATAAAAAATTACGCATCTAAAAAAACTTAAATCTCACCATTACAAACCATAGAGCCTTCAAACAACTTTCAAAGACAAATCTAAGTAAATCAAAACTAACTAATTCAATAACAACATCAACAGATTAAGAAAACTAAACTGAATCAAAAATTACAAAAAATTGGAAACTATTGAAAATATAAATAAACCGGTTGAAATCAAAAATTACATAAAGTTAGGTCAAAATCCAATGTTATTAAGCAACAATATTATAGTTTATACCTGTCAGCAAAGTTGGAATGCAGATCAACTATCAACAAAGTTGGGTTTCGATTTCAGGAACAATTTTCTTTTTCTAGGTTTACGAAAATTTGGAAATGGGTTTACAAATCTCGAATTATGGAAGAAGGGTTTGTTTAGAATATCAGGAATCAGATGTATAAGGTCTTGATTTCTGGTTTTGTTGAAATCAGAGAAGATTTCATCACTCGTTCTCTAGGTTTGGAAAAAAGAGGGGTTTTAGAGAGAGACAGAAAAAAAAAACACAAGTTCTAATTTTTAGGCTGTGTTTGATAGAGGTAATTCACGGAATTAGCCCCTTTTCCATGGAACCATCCCATATTCCGTCCTTTGGTGCTAAAACTAATTCCTTGATTTAGTTCCTCAGGTGACCTCTTTTCACGGAAAGATCTCCGATTTTATTCCCCACACCCTCTTGGAAAGTATTATAGGGAAAGAAAAGAAATTCAAAAATGGAAAGACTAGAAAATAAAAATTATTTTCAAGATTTGATACGATACCAAAGAGCGTTCACGGTGGGACGAGTAAAAGGCGGACCTAGGGGTGCACAAAGGTCGGTTCAGCTCGGTTCCTGGTAGAATCGTGTACCCGTACCTCCATATGGTCGGTTTTCTATCCCTGTACCCTTTACTTTCGATTTGATTCTTGTATTTATACCCTCGGCTCCGATTGGTTCCAGTTCCGTTCTCGTACTCTTTTTTTTTTTTTGAGATTCAATCTTCAATAGACTAAACCCAACGTAGTGTCTGAAATTGTGTTTTTAGAGGCAAATTTTCTAGGTCGTTGACTAAAGTCAAAATCAATTTCTCCCCCAAATTTCTTTGAGATTGCTATCAATTCAGTGAGCTTGGATGGATTTCTAAGAGATTCAATGGGGGTTTTCATGGATTAGTCTCTGGTTATTGAAATAGAGAGTTTCTTCATTTGTATAAGCTTATGGGTGTAACATTTGGGGGTTTTGATACTTTCTTCTGTGATCAACACTGTTTTTCTTCTTTGATCTGTTCCTTCAAAACCCTATCTTCCTTTCATTTCGCTGTTTTAATGAGTAGCTAATTCCTTTATCTGTTTGGTGTTTCTGCAGGTTGAATTAGTTGGAAGTTTTGCTCCATGCGTTTGTCAAGGTTTGAATCTCCCTTCGTGTGAAGTCTTTATCCACTGGTTCTTTGAGTTCTTGGCAGCCATCTTTTCTTCTTCATCTGTTGGCAGTAGATGCCCACACCTCTCTGCCAGAATCCCAATTCTCCAGAAGTTGACCTCAAAATGCCAGTAAGTAATGAAATGTACTTCTCTGATAATTTTATTTCTGTGACACAACCCATATGCCCTGTCCATGCTTTAGCTGAACAAATTGTCAACTCAACCCATACCCATATCCTGCAAACATCAAATCCCCACATTTTGATTTGTGTTTTCAAATCAAAGTGGCCACCTCCTTGCTCTGACCCTTTAATTACCTGTTGGCATCTCTATCATTACTACAAGCTATCTGGAAAAAAAACAAAACCCAGGAAGCAATTTCTCAAATCAAACAGCCTTCAGAACACAAAGATGGGAGAAAATGCCAAGAGTTTACCTGGGATATTCATCAAAGAAACCAGTACTGCTGAGAATCCTTCAGGGAACAAAAAGCTAAGCCAACTGAAAGAAAAGGCTGTAACAGGTGCAACCAAAGATAAAGGGAAAAATATAGTAGAGAGAAATGAACCAAATCAACTAGAGAAAGAAGATGAATGTGTGGTTATAACTCATGAATGGTCTAGTGATGAAGAGGAAGGAGATTTTGAAGAAATAAACTGGAATTTCTCCATTATAGGAAAAATATATGCAGAAGACAACTTAGAAGCATTTGAAGTAAAGGGAGAGATATACAAGAAATGGACTAAATTCCATCTGAAGCAAATAAGAAAAGAGGGACCAAATTTATACATTTTCAGATTTGGAGATGCAAGTGATATACAGGAGGTCATCAAGTCAGGACCCTGGACCTTCCTTGATCAACTAATGGTACTGGAGGCATGGAACCCATCAGTTGAGAAGCAAAACATCACCTTTCAATACCAATACTTCTGGAATTACATGAGTCAACTGCCTATTGAGCTTTATGGAAGGAAAATACCAGCAAAAATGGCAGCCATTGTTGGAGAGGTGATAATGCTGGATCCACCTTCAGGGAATTCTACTCATGGTGGCATTATGAAAGCCTTGACCAAAGTAGATGTCAACAAACCAATACCCAAGGGAATCACAACCAGTAATGCTGCTGGTCTCACTAGCTGGGTCAAGTTTTTCTTTAAAGGAAAGCCAAAAGCTCTCTGCCCTGCCTGCTTCCACATCAACCATAGCCAAGACTTGTGCATAGAAAGAGCCAAGAAAGTTGCTGCTGATGCAAAAATAATCCACAAATTCATCTCAAAAATCACCTACTCCCCACCCATATCCTGTTATCCCTATACTCCTACAGCAAGATCAAATTATAGAGACCCTAATCCCATAGCTCCCTTTTCCAAATACCCAAAACAGGCATATCAATCTACAGTCTCAATACCTCCATTGCAAACATGTCCATCAACCCAATTCTAAACAATAACACTTCCACTGGCCCAATCCAGGCTTAAGCAGGAAACATGAGCAACAACCAAGAAAATACAGAAGATTGGAATCTGCATCTTGAAGCCAGAATAAATAAGAGGCCAAGAAATCATGAATACATAGCCCCTCCCAGTAACTCGGCAACTAATCACCAGGAGAGCCAAGAAGAGGGGAGATTCACAATGGCAAGTGCAGGAGCAGTTTCCCTGCAGATTCAACCAGGCACCAACACTTTGCAGGTAACTTCTACTCTATCTCAAAACTTTTTTCTCTTGTTTATGAACAAAAAATTGAACAACCAAACTGTTTCTCTTAATCTCAGTACCTTTTCTAATAACGTTATCAATCACAGTAATTACTCTATTTTCATCAGTTGGCCCACTTTTACCAGCTCATACAATTGTGACAGTTTCCTTATCAAAAGTCTTAAAATTCCTGTTGAGTATAATATTCCCAATTTAAGAGTCATTATTCCTGAGTCCAAAAACCTAGGAAAACAAAAATTAGAAAGTTACCGGACTTACAGTAGAAGAAGTAGCAAAAATATCAATTTCTCGGATCCTCTCAGGCAACGTCGGCAGAATTTTCGGCAAATTTGCAACAAAGTCGGCCAACACTTGGAAACCATCATATATGGCTTCACCGAATCAAGAATAACCATAACCCATCAAAACCAAATACCCAGCAGCTCCACTCAAAGACATTCAACCAGGTCTCCCAAGCCCAAGCCTCAGTCCAATTATATTCTCTACAACAAACCTACCCATCTCCCAAGCTCAACAACAATAACCCACACTACAAATACCGGGCCTCCTCATCAAGTTACTGTCCAAAGACCCATTTCTCCCAACTCTTACCAAATTCAGCTCATCCATCCCAGGAACACCATCCAAAATCATCGTGAGTTAACCCATTATCGTATATGGGTTTGCAATCAGCAATCGTCTTTTCATCGGAAAAAATTGCATGCATTTTTCTTTCCTCACCATAATTGGGAGAAGCTTAACATTTCTAATAAAAAAAGTACCATTACAAAACATAAAAACTCTATTAAGGCTTGGGCTTCTAAAATAACCTTCCAAAAAACTCACCACCAACATAAAAAGCAAAAACACAATATCCATTTATGTGTTAATCAAAGGGTCCTCAAAATTATAGATAGATTTCCTCCCCTAGGAAAAAATGGTCAAATGAAAATCCTATCTTGGAACTGTCAAGGTCTAGGAGGAATTAAAACAAAGAAACATCTAAAAAACTCCATCAGGCAGTCCAACCCAGATATCATCTTTTTATCTGAAACAAAGACTAATGAGGAGAAAACCCTAAATTATCTAAAACCTTACAGTTACCCAAATATGTGGGCTCAATCCTCTCGTGGCCTATCGGGGGGGATGGCCCTAATGTGGAAGGACAATCTGGATATCTCAGTAACTTATGAGGTCAGAAACTTGGTGAACTTAAAAATAAAAATTAGCCCAAAAGATGAAGAAACATACATAACATGTATGTATGGGCAAACCCTCTATGGTCCAAAAAAAGCTCAATGGGAGCAAATTCTGGAAATGAGCAGAGACATTGAGTTTCCTTGGATCATTCTGGGGGACCTCAATATAACCCTTTCCTCGGAAGATGCTAGTAATCGGTCTCAGTACTCGGGAAGTTCCTACGACCATATCCCGGATATCGTCCAAGCAGCTGGGCTTATGGATCTCAAACATTCCGGCCCTAACTTCACCTGGTCTAACAAAAGAGAGAAAGAAAACTTGATTCTTAAAAGATTAGATAGAGGCCTGGTCAACCAGGAATGGGAAACTCAATTCCCATCTTCCATGATTCACAGTCTTCCTTGTATCGGATCGGACCGTAATCCGATATTGCTGGAGACGGTTGTGACCCAAAGGAAAATAAAACCTTACTTTAAATTCTATGAGTGTTGGCAAAAAGAAGCTTCCTGTAAGGATAAAATAGCCGAAAGTTGGCTCTCTAGAGTCCAAGGTTCCGACCCTTTTATCCTAACCCAAAAGCTCAAAAATACCAAAAATGCCCTCCAGAAATGGAAAAAAAACTCTTTCGGTAATTTAGAAGAAAAAATAGGACATCTAGGGGAGAAACTCTTTCCTTTAAGAGATAGCACTAAAGAAAGTGATAGAGAAATCCAAAAAAATCTGGAAAAAGAATTGGAACATTGGTATGATATCCAGGAAAGCTTCTGGGTCCAGAAATCGAGAGAATACTTTATAAAAGATGCTGATAGAAACACAAATCTTTTTCATGCTATAACAAATCACCGGAAGAAAGTGAATAACATAATCAGTCTTAAAGACAAGAATGATCAATGGATAAATAACAAAGATGATCTTGAAATTCTTCTTAGCTCGCACTTCGAAGAAATTAGCACCACTAGTAAAAATATAGTTGATCCAAACATACTGCATCTTTTCAAACCTATAATCACTGACCATGAAAATGAAATTCTTTTAGAGGTCCCATCCTCTGAAGAAATCCGAAGTGTTATCAGTAGCATGAATCCTTGGAAATCCCCCGGTCCGGATGGCTTCCAAGCAGGGTTTTATCAGCACAATTGGGATATTGTGGGGGAAGATGTCACGAAAGCTATCAGAACTTTTTTCACAAAGGGCCACATTTTAAAAGAGCTTAACAATACCTATATTGCCCTTATTCCCAAAACCAAGATTCCCCAAACTCCAGCTGACTTCAGACCCATCAGCCTGTGCAACACCAGTTACAAAATAATATCAAAGATCCTGGCTAATAGACTAAAACCTATCCTTAACTTAATCATATCTCTGGCCCAATCCGATTTTATTCCTACCAGAAATATCCATGACAATGTCATCATTGCCCAAGAAGTTGTGGGGGCGATGAAAAGGAAAAAAGGAATCTCTGGCAGTTTAGGGATAAAACTGGATATGAGTAAGGCTTTCGGCAGGATAGAATGGTCCTTTATTTTAGCGATCTTAGGAAAAATGGGATTCTCCGATAGATGGTGCAACCTCATTAACCAATGTATCTCTACCGCTACTTACTCCGTTATCTTTAATGGAGAGCGCTGCAAGTTCTTCAAGCCCTCCAGAGGAATCAGACAAGGGGATCCCCTCTCTCCATATCTGCATGGAGGCTTTGTCCAAAATGATAGACAGTGCCAATGACATGAGCTTCCTGAGTGGTATCAAGATTTCGAAATCGGGTCCTCCGATATCTCACCTTCTCTTTGCCGACGACTGCCTCATCTTCATTGAGGCAAAGCAAATGGAAGTGAACAACCTCTTATCCATTTTAGAGGAATTCAGTCAATCTAGCGGCCAGTGCATCAATTTTAACAAATCGGGGATGTTCTGCAGTAAGAACATTGAAGAGGGGTTTCAAGAAACATTAGGAACCTGGCTTGACATGCCTAGAATGAAAGAAGAGGAGAGATACCTAGGTTTCCTTCTTTTTAGGAAAAAAGCTAGAACCCTTACTTTTCAATCCATCCTGAATAGCATGGAGACCAAACTTCAAGGTTGGCAATCCAAAATGCTATCCCAAGCTGGAAGAACTACCATGATCCAATCGGTCATAAATACTCTTCCAAATTACCAGATGGGATGTCTCGAAATGCCTAGGAAAACGATAAATTCTATGAATAAATTCCAAAGGAATTTCTGGAACACTGGGAAAGCCAAAACTAGAGGCCACTCGACGGATGCTTGGGAATCCCTTTGCCAGCCAAAGAGTATGGGGGGTATGGGCTTCAAAAATCTAAAATGGTTTAACGAAGCTATGCTCACAAAACTAGCCTGGAAACTTATTCACAATGAGAACGATCTCTGGGCTAGGGCTCTAAAATCTCGATATTTCCCCACCTACAGCCCTCTGATAGTTCAAAAAAATGCCAGGGACACCTGGATCTGGAGAAGCATTCTCAAAGGAATAAGTATAATCCGGGACCACCACTTCTGGGCAATAGGAGATGGCTCCCAAGTCAGGATATGGGATTTCAACTGGCTTAAAAGCATGAAACCCGAGGAAGTTACTGAAAACCAAAGAAACTCTGGTCTCATCTGGGTTAGGCGAAATCATCGACCAGAATACAAATGATTGGAATCTCTCCATCATTAGAAATCTGTTCACTAGAGCCCAAATTGAGGAGACATCGACCATTCCTATCCTCGTGGGAGGCAGAGATGAAATGGGTTGGAATCTTACCACAAATGGTACCTTCTCTGTAGCATCTACCTACAAAAAATTAGTACAAATCAATACCCCCCTTGCCAGTTCTAGTCATGTTGATCCAGGGTTTTGGGGGAAAATGTGGCGGATCAAAACACCATACAGAATAAACATTTTTTTGTGGAAAATAGTTAAGCAAACTCTAAAAGTTAGAAATTAAAATTTACAAACATTTGGACCTTAAGGACCAACTTTGCCCAGTTTGTAACAACAATGTGGAAACTAGCACACACCTATTTATGTATTGTCACTTAGCAAAAAAAATCTGGCTAACTCTCTGGCCTAGTTTGTATAATAACATGGTGTCCTACAACTGCATCACAGATTGGATAAAATCTTGGCATAAACAAAACATCATAATTTCTTTCAAAGATGAAATTTCGATTGCTTATATTTCCCATATACTTTGGCGGATCTGGAAACACAGGTGTGACATTATTTTTGAGTCGGCAAAACCCAATCCCACTATAGTCATTCAGTTCATAGCAAAGACCGCAACCCCACTCAATACCCAAATCATTAATATCAACAATACTATCCCCACCTCTCCAACTTTTCAGTGCAATCAGAACGTTATCCAAACCCAATCTAATCCCCAGCCACACGGCACAATCAGTCACCTCCCGTCAGGTAATGGCAATCGCCAAATCTCTCCAGTTCACCATCAGAATCCAACCAACATCATATCAATCTCCCTCCCTCAAAACCAAATGAAACAATGGCATTATACCCAAAAGGCCATTATCAGTGAAGCTAGCTCTGTGTCAGATTGGACTTCTTCTGCAGTTGAATATGTTATTATAAATTTTGATGGGTCTTATTCCATAACTGACTATGCAGCAGGATATGGAGCCGTAGCGCGAACTCCAAAGGGATCTTTCATTGCAGGTCTTTCGGGAGTGGCTAGAGTAGGTTCTAGTCATCAAGCGAAAGCTATGGCTTTGAGAGAAACCTTCAGGTGGGCACAAGAGAAAGGCTGGAGTCACATTTTGCTTCGGGGGGATGCTAAGACGATCATTGATGACGTCAACGGTACCACGACTTCGAGTCCTTGGGCCTGTCATACCTTAATAGTAGATTGCAAAAAACTTTTAAATTGTAATCGGTTTTGTAACTTAACTTTTATTTGTAGAGAGGAGAACAAGATAGAAAACACTTTAGTAAATTCCGCTCGTTTAGAGGGGATGGAAAAAAAATGGACTGATCCTTCTCCTTTTCTATCCCAACTAAATGTAGATCTTTGTAGTCCTCTGTTTAATTAATGAAGTTTCGTCTTGTAATCTTGAAAAAACTCTCAGGGCTGCCATTCACCAAGACCGAAATCCTAGCGTTTTGTCAAAAAAAAAAAAAAAAAACAACGTAGTGGTAACAATATAAGAACCTAGTTATCGGATCCTGGAATGTCACATACCCAGTCACCACCCCCATCAATTTACTAACCATTACAATACATGCATCCAAATTTAATAAAGGTCATGAAATAGCAGCTAGACAAAATCCAAAAAGACAGAACAAGAACACATAACCATCAAGAACAAAGTAATCAAATATTAAAATCCATAGAGAAGTAAAAGGGTAACTCACATTAGTATACTCTTCCATTGGCCGACTGCAAACAAGTAAAACAAAACCAACATCAGCAACTAAAAATGATGCAAACAAATAAACTGAATTTCTAGGGTTATTTGTCCGTTTAACTTAAGGAGAACTAGTAAAGGTTCATAGCCATTGATTTCTAGAAACATTACAGAAATCTTATTTATTAGTGGCAGCAACTTTAATTAATGTATCAACCCATATCGACGACAACATGTACACCACAGTAGAACAAATCCTTATGGAGACTACGTTTGAAACATGCTTAAGAAAACAAAATACAAAGTGATCCCCTCAAAATGTCAAAAGTACCAAACCAAGAAAACCAGACCCTACTGCAAAGAGAACCAAAAAAGCTAAAAATTCACACTGAGTAAATAAAACGAACAGCGGATTTGACAAACCTGTAGCACAGATGGAAACTTCAATCTGATTTTAAAGTAAACAAAATATTCCATGAAATCAGATCAGATTATGGTTTTAGTTTTCTCAACACTACTACTTAAAACCCAACATACTTTCTCTAACGAAATGGGTGTTTCAAACGTAAAAACCCAAGGAAGAAAGAAATAGAGAAAAAAATGTCTAGGGTTTGAATCCCCAAATCAAAATCTCACACCATTAGCTGCTAAAGAGAAGAAAAGATGAATGAATAAACCCAGAACAATGTACAAAGTGAGAGACATACCTCATGTTGAAAATTAGGGTTAGATAAGTAACTAGAAATAAGAACCTGAATAAAGGAAATCATGGGAAAAGCAGACTTACGGAGTGCAGAGGCTTTAGGGTATTTGGTTTGGCTTCTCTTCCAGCGCAAACTCTGTTTCGCAGGTCGGACTTGAAAACGAGAGAGAAACAAGTGTGACTAGCCGAAAGGTAACAAACTTTAATTCATTGGCTAGAAGCTGTCAACGAAATCATACCTCTGTTGCAGACTTGCAGTGGAAGGGATTCAAGGAAAGTTGAGAACTGAGAAGGATTCGATGGAAGAACCTAGAACTGAGAAGGAATGAAGTGAAATAAAATGTGAGATTCGAAATAAAATGAACTGAGAAGGAATGAAGTGAAATAAAATGTGAAATGAATTGGGGGAAATGGGTTGCAGAGATTAGACTACCAAGAAACAGAACAAGGCTTTGGTTAGGTACCTTTGATACTGCTGAGGAAGCTGCAATGGCTTATGACAAAGCTGCTTATAAGCTTAGAGGTGATTTTGCAAGACTCAATTTCCCTCATCTTAAGCACCAATTATCCAGTGCTGGTGGTGATGGGAAATTTGGAGAACAACAAAATAAACCTGTTCCTTCATCTGTTGATGCAAAGCTTGAAGCTATTTGTCAGAGTTTGGCTATTAATAACTCTGCCTCTCAGAAACAAGGGAAAATTACCAAGCCTGTTAGAGTTTCTAGTAAGAAGACTAAGAAGAGTATGGTCACGGAAGCTGCTGCTGCTGCTGTTGATTCAACTCCATCAGTAGTTATTGAGAAGGATACTTCATCAAAATGTGAAATGGGTTATCTGGGTTCATCATATTCAGAGGTTTACAAAGTGGAGAATTCATTATCACCACCATTAAGTAGTAGTGATGATGTATCAGTTTTATCATATTTTTCACCTGAATCTTGTATTGAGATTCAATATCTCCACCTGCTTCTTCTGTTATTACTACTTGTGCTGATGATTTTGGTGTTCAGAGGAGTTTTGCTGGTAAGGTTGTTTTTGAGTTGCATTCTCATACTATTTGCAGTGATGGATATTTATCTCCTACTGCGCTTGTTCAAAGAGCTCATAGAAATGGGGTAAGTAAAATAACCCTTTTTCTTGATTTTGATTTCATGGGTCTTTTTGTTAATTTTTGATTGATAAAGACTCAATTTTTATTTTGTTTCTTGATTGTGTATGGTTGTTCTGTTCTTGGGTTATTGTGATTATCTAAGTGCTAGTTCTTTAATGTGGTTGGTGGATGAATTTCACCCAACATAATATTTTTGCTTAATAGGATATAGGATGTTCATTCTCAAATATTTGCAACTGTTCATGTTAATAGCCAGAAGCTGAACTCCATTTGGGTTATTGATGATTCTCTCATTGCTATGTTTTTGGGTGCAAACTTACTCCACATGATATAGATTTTTCATTCACAGTTATGTGCAGTCATTAAAGTTTTTTTCTTTTTTGAATAATCTGCATAGACTGCACTAACCATTTTGATAATATACCCTAGGAAATTTGAGATTAGTGCATGTTACTTTTGATTTGCTGCTCATATTCATTGGTGGTTTCACTATTCATATGTTCTCGATTCGTGTTGTTGACCTAGTTTAGATTTCAAATCATTAGTAAAAAGTCTATTCAAAGGGGAGGAATGCATTGTTTCTTCTTTGATGAAAGGCGAGAAATTGTCTCGACGAGACAGTGTAGGAGCTCTCTATAGTCCTTGAGCAGCTCAAGCCAATGCTTCCTTGTTACAGATTTGTAAACTCTACTTAAAAGAACATTTTATATTTTTGTAAAGGCTTAAATGTTACTTTTTTTGAATTCATGATGCAATCTTGCAGCTAATTCTGTCATAAAGAAACCAATCGATATATGCTTAGAAATTAATATTGAATAGTTGAATCTTTTGGGTTGTTTGAACCCTCTATGAACAAGGTGTTATTATTAGAGTTTCAAGCAATTGGTTTATTTATGTAGCATAGTGTCCAAGCTTGGTGGCTGTGTGAGCTCTATGTGTTTTGTAATCCGTAATTTTTCCTTTCACCACTGCTCCTTTCCGGGAGGACCTTTACTTTTCATGTTTTGATAAACAAAGGGAAGAGTCATATATTATAATACCATGTGTTCAGCACAGGTGAACGTCCTGGCTCTGACGGATCATGATATCATGGCTGGCATCCCTGAAGCCTCAGAAGCTGCTCATAAACTTGGCATCAGGTTAATCCCAGGAGTTGAGATTAGTACTATATACACTCCAAGGTCTTTTCCTTCATCCATGGAATGCATAATTTCTGTTCTCGCGAATACAGTTCTAATTTTCTAAAAGTCCTGTTGTAGAAGCTATGATTATCACACTACTAACTTTTAGTATTTTTTCAATTTCTAATATGGGTGACTAACAGAGAAGAGTCTGGAAATGAGGAACCTGTTCACGTCCTTGCCTATTATGGTAGTTGTGGGCCTTCCAGATGTGAGGAACTCGAGAACCGTTTGGCTAACATAAGGGAGGGTTGTTACCTTCGTGCAAAAAACATGCTTTTGAAGCTGAACGACCTTAACATGCCGCTCAAATGGGAGAATGTATTCAAGATCGCTGGGAACGTAGTCGCTCCTGGTAGGTTACATGTGGCTCGTGCTATGGTCGAAGCAGGTCATGTTGAGAACTTGAAGCAAGCTTCCAGTCGATATCTGTATGATTGCGGACCAGCTTACTCAATGTTAGTAATTCAAAGCGTACTGAAATCTTTTCCCTGATTAGAATTGATTCTAACTTTTTAAATACAGAAATTTTTTACCACACATTTCCTGATTAGTGTATTTCATGCACAGAGGTAATGAGTTACATGTCGAAGAAGCGGTGGAGTTAATCTGTCAGACAGGCGGTGTTGCTGCATTGGCTCATCCCTGGGCATTAAAGAACCCTGTTGGAATCATCAGGCGGTTGAAAGCCGCGGGACTTCACGGAATTGAAGTTTATAGAAGTGATGGAAAGCTTTCAGGTAATTTTATATGGTTGATATTCCTGGTTCCAGTGTTATATTAAGTGTCTAGTGTGATGAATTCTCCTTTTATTCTTTTGATGTGTTCACCAGCATTTAGTGATCTTGCTGATACTTACGGCCTCATCAAGCTCGGAGGATCAGATTTTCATGGCAAAAGGAACCACGATGAATCTGATCTGGGCAGTGTCAATCTTCCAGTGACAGCTCTACATGAGTTCCTGAAACTTGCTCGACCCATTTGGTGCAATGCTGTTAAGAGCATATTACAGAGATTTGCTGAAGATCCCTCCGGTGCAAATTTTGAGAAACTTGCTAGGTATGGGAAGATTAAAAACCTTAACGGGAGTTTGGATAGTGGTAAAAATGTGGTTGATCTTTGCCTTTCATCTTGGTTGATGAGGGAAGAGAGGCAGGGCATCAAGTTTGAAGACCTAAGGTTGAAGCTGTCCCACACTGAGGGTGGTGTTATGGCGCAACTGTAGATAGTGTTTATCTCTATCTTCCTTCTCATTTTGATGTAGTTATTGGAGCCCATTTCAGGTTTTACCAGAAAATACTTCTCTTTAGAAGTATAGCTGCGACACACCATTACTTCGAGAAAAACATCGGAGGTTGATATCATTTTGGTGGGTTTCTGTGGAATTCTTTTACAAAACTGTTCCATAGTTGAGAAGAAAGAGTGATCGAAATGAATATCAAGATTCTGTTTCTCTTATATCAAAATGAATTCATTTGGTTTGAACTGTGAACTCAAATGAGCAGGTTTCATTATTTGTTGAAATATGTTTTCTGCACTAGAGCAGTTCTGTGATGAATTGCAGAATGGTAGTTACACAAATTGCTATAACCAAATTTGAATTGGGAATCCTACAATAATGTATGGAACATTTTTCTTGTGACTCATGGAATACTTCTGCATGCCCGGACTTTATGGTAAGCTGGATTGTTGGAAGCCACAGGGAGATGGCTGGAAGTTGTGGAACACCCTTCAGTCCAGACATAAAGGCTTTATCTGGTTTACCAAAGTGTACGCAGTGAAGGCTTGCAGAGCCCAACAAAAATGAGCTCATCAAGCTGAGACACTTGAAATGCGAAGATATTAGTGATGACACCCCTCACAACAAAGCTTCTTTTCATCATTGCTCATACTTGATGTCTCTGCTCTCCTACTATTTCCTTTTTTCTGGAAGCTGAAGTGGGTACAGGAATAGATAAGATGCAGTTGTGAACTTAGAATCCAGTGGGGATTGAATAAATACCCTAGAATCCAAGGCAAATAGGAAAATGAAAAAAGTCACCAATAAATTAACAACGAACATATATTGAACGGAAGATGCTTCAAAAAAATGAAACCGGAGATTATGCATCCAGCACATCACAACTTAGAATCTATCCAATTACCAGGAACCGGTCGAATGGGTTTCAGTTGCGGGTCCTAATATCGAATTTGTTAGCAGTTTTAAACCGATGGGCAGAACTGTTTGGGAACCGTTAGCTTTCGTTTCCGGGTCGGTATATCTGATGAGCACCCGCCAAATAATAGGTACCCGAATATATGTCTGACTTTGTGTATAATTAGCCCAAGTTTGTCAAATTTGACTTCGACTTCCTCATTTCTTTTACATTTAATCATATCTATAGAGACATTAGACATTAATATAAGACTAGAAAAATAATTATATTAAAATTATTAAAGTTTTAAATAAAAATTATTTAAACTAGGACTTAATTTAAATTGGTTATTTTCTAAAGAACCAACGGAACCTGGATCCGACGGCAAGCATAGACACTTCTATAAGAAGATTTCAAAATGCAAATGCAAGAAATCAACAATGGATCTCACCTTAAAATGAACATGAATGAGCTCAGCAAGCTTAGACACTTCTATAAGAAGATATTAGTGAGGAACCCTCACAACAAAGCTGTATTTCGTCACTGCTCATGCTAGTTGTTAATCCCTTTCCATATTTAAACAAAAAAACATTTGGTAAATAGATGATGTGGGACTATCACAACGCCTCATCTAACTGCATACACTTAGGCCGGCGATAGTCAAAAATCCAAATTGAAGTTAGACCTGAATCATGTCTTGCATTTTTTGCACTAAAATTATGGCTCTGCCTTTGCAAGTTAAGCAAACTTCATAGCACTTGCGGAATCAATAACAATGTAATGTGTCTTCTGATAGTTTCTATGCAAACTTCATAGCACTAAAATCTTCTTTGATGTTTAACAGTTTTGTAGTTTCAATAATTAAGCAGTAATGCAGTTTTCATCACCATGTCAAATTCATGTTTACGGGGAAAAAAAACTCGCGGAGGGTGTATGTGATTAGCATCAGTCTGTGAGCAATCGAACACTTGCTTACATTGATAAGTAACCTCCAATAACATCTCTTTACACAGCAGAGTTATAATGAAGCATAAGTTGGCGCATCGTCATTTCTATATATCCAATTGTTGATGATAGCTAATTCGGGTTGAGATTGTAATGTGGGAGCAGTTGAGAAATGTGATCCCAAATAACAAAAATGAGAGCTCAGCAAAGCTTGGATACTCCAAATATGAAGATGTCATTGAGCACCCCTCCTCACAACAAAGCTTCAATTCCTCACTGCTCAATGCTAGTTGCATTTTTCAAACGGATTACACCGATGTTAGTGTTGCTTATTGGGCCAGTTTGGTGTGTGTCTGGCCCAATGCTGAGGACATTTTTATAAATATAGGAGGCTTACGCCTAGTTTCCTCCAAAAAAAAGCTATGAGTTTAGCAGTGCAGCTGACGATTCTGGTAGTAATTTTGATAGATGATTTTGTAGTGATGATTTCTGTAGCAGCGATTTGTTCAGATAATTCGTTCTGATAACGGTGAAGAAACAAATGAAGAAGAGACTGATTTTGCAGCAAGGAGAAGGTTGGACAACAACAACTAGGGACTCCATGGCTCAACATCACTGCAGGCACCATGGATTAACTTATTTGGCACCAATGCCACAAAGTGTTGGAAAAAATGAATTTGAAATGATTTGTTAAAATAAATTGATTAGTCTCGGTAGGAATGGATCTTAGGACCAATGGGTCACTAAGAGATACTAGCTTATTTATTGGGTAGAAACATCATTTTTATTTTCACTATTTTGTGAATGAAGAACCTTAGTTAGTCCCACATTGGACAAACTAGAGATGTGTTCTCCCTTTATTACCACAAAATTTGCAACTAAGGGAGGGCCCTTAGGGTTTAGAAGCTTTTGTGGTTGGGGGAGGACTAAGGCTTGCGGTTCGCACCGAAGCACGCACGCGGGTCACGGGCTTGTGAAGTTTGCGTGAGCTTGGCTTGTGCATGGTCCAATGGGTCACGCAGGACCAATGGGTCTAACGTCTCTTAGGACCAATGGGTCACTAAGAGACACTAGCTCATTTATTGGGTGGAAACATCATTTCCATTTTCACTATTTTGTGAATGAAGAACCTTTAGTTAGTCCCACATTGGACAAACTAGAGATGTGTTCTCCTTTTATTACCACAAAATTTACAACTAAGGAAGGGTCGCGTGTGCTTGGCATGTCCGAACGTAGACAAGCACACGGTCAAATCAAGACTTACCATTTTTTGTGAATAATTTCCTAAATTGAAAAGATTCTTAACGTTTTTAAACAACCGTGATTAATTAGAAATTTATTCTCATTAATTCGAATTCAATTTCCTCTCAAACTTTTACCTATAAAAAAACCATTTTTCTTCATTTCAACTCATCCCAGAGCAGACTACTATCCATAGCTCTTTTCCCCTCTTCTCGATTTGCTTGCGTACTTGTATGTTTATTTCCCTTCTTCTTTCTAAATTGCTGTTAAGTTCTAGAGGGTGGTTTGAGTTGTGCTAATTCAAACCATAACGGGAAGTTCTATCCTGGACACATCTCCTCTGTGGTATAACATCTCTCATTTTGAGGAGTACCCGAGGACTATTGTGTTAAGGACAATTTGCTGAGCAGGTGGCTCTGTCCAATTTATGCATCAACATCAGAGTGTTCATATTTTTTCTAACGTTAACAGTTTAATTTTCTGTTTAGTTTATTCTATTGTTGCAGAAATAACACAAAACTCGGACGTGTACCTGCCCAATAGAAGATATGTGCAAATCCATCAATTTAAAAAGAAAAAACGTTTCACAAACTTGCAATGTGGGACTATTATCTTAACTACTACGACGTCCCCATCCGGTGCGCCTTTCTTCTTAACGCTTGCCTAACTGCATACGCCTAGGCGATTAATCAACATCAAGGCTGAAGTTACACCTGAATTTAGTCTCCTTTTTAAATTCTCGATTAATCAACATCAAGGCTGAAGTTACACCTGAATTTAGTCTCCTTTTTAAATTCTCGTTAAAGAATCAAATAGAGAATCTAATTTGATACTCCCATAACATTTTTAAAATGGCCTTCTTCTAAAATTTCATGGACAATTTTATATTTATTAAATGAAAAGTCAAAGAATAATGTGCTCCCATGTGTAGTCAAATAATGTTCCACCAAACAAGCAAATTCTCACTCCCACATCCTCTGGAACAAGCGAGAATGTTGATATCAAAATTTCCGCACTCCCATTTCTTCCTTAGCGTCAAACGAGTTGCCCTTTCAAACTTTCAAGAAACAAACAAGGCACGTACAATAATTTTATATATGAAATAGTGCAAGGCAGTAAGGGTAAAGTTTAATAAATAAAAATTATGGGCGCCATTTGTTATAGTTGAAATCGCACATGTAATGTTAAATGTATTTTATCAGTGATTGCATCTGGAGAAACTTGCATGTTTGAGTATATATTTATGGTTTTAGTTGAATTTGAAATTATTGACCATTTCCAAAGCCAATGTATATATATATATACACTCTATCGACCATGCACATGAGAGGGAAGAAGTAATGACAAGCAAGATAATGTATGGGGAACATTTTACAGTGAATGTGGCATGAAAATTGAAGATATAATTTTATAAGAAGCAATGAACAAGATAAAGTTGACCTTTAATTTGGTGTGTACATGTAGATACACTTTGACTTGGTGTTTGAGTTGACTTGATAACATTAGAAGTTGATTTTATTGACATACGTGATTTATTGATATACTCCGCGCAACGATGTTAAAAAAAAATAGTTAAATATTAAAAATTTAACTTTTTTTAAATAGGGATAAATATTATAACCGAAGATAGAATTTTAGATATACCACTAGTGACAGTGTGTAAGCAGCGTGAATATATAATCCTTTTGATTTATTGCATGCATTAAAAACACCAAAAAATAAATATTCCCGATTAGAGTCGAGGAAACCAGAGGTGTCCACGTCTTTTCTTCCTCCTTTAGAAGCTTTAAGTAATGGAGAAGAGAGTCGTCTCTAGCTTCACTTGTTCTAAATCAACTCAACATCCTTTCAAGGCTTTCCATCCGTATCCATATTGTGTGTAACAATCATGCAACTTATAGAAAGTATAGCACAACTCTATTAACAGACAAAACAAATATCATTATTAACAAAAGAAAGAAATTATTCAATACCTTAGGATGAAAAAATATTTTACTACTTCAAGAGCAAATAAAGGTCTGATCTAAGCACATTTTTTTAACGAATGTTCACATAACATTTCAGTTTCATCTTTTGATCCGTAACCCATGGATAAGTTTAACTAATGAACGATAAATTGTGTCCAAGCATTTAAACCAATGACTCATGTCATCCATCACCTCGTTTATTATAATTTTCCCGCCATAATCATCACGCTAAGTATTTTAAGAAAATTATCCGATTCACGCTATTTGATTTTTACTCGTTGGTGATGACATAGTGCTCGGATGATGACATTTATCCAAAAAAATTATTATCTTTTAGGACCACATGGTGCTCTAGTAATCATCGGATTATGACATTTTGTCCAAAAGGTTTGGTTAGGATTAGTGATTATAGATGGACGTGGTGCCTCGCACTCCAGATTTGGATTAGCTTAAACTTTCAATAACAAAAATAGTAAACATAATTAGTTGGTTCATGGTTGGATCCAACCAAATGAATTAAAACCAGTTGGTAACCCCAACCAAAATATCACATTCTTTCATGCTTTTTCACGTCCTCTTCAATTTGACTTTCAATCGACCACCACAGTGAACATTGGCACGTAGCAATTTAATAAGGAAATCCCGTATAGAATCAAGAAAAATTTGTTTGATGCAAATCAATGGCTTTGATTCCAAGTCAAAAGTTGTATGCAAGAAGATCATGTGAAATTAATTTTGACGCTCTCTCTATAGGTGACAGTAGTACCTCCATTAGTGTCCCTTCCATTCTTCACCACTTGCTAGCTGCTAGGTCCACTCAATATCTCTAAATTGATGCCGCAATCAAATTTGGTCCTGACTTAGGAAAACAAAACGAAGCTAGATTCAAAATTCAATAATGGCTGTCGCTGGATGTTTTTGAATTTTTTTCTTCGAAAACAAAAAAGAAAAAGAAGGAGAAAAAAATATTTCAGAGTTTAAACTTTAAAGCTTAAACACTGTATACAAAAATGTTGAAACTTGAAACCCAAATGTAAGCTGGTGTGAGTGTGGCATTCAGAGTGTACCCTTAATCTCACGCAAAAATCATCAGAATGTGTATTCCACTATCAATTTTAAGCGGAAATGATATTTTCTTCTCCGAATCTTAAATTATTGTAGCTGAAAATCATCGATTGCACGCTAGAAGCTACTGTTCAGCCAGTTTTTTAATTTTTTTCTCTAGGGTTTTTGAATTCCTTGATAAGGGGGGGCCAGTGCCCTCATGAGCCATCATTTGATTGCGCGTGAAACTATACATGAGACGACTTCTCTTCACTTTTCTCCACTCTACATGAAGGAGTGAAAGAAAAGCTGCTAGTCAATAAACAACAACCACGTGTACGGTTACCGACGCCAGTACTGCACCAACACCACACGTATCAGTTCAAGATAATCAAGTGGGTACGTGTCAAAATCTAATTGCCCAAAGATAAAATCATATTGGGTGTAACGATATAGACATGTGGGGTAGAAAGATAATTTTAAATTCAACGGTTTAGATTTAGAGAAAGAAATGTGTAATAGAAAACTGTATTTATAGAGATGAAGTTTTGGCCTAACTTCTTCAGAGTGTTCATTATTTTTTGAAAAAAAGGTGAGGTTCTGAGTGATCAGATCAAATCAAATCAAAATTTTCATTTTCGTTCCAACAAATTTGCAATTGAGTTACTACTGGTTATTGATTCCCCCCCTTCCCCCCTCTTTCTGTTAATCCCGCTTCTCTGTATCCCCTTTCTGCCTTCCTCTGTTTTTCAAAAGATTAAGGTCTGAAAGATTTTCAAAATCTAAAGTCTGGGTTTGGTTTATAAATCAAAATAAAATCTGGGTTTGGGTTTGGATTTATGTTTAGATAATTATTTTGAAAAGCTAAGTGGTACACAGAATTGAGATTCAGTTTTTTTTTTTGTTGTTGTTATATATCTGCATTGATCAAAATTAAAGAGGGTTTATTTTTGTTTCCTCTGTAGTTCTTTCTTTTCATTTTATCTTTACAGCTTTATATAACCTGTTTACTTTAATTTTGTTAAGAAACAGGTCAGATTTAAGCTTTTTTCTCTTCTTTTTTAGTTTTATTATTATTATCATCTTAACTTTACTTGATTTTCAAGTTAGAAATGGCAGCAGCTACAAATATTTATGGTAGCAGCACCTTTAGTAATAGTATTAGTAATGGTGGATCTTTATACAGTACTTCAGATCCATTTGGAGGAGAATTGATGCAAGCACTTGAACCTTTTATTCATAATAGTGCTTCTCTAACATCTTCTTCTCCTCCTTGTTCATTTTCCCTTTCTTCATCTTCATCTCCTCCTTCATCCTTCTCATCTTCTTCTCCCCCTTTTTCTCTATATTCTTCTACTTCTCCTTCTTCTTCTTCTTCACAGCCTGATTTTGGTTACCCAGATTTTTGTTCAACATCATCTACAGATACCCAAATGTTTTCCCAAGGGTATTTTAGTAATTTTGATCAATTATCATCAGGTGCTGGTTCTTCTCCCTTTAATCTTAATCATCTTACCTTAGTTCAGATTCAACAACTTCAACACCAAATTCTTCTTCAACAACAACAGAATTCTTACATGAACATGATTTCACAACAACAATCTAGGATAACCCAGGATTCATACCTAAGTCCAAATTCAATTCCAATGAAAGCTGTGGGTTTATCATCAACAACAACAAAACCCACAAAGCTATACAGAGGAGTTAGACAGAGACATTGGGGGAAATGGGTTGCAGAGATTAGACTACCAAGAAACAGAACAAGGCTTTGGTTAGGTACTTTTGATACTGCTGAGGAAGCTGCAATGGCCTATGACAAAGCTGCTTATAAGCTTAGAGGTGATTTTGCTAGACTCAATTTCCCACATCTTAAGCACCAACTATCCAGTGCTGGTGGTGATGGGAAATTTGGAGAACAACAAAATAAACCTCTTCTTTCATCTGTTGATGCTAAGCTTGAAGCTATTTGTCAGACTTTGGCTATTAATAACTCTGCCTCTCAGAAACAAGGGAAAATTACCAAGCCTGTTAGAGTTTCTAGTAAGAAGACTAAGAAGAGTATGGTCACGGAAGCTGCTGCTGCTGCTGCTGTTGATTCAACTCCATCAGTAGTTATTGAGAAGGATACTTCATCAAAATGGGAAGTGGAGAATTCATTATCACCACCACCATTAAGTAGTAGTGATGATGTATCAGTTTTATCATATTCTTCACCTGAATCTTGCATTGAGATCCCGGATTTCACAGAACAAGCATGGAATGATTGTTCTTCATCACAGAATTTCATGTTGCAGAAATATCCATCTTATGAGGTTGATTGGGCTGCTATCCTTTCTTAATTAAATTTGTATTCTTTTATTTTAGGGGTTTTAGTTTAGTTTTATATCTCTTGTTCAGCTACTGCAAATGGGATTTTTGAATCATTTGCATAGTTAGTGTTAATGGGGGTTGTAATTAGTGATTAAGTTTTTTTAGATATTTGTCTGTAAAAATCCTCAGGTCTGCTAGTTTTTTTCTTGCACGACCTTGGAGTAAATTGCTACTATTAATGTAATTTTAGATCATCTATTTGTTTTGTTAATCTTTATTTTGAGATTATTATTATTGTTATTGTTAAGTACAATTTGTTTGTGATTTACAAGAAATTAGCATGTGATTTTGTCTTTAATCAATATATCTTGAACAAAGATTAAACTAAATCTGATTATTATACTGATGAAGTTACAATGAACTTGCACAAAGAAAACAAAAGCATTACTATATGAATTGTTGGGTAAAATTGCCATCACTCACTCGCTGCTCACTAGCATCATAATAAGTATTCGGTAGGGTAAAACCAAAAATTTCTGACACTTAATACTATTTGAGTCAGAAGAAAATAAAATTAACACAGTGAAATTAGATTTTGTAATAAGTTTGGTGAACAACTTCTTGACTGATGAATGATAATGTGCAAGCGGTAGAAATAAAAAAATAGTTTGGGATAGGTAAAAATAATTTTGGAACGGTAAAACTGGATTTGGGAGTCAGCCCAGCAAGATAGTCAACTGATTACTCTTCCCATGGGCTGGCTCAGCTCCTGGACCTTAGTCCCTTAAGTGTTGGTGTCAAAGGTTTGTGTTTTTTTGGTTGTGCACCGCAAAGCAAGGCCGATTCGAAGAGGTCTGGCTTTTTGGTTGTGCGCCGAGTAACATGCATTCCGATGGTGTTGCATTCAGGCCGGCCTGATGCGACACTCCCCCAACCAAACAAAAAGAATATACTTTCTACTTAGAGATTCTTCTTCCAACAAGAAACTAATGAACATCAAAACAATGGGATGATGGTATTATTTTCTTCTAAACAATCATTAGAATCTCCGCAGAAGTTGAATTTGGAAGCCAGCACCACCCACCACCACATCTCTTTATTCTCTACATGTTCACACCATAATGAGTAAAGAAAACATGAGAGAACTCTGAATAGATGTTATTGGAGAATCAGGAATCATTACAAAGATGAGTATGTTATCTTTAAAGTTACTGTTTTTTCCATTCTTTATTTCTACAACTAAGTCCAAAAATTAGTCTACAAGTCTAAAGAACCCATTGAGAAACAGACGTCGAAAGATCTTTTTGAGTTTTTTAATGTAAAAAGGAAAGTAGACGAAAACCCATTTGTAAGATCAACTCAAGGTTCCATTTAAACTGTTAACAAGGAATATATCGTATAAACCCATTTTAGCATATAACATTGTGGACGCTTCGAGTAAAGAGCAACATATTTTGTGTATGTGAATATCTAGTTCAATTGCTTATATCTGAAGTTACTAGTTCAAATTTCCGTGTGGATTATTGGGATTTAAAAAACAAACACTTTGTCGTGAACCAACGTTGCTCGGTTGAATTCGGACGGGAAAGGATGGAGAAGCTATTAGGTGTATTACAAGGCCTTGCGTAAGTAGGTAGCAACAGAGTCAGATGCGTAACCATCATTCTTTGGGTCCATGCTCCACTGGCCACAGCAGTGATCATTTTGTTTTCCTCCACCATGGAGTATGATTCAATAGATTGGCTTAAAACAACAACAAAGAGCCAACTAGATTTCTGTAACTGCAATATCAGCATGACACTAGAATATCTAACCCGGCCCCTCAACGGTGACATCAACATTCCTCTTTAAGTAAAATGCTAACAAAATATCCCTCATTTTTCTCACCTTGCCTGTCTAAATCTAATAGTTTTGCTTTAGATAAAAGTTTGGGATTTGTCACTGTAAAAGAGAAAAGTCCAGCTAATTACCACATAAGCAGTCTAATGAATCTGACCTGTAAAACCCCAACTTGTCTGTCTCTTCTTTTTCTATTTGATCACCCCATAAAAAGAAGGAACCTTCAGTTGAGCTTTTTAGATGAGAATCTTTTGACTTTCATTTTTGTTCACATTTTTACACCTAATTTTTTAATGACACTCACTTTGTGTGTTTTGGAAAGCAAAGTATTTTCCAAAACTTAGAAATCAAGAAAAAATTTGAAGTATCAACTTATCTCATAAAAGAAGAAGAAGAATAAAACAGAAGACAAAATTTAAAGGGAGATATGGAAAATGCATGAAGATGAACTTTGTATGGATACTCCTGGAGATGATGGTCCAAGAAGAACTTTTGGGACTCTTTCTTTGTTTGTTTTCACTAGCTACTTGCTTGGGCTTGCTCTATTATTTTTGGGCAGTGATGGTCTGTCTTGGCCTTCTTTGGAGAAAAGTGTATACATGGGAAAGTGGGAGAGTGAAAGATTCTATATTCCTTATCTTGAGAGATAAGGATATTATTTATGAGTTTATATCAATATTTGTGAAGGTTATAATTTACTACTTTTCTTCATTTCCACATGGGATTGTGGTGTATTGATTTTGATGGATCTTCATTTATTTTTATTTCCATTTTTGATAAATCCTTTCCTATTAGGGTACAATATTAATATGGGTCGTATATTACAAAACGCTCCGGATCGTCTGTATCCAGACTTCCCTGAACCATGTACTTGCCGATGCATTTACGACACCTGTTTAGTTTGGTTAACAGTAACTAACGGCATATATTTTCCATAATTGATCCTTATACTACTAAATAAGGAAAGAGTAAATCAAAACTTAAAAGAGAAATTTAAGGACTTCATATCTATCTTACATTTTGTTAATTTTATCTGTTTTCTTTGTTGCTTGTAAAATACATTTGGCTTACAGTTTTACAATTTGATTTTCCAAGTTGCAGTTCAGCAGAAAGTGGATACATCAATCAATTTAAAGTGAATATTGTAACAGAAAATCATAAATTATGTTATTATGTACTGATTAATCTTTTCTAAATTGTTTCATCAACTTAATAGAAAATGTAATCAACACGTATCTTGATCATCATCTCACCAGTAATGCTATCCTATGGGTGCCCGATGGGATGTGGGTTTTCCAATTGTTACCCACCTAGTCCTATTTGCATGAATACTAGTAGACTAGATGAAAACAAAAATTATATTAATATTAATTTTTTTATTAATTGTATTCTTTTTAATATTAATAACTTAGTTCCCTTATTTAGTACTTTCTTCTTTTTTTAAAAAGTATTACTATCACTTTTTCATTTTAACCTAAAAATAAATCAATTTGAAAAAGTGATAATAACACTTTTGCTGCAATGGAGGTAGTATATTGTTTCGACTAATTCGAGATTGACCGAAAGAAATGGTACGAATTATGGCTATAATTTTTAACATTCACGGTTAAAATTCCCTAAGATTTAATGACATTTATTAATCGGTTTAAACTCAGTTTTAGGAGTAAACCAAAACCGAACTGAGATATGTCAGTTATCCCTAATCTAAAACAATTGATAATCGTTGAATTAATGGTTGGTATGATATTAGACATAAATAGTTCGGTTCGTTTTATCGGTTTTACCCATTCCATGTGCATCCCTACTTGTCACCCCATGTTGAAAATGTTGCATATTATAGCAAATCAATTGAATGATTCATGATTCATGATTCATCTGCTCTGTTATATAGTATATATTCTTTGGGGTAAAACATAGGTCCAAAAAAGTTTTTGCTTTGTTGATTAGATACATGATTCATCTGCTCTGTTATCATTTCAAACAACAAACATTTAACAAGTCATGTCAAAACCTTAACAAACCATAAGATACTACAATACGTACCTGAACACCAGGAGCTCTATTTCGGTCCTTGATTAAGGGTCTCTCGTCTATTCATACCACACGAACATGAGAAACTTTGCGGTATGATGCCCATGTAATTTGGAGATACCTCATCATTTGAGTTCGGGGACTTACCCATTTGAACTATGTCGTACCTCATATATTCCTAATCCGAGGATGGTGGTAAAGGATCGTGAGCAGCCACAATTTTTTTCTCAAGGGACTTACAGACGACTTGTCCAATTTATAATTTTGTTAAAAATATTTGATGGGAATCTCGTGTACACCATCATACTATCTCGCCACTCTAGGTGGTTGTATAGTACATATTCTTTGGTGTAAAACAGAGGTCCAAAAAAATGTTGTTTCTAGCACCCAACCATCCTTCTTTCCGCTAGTTCTTTCCTGTAAGGGTTAAAGACAACATCCGTTATCGTCAGGTTGTCCAATTGCTGCCTCAAATCTAGAAATTCCTACTGCAAACTCTTCGTCTTGTCGTTGAAAGAGTATTTGTTTCCAAAAGAAGCATTGTCCCTTTTTTTATGGATCCTTTTAGCAAACTTTAGGAAGTGCAAATGCATCAACACATGCTTCAACAAAGGATTATAGGTGAGAAAATCAAAAAAAAATAAGATAAAGAAAATATAATAACTATACCACTTGAATTACCTGGAGAAGAACCAAGTTCCTTCCGTCTTGGGTCCCGTGTACCCTAGTACACTTTATTATCTTGTTCAGCAAGAATGAAAGGCACCCACTTCCTTAATATTAGTCGCGGAATCTTATTAATGGTTCCACTAACTTGATGTAGTTGGCATTCACCCGAGAACCGTAAACGTTTAGGAAGATAACAGATCGCAAGATGCAGATAATATATGTGGTGTGGTTGTAGCATTGATATGGTCCTGAGTCATTTCACCTCTTTTATAAAGCTCCATTGTCCAGAAGATTACTCCCTTAAGCTCTTGAGATTTTATATTCTATACTTTTGACCAGCTACCAGCATCTCCGACTTGGTCGTGTTCTCATCCCAACAAAACACCCTCGAAGTGAAATCGTAAATCTTCTCCTAATAAAGCTCATTCACATAGTTGGACCCCCTTCACGGCTTTACCTCCTATGGTGATACCTGTAATCAGCTGCACATCATTTGGAGTTATATTCATTTCTCTAAACGGAAGATGCAAAGTATCCGTTTCCGCTTGATATCTCTAGCAAAAGGTGGAAACAAGAGGTTTTTCATATTCAACTAATGAATATTTTAATGCAGTCAACAACCCCGAATCATCAATGAGCTGGATGAATTTGGATACTTGTTCAGACAGTGGACATAAAATCATTTTACTCACTTATGATTGGTGTTCTAAAATAACATCATGGTAGCCACGATGTAACATCAACTCCGAATTCGGAAAGTATCCTATTTTCTTCTTCCGTTGTGTTTGTTACATCTTTAGCTTTATATCGTTGTTGTTTTTTTTTCTTTTTTTTTTCTTCTTCTTCTTCTTCACCTCCTTATTCTTCTTCGTCATGACTCTCGTTTTCTACGTCGTCACTTACTTATTCTTCTTCTCTTTGGTGCACCATTTGAGTTGGTTCGTTGATATAGACCCATTTAGCTTTACCTGCCGAACCCCTATGTTGTTGATCCTCCAAATTCTTACCGTCATCTCGACGAGGTCCCAAACTTGGAGGAAAAGCGAGATCATGTTTGTTCTTCGATCTCTTTTAGCAAATCTTTCCCTTTCCCTTTTCCCTAAATAATATGACAACATACGATAAACGACAATCGAATTCAAGTAAATTTATTTATTCCAAGATAAAAATCGCCAAATCACGATATATCCACATCCACCGATTCCTAACAATCTACATTACAAAATTGGTCGATAAAGGTGTGCATATCAACCGTTTCTAGGCTAAAAAGCCTCCAGAAAAAATTAGGCATTTTCTCCACATACAATCGTTTGATATAATCATCTATATAGATATTGTGGGAATTTCACGTACTTTATAATCGGTATATGTGGGTATGTACATTCACCGATTCTACCAAAAAAACACATGTATTTTCTTCCAAAACAAGAATTGGTCGATATGAATGCACATACCGACCAAATATGGGTTGATGTTCTTCAACCACTTTGAACTTCAAGTACACTCGGTCGACATGTGCATGAACATCAACCGTTTATTACAGGAATCGATCAATATGGACATGAATATCAACCAATTCTGGCTAACACGGAAAACCCAAATTTTATAATTTCAATTTTTGAGTATATATGCATGTTGATAAAACCTAATTAAGAGGAGTGGGCTTGTAGAAAAGTACTTGATTAGAACCATTTTTTGTGCTTGTATTGAGCTCAGAGTTTATTCTTCTTCCGGAACCGTTTTCTTCTTTGATTGTTTATTTGAATCGTTTTTGCAATTTTTGGATCACTTCTACTAGGTTGGGTACTTCCACTTAGATGCTTTACTTATTTTGTCATCGTTGTTATATAAAAAATGTAAACGATCAATCATTTTTTGAATCGTCGATGTTTAAGTTTGAAATTATAAAAAAATGGAGAAGAGAATGATAGGAATCGGTCGGTAGAGAGAAAATGAAAAAATAAATATAATAGATTAAAGTATTAGGTGTTAATAGTGGGTCATTTAGTATTTTCACCCTAATTTAAATACCCCTTATCCACTCATCTAGGTAGGCTCAAAATTTGGTAAGCCTTAGTTTAGCCAGGCTTTTTTAATCCATATTAAATCTCGGTACCCCAACAACATAATTATCATTTTATGAAGAATCATGTAACAATGGCATGGCACGTCCGCTCAACACACTATTATGCAAGCGATGACTTAGATAATTCTTGTCTGGATAATTCATATGGACTATTACCTATGTAATACTGGTCTGGATAATTCATATGAGCTACTACGTATGTAATACGGCTCGGCCGAGTCGGCCGAGTTACTCGTGAGTGACTCGGATATCATCCTTTGGACGATATGGTTCCTATATACTCGACCGAGCTGAGTTTTCCGATTTACTCACTGAGTCAGTCATGACTCGGTCTGAGTTACGAGTCTGTCCGAGTCACAAGTAATTCGGCAGGCAGTGTCAAAGCTGTCAAATAGCTATAATTACATCATAAAATCAATATTATCTTATAATAAAAACTAACCATAAATCATGTCAGTCATTTGATTTTCCTAGATCTAAACCTTTATTGCCATATTAGCTAATTGATTGACAACAAGTAATCTGTTCTCTCCATAATTATCAGTTTTATTGGTGATTGACAACTAATTATGTGTAGGTGATTTTAGCAAAAGGAAAATATTGATGGATTTGATGGAAGATAAACCTAATCTAGGAAAGGAATATACTACCTAAATCAATTTACATATATAACTATTAAATTATGGTTTTTACATAAAATTATCGACAACGTTTTATGTATGAGAAATAAGAAAAGAAACCAAATAAAAAAGGCATATTTACATAAAATAATTAATTGACTAGAAATTAGGAACGAAAAATAAGGAAGACATAAGCATTGTGAAATAAATTAGGAAGTAGAAATAAGGAATGCATGTTAATTAGGATATGTACATAAAATAACAAGAAATTAGGAAGGAAATTAAATGAAATTATATTAATTGACGTGACAAATAACTCGGCTAGGATCGGGGATCTCCCCTACCGATCCGGAGCCGATCCCAGAGTTGTATTGCATTAGCTACTACCAAAAGGCACATGAAATGAGACATAAGTCACACTCGATTTAGGCAAGTATTATGGTGGAACTTTTCCATTTTCTAAGTTGGTTTCCACGTCAACACTTAGGATAGATTAACGAAGACAAGTCCAATGGTGGAGGATAAACTGGTTTCTAAAACGTGAAGTCTGTTGACGTTGGGCTTAATAGACTCGACACTTTATCTTAATACATAAGATTTACCGGTTAGAAACTTATTATAGAAACTCCCCTTACCCATTTATCGGTTAGAAACTTAGAATAGAAACTCACCTTACTCAATGCAAGAGTGAAGAGTTGATGTCTTGATTATGTTGGATTCCAAACTATCTTCCACGGAGCTTTAGAAAAATTAAAACACTTTGGAATTTATTAAACATGATCTTCCACACTACATTCCTATTTTTTTTTATATCTTGGATTCCACGATAAAACTTTCTCCTATCAGGTGTTTATATCTGTTAGTAGATCTGTTATGAATCTTGATTAAAGAATGAGATTTATCTAGCATCTGAGATGTGTTTTGATTTAAGCAAATGATTCTTAATGAATCTGTTACAGGACATTGGGTTTTATAACAGTAAAGATAACCATGATAACCTCTAACGTAGACTAGCATTTATTGCTAATGTACACATTCCTCACATGTGTAACTCACAAGATTCAGTGTTGTTGTAAGGAGTAGAGTGTAAACACAGTGTAAGAGTAGTATCTCTTATTATCTTTTACCAACTACGAGATCATGTAAAATCACACATAAAAAAGAAAGACCAATTTACTCTCTCTAATGCATGCCCTAGATATATTGATGAGATGTGAAAGCTTAAAATCGAAATAAATTGAAATTGATAAATTGAAATGGATAAATAATCATCCAGATTAGTTTCTTCTACCCTTTGAATAAAAGGAAGAATCTAAAAATGGAGATTCTTCTCCTATAACTTATAGTTTCTACTTGATATCAATTGGAAATTATAAGATACTAAGAGGCAATCTATTTGAGGCTCTAGAATTGGATGATCTAATTCTTAGTAGAGACAACAATTAGATTTGAAAGAAGAAACAATTCTCACTCTCACACAAATGTTCTGAAACAAAACTAAAACTCTCTAACCCTGATTTTCATCATCTAATTTATACTAACACCAAAAATCTATTCAATATATTTACAAAATTACAAAAATAAAATATAAACGGTACTTCAATATTAATATGGGACATTCATGACACGTATATAGTTACTCAATTGAAAATATCATACTCCTTCCGTTTCTGGAAAAGTGTTACTATAATTTTTTTATTTTAATCTAAAAATATGCCAATTTAAAAAAATGATAGTAACTCTTTTTTTGAAACGGAGGTAGTATTATTTTCAACAACAATTCCGTTTATAATGAAATGAGCATCACAAACCAACGGAAACCTATTAGAAGTCTCCAATAGTGTATTTCAAAAAACGAGAAGCAAAGGAAAAAGTGATTTTTTTATTTACTTTTTGGGTCTTGGACTCTTGGGCTTTCTATTCTATGAGTGCAAAATCTTTTCGTAACTTCATGGAAACATAAAGATATACAATTGTGATCAGTAGGAAGAGTGAAATTTAGTTTTAGCACACAGTTTTCAAAGATGGTTTTCAAATTGTCAAAGAATCACATGCCTCAAGTTGAGGAACACAAACTTGTATTAAGAGATTTCAATAACAAAAAATGTATTACTACTTAGTATTTAATTAAACATTAATTAATGCCTTCAAATTACAGCATTTTACATTGATAAATAGATTCTTCTTACTCTGATCATGCAAATAAAAAAAAAGAACTTGCAGACCAGTATGACAGAAAAAAATTAACATTACACTAATTAATTTAAAACCTAACTCACTGAACTCTGCAAAATGCTTTAAAAAATTACATTTGCAGGAGTTAAACTAGAAAAAGATACTACTTCTACTACTACTAAACTTAAACTTAGAAAAGGAAAGAAAAAGAAAATGAAATTTCACATAGGAAGGATAGCATCCACAGCATCCCAATCAATCTCATAAGAAGGATATTTCCTCAACATGAAATTTGCTGATGAAGAGAAATCATCATTCCATGCTTGTTCTGCGAAATCAGGTACTTCAACACCAGATTCAGGTGAAGAACAACCACCATCACTACTACTTTCAGACACCATTAATGGTGGTGGTGATAATGTTTCATTTTTCACCTTGTAAACCTCTGTAAATGAAGAACCCTGAAAACCCATTTCACATTTTGATGATGAATCCATATCAATAACTGATGAAGTTGAATCAACAGCAGTAGCAGCAGCAGATTCCGTGACCATACTCTTCTTAGTCTTCTTACTAGAAACTCTAACAGGCTTGGTAATTTTCCCTTGTTTCTGAGAGGCAGAGTTATTAATAGCCAAACTCTGACAAATAGCTTCAAGCTTAGCATCAACAGATGGAGGAGGAAGTTTATTCTGCTGTTCTCCAAATTTCCCATCACCACCAGCACTGGATAATTGGTGCTTAAGATGAGGGAAATTGAGTCTTGCAAAATCACCTCTAAGCTTATAAGCAGCTTTGTCATAAGCCATTGCAGCTTCCTCAGCAGTATCAAAAGTACCTAACCAAAGCCTTGTTCTGTTTCTTGGTAGTCTAATCTCTGCAACCCATTTCCCCCAATGTCTCTGTCTAACTCCTCTGTATAGCTTTGTGGGTTTTGCTGTTGTTGTTGCTGGCAAACCCACTGCTCTCACTGGAATTGATTTTGGACTTAGGTATGAATTCTGGGTTGTCCTAAATTGTTGTTGTTGTTGTGTCATCATAGCCATGTACGAATTCTGTTGTTGTTGAAGATAAAGTTGGTTTTGAATTTGTTGAATCTGAGCTAAGTTAAGATGATTAAAGGAAGAAGAAGAAACACCAGATGATAATTGATCACTATAATTACTATAATACCCCTGAGAAAACATTTGGATATCTGTAGATGTTGAACAATAATCAGGCTGTGATGAAGAAGTAGAAGATAGAGCAAAAGGAGAAGAAGAAAATGAAAATGAAGAAGAAGGATCAGGATGAGTTAATGAAGCACTAGGAATAAAAGGTTCAAGTGCTTGCATCAATTCTCCTCTAAATGGATCTGTACTACTACCACTATATACACCTCCATTACTACCATTATCACTGCTACCATAAAATCTTTTAGCTTCTGCCATTACAAAAAAAAGTTCTAAGAAAAGTTTCAAATATAAAAAAACAACTTTCAATGGATAGAAAATAATGAATCCACTGACTGAAAAATTAAACCTTGAAATCACAAATTTGATTGTGAAAAGAAAGAAAGGAAGACAGAGAAGAGGGGAATTCTTAAGGGAGGGGGGAATTGGGGGAGATTAAGAAAACCAATTGCTAATTCAAAAAAAAAGAGCGAAGATTATCACAGAAAAGTAAGCAGAAGGTTTTCAATTTTTTTTGAGTTGAATCAGCAAATGTTTGGGGCATTATATATGAACCCAAATCCCGGTTAACTTTTCATTTGTGCAAGTAATGTTTGGACGCGTGTCCTGATACGGACAGGTGTCTATAGAGATGTAGACAGGTGTAGGTATAGAAATACGTGTCTGTTCCGTATTCGTTAACAGTAGTGTCGCCGATTTCACACGGTTTGAATCCGGTTTTGATTTCCTTTTTTTTCCTTATAGCACGCTCGGGGAAATTGGGGGCCCGATCCATGTTGTTAGAAGCCGTTGGTTCAAAAGAATCAAAATTTCAACACAACTCGACAGTTAAAGTGGTTGAGATTGATTAAATGATTTTTATGATATCATAATTTAACCGAGTAACGAAATATCATAGATATGATTGTGATTCCACTAGCTTTACATAAGGAATTCATGATTGGATGTAATAATCTATTTTCCCCGGTGGTGGAAGTGGAGGAATAATCGACATATCTTACGTATTTAGGATTTCAATATCTTACTCTGCGCGTACGTAGTTTTTTAAATGGTTAATATCTGAGTTTAAATAAGGATTAACTCTTAAAGGGTAAAATATTTCTTCTTTTAACTGTCTTTGTAAGTATGGACTAGTAAAGCACGTGCAACATTGGAGCTACAAATTGGGTACATGTATTAGTCAAATTGAGAAGGCAACATTACAAGTTTCCACTCAAGGGCCAATTTCCCATAGTTTAATCATAATTAGGACTAATCTAACAACTAAGTTCATTCTACAATAAGTAATCCCATTCTTTAAAATTTAGTTTCCCTTTAAAGTAAAGTTCACACCAAACATGGACATCCATAAACAACTGCTTCTTCTAGCAAATAAACTCTTGTTTCCTAGGCATTCTTGTATGCCTGTGATATACGCGTTTTACACATATCTATAGGATCACATGAACAAATTCCATAAGCAGATGATCCGCCATGAACCTGAACTCTGAATTTTACAATTTTAAAACCTGGATTCCTTTCTAAATTTCCGAGTGGGTAAAGAAGAATTACTATTTGATGTTTGTATTGGACAGTGGATAGTGGGAGTTGGGAATAGAAAAATCTACGTTAACTAACTAAACGCGGAGACTAAGTGGGAAGCTGGTTTAGTAGGACCCACACTTCGTCAATGACGAGTTTTTGACGACTTTTATGACGTGGAACGTACGACAAAACAAACAACTCTGCGTCAGCAACATGTCAGTGCCATGTCAGCCTCATCTTTTCTTATCTCCTATATATTTGTCTCTTAATCCACAATGCTAGTTGACAGTTGATTGGGCCAGCATGAAACTACATCACCGGCCCAAATCAGCTGATCTAGTTGGACAGAATGGATGATCAGATCAGAATAGATCTAATTAGCTTAGCACCAGGTTTCTTCTGTGATGCTGAAACTAAACATTCAAGGTTCATTGTGCACTTAACGTCTGCGATTTCAGTTCCAGAGTGGGAATAAACTTAAAACATCACCAATTGACTTGATTTGGGAATGATAACTCAAATCACAGACAAAATTCGGTATATCAATTGCTTTATCGAAGTGACGGTTTATAAAACAGTTGAAAGTTTATGTCCTTTAAACTGACATAATTATATTCACATAACTGAATTCTAACTTAAGAGACCTCATTAATGGTATGAGCGGGGCTAAAAAAACAGAAGGCAGAGTGACAACTACTGCCTTAATGTACCTGTTTCGCAAACGATATACAACTGTGAGCAACTGCTGGTAAGCCATCAGGAGGATTTGCAGTCTTTCAAATTGGTTTACCAAATGTTCTACACCTCAACGCAAACCAGAACTCATCGACTGAAAAATTGACTGAAGGAGCACTGCCAATATATGCTGCTTGGACATGTTAACTAAATTTTCCTATTTCCATTTTCCTTCTTATCACCTTCTGACCATGATATATGAATGAATCTAAGATACCAGAAACTGTGAACATACCTGAAAATGTAATAATGGACAAAAAAAGAAAAAAGATATCACTAGGATCAGAAAATCAAATTAGAAAATAGAAGAAAGTTCAAAGACAAGGACTGAATCAAGAAAAACAAATCAGAAAATCAGTTTACCTCCAACTATTGCACAAATATTTGTTAGGAAATGTAAGAAGGACACATGTTGCTCTGTGAAAGTAACCTGCAATGCACAATCGTGCATATCAAAAGATAAGAATATAGGAAAAGAAAGAAAAATCACTAGCAAAATAGATTTTCAGCCTGCTACGTGTTCCCAACGGGCATGCATTGTGGGCCCAGAGCCCTTTTTTACTAAAGAATTTCTACAGTATAATTATGTTTTCTTGATAAGAAGAATAATATACTGCTTTTCTCAATAAGAAACATAGGCTCCTTGAACCACTACAGACTAGGTTTGAGGTAGGATTCTTGTAAGTGAGACAAATTACATGCCTCTGATTAACAGCTTAATAATGCATCTATAGATCCTCCACGGAAAAAATCTAGACAAGTATGACATCATTTGGTCAAGTCTAATGGACTAATTGCTCATGCGTATCACAACATCAGGACTTTTCTTACAAGCACTATGCAGTGAGGGCTCAAACCCTTGAAGTAAAGAATTTCTCATTAATTTCCTATTTTCTCTATAAACAGATAAATACGCTATTTTTAAAATTCTGGAAGTTCAATAGGTTCAGGAACGATAACAGTGTCCTATATTTTTTATTTTTTATTATAATTTGTTTCTTTCTTTCAAAACAATCTATGTACTTAGTTGTCCATGCATGTATCGCTTACCTTGATTGGAGATAAGTCGTAAAAGAAGAATACACCGGGTACTGAATGAGGTTGACCAAGTATTGCGTGTCTGAAATGCTCTGTTACAGAAAACTGCAGAATTCCATGTTTGACAGAATAAGCTATTGATGAAATAATAAAACCAAGAACAGAACAAAACAATTAGATACACAACTTAAACAAGATTCAGAACCTGATTTGACTGGATAGTGTGATTGTTTATGTCTGTGTAAACAGTAGGAACAACCTGCAAAGTAGATAGTATAACCAAGTAAAAACCAGGCCAGGCCAGCGGTATATAATACTATATCTCTTCCCCTAAAGATAGTGCCACTAATTTAGGGATTTGTTGATAGTAAAGGGCTAAGTCTTTATGTTAACACCCACCACCAGAAGCTTGTTAGCAGTATCATTAACTACATATTTACAGTAAGAACATTCAGAATCCTTTCTAAACAAACTCAAGGCACAATATAAATGAAAGCAATGTTTAGACCTGTCCTAGGGAGATTTGATAGAACACTCACTACATGGAAGCAAAGGCTATCTGAAGTGGGTAGACTGACCCTAGTGAAGTCAGTTCTCTCGGGCTTACCAATCTAATATCTTTCCTTCTTACAAGCACCAACAAGCATATTACAAGAGCTGGAGAGGAAGATGACAAACTTTTTATGAAACAAGGCTGATGGTTCTAATGGGTTGTGTGGTCACAATTGCTCAAACCCTTCTTTAATCATGGTTGGGTATAAAGAACTTAGACTTGTTGAATCTTGCTCTCTTATCAAAGTGGCTATGGCGTTTTACAAGAGAAGGATAGTCTGTGGGCGCAAGTTATAATTTCAAAGTTCAACCTTAACCACACTCAAAATTCTGGCTCATGCAATTAATATGACCTATGGTTCCAACTGCTGGATAGTGATCTCCAAGTTATCTGGTATGTGCTATGGAAGTTGTGATTTACTAATTGGAAAGGGTGGTGGCTTCTCGTTCTTGTATGATGCTTGGTGTGGTGATTTTAGCCTGGCTACTTTTTCCCCTTCACTTGCTAAACTTGCAGTAAATAGAGATGGTTTAGTCAAAGAACATATTGTTTCTGGCGTTCAGCTCAACTGGAGCATCAATCTCAGAAGAATACTGTGCAAGTGAAATTCACGAGCTGTGCAACCTGCCACAAGTAATAGGTAATGAACCATCAAAGTTCATATCTTCTCAAACCTGCATACTTTGGAAGACTGCCCCCACAAAAGGCTTCACAGTTAAAGATTGTTATCTATGGCTGTTAAAAGATAAAGCCGTAACTGAAGTCACTCCATCCTTCCCAAGAAATTTGTCTGCTACTCTTGTATTCCTACAAAAATATGTTTTTTTTTTTGTACGCCAATATTGCAAAGAGAGGAATTATAACATCAGGACTTTGTAGGTTATGTAATACTGATGCTGAATCTGTCAGCCATTTATTTTTGGACTGCTGTTACGTGACTGAAGTAATTCCTAGGATCACCGGTTGTGACAGTTGTGCCTGATACGCTACAATTGGTGGAGGTTTGGTCAAAGGTTCTGCTCAAAGGTACTGGTGCTGTTATGGGAAAGTATTATTACATTCTAATCTTTGGCAAGTGACGAAAGAAAGGAACAACAGAGTCTTCGTTGATAAGTATCAAACGGCGCATCAGTTGGTCATAACATCAAAAGCTCTGGTGCTCTCTTGCTTAAAGGTCTATCATCCTGAAATTTCAGATCCTTTTAATGATTGGATGTTCAACTGGAATAGCCTTTTTTTTTGGCAACCACCCTAGTTTCTAGCTTTCATTTGATGACTCTGTGATCGAAGTCCTATAACTTCTTCTCATTTTGATCACTTGATCATTAGAGCACCTTGTACAGTTTTGTTCTTTTTCAATATATCTCCTATTTCAGAAAAAAAATAATAAAAAAAAAAAGTTGGAAACAACGAAGGCAATCTATGAGAAAGCAAACCTTGACAAAATATTGAAACATCCCAGTAGGAGTCTTTTGCGTCCACTGTACCCTAAAGTATCAACACAAAGTGTATTTGACATGAAAACGATCAAGAAGATTAAATGATATAATGGATCAGAGGTTTGAAGAAATTTACCGATCAAGCGGATTCACAACACCAGGGAAAGATTCTCCAAAGGATAATTTATTGATTTTGTGACTTATCTGGAATCGTCAAAAAGAAAATGGCGCTATTACTACAATAGAATGTTAGAAAAGTTGAAAAGAAGGTGTCACCATCAACTTGAAAGCATATGAACCATCATCAACATAACATGAGGCAAGATAACTTTTTCATTTTATTTTTCAGATACACTACGAATAACACAAATACAGTATCTTACATTAAAGGAATCCTTCTGAAAAGCCGTCACATCGTGTACATGAACATTTGACTGCTGGAAACTCTTCCCAGGCGCAAAATGAAAATTTCCAGCCACCTTATTCACCTCCAAGAATCCATAAATATTGCATCCTTCGCCGTCTTCGTCTTTAATCTTTTGGAGGAAGCCTTCTCTTTTGCACTACAATGCCACATGCCGATGTCAGACAGTTGAACTGTCAAACTCATCCTCAGAGAGTGTGTTTTCGTGAACAATCATGCAAATTGCAATCCCATACATAAATCCATTAAAAGTACGGTCGTGGAATATCAGGAACTTTTTCAGTTGTGATATAAGCTAGGAACTTACGTCCGAATACTATACACTCTGCAGATAGTAGACAGATGAGCCCTCAGCTCATCCTCAGAGAGTGTGTTTCTACGAACAATCATGCAAATTGCAATCGCATACAATCCAGATGATTAAAAGTAAGTTCGTGGAATGTCAGGAACTTTTTCAATTGTGACATAAAACTGGGAACTTACGTATGAATACTACTTATACGCTACAGATGGTAGCCAGTTGAGTTCTCAACTCATCCTCAAAGAGTGTGTTTCTATGAACAATCATGCAAATCGCAATCCCATAAATAAATCCAGATGATTAAAAGTAAGGTCAGGAACTTTTTCAATTGTGATATAAGACTACGAACTTGCGTACAAATACTACTTATACACTCTACATATGGTAGACAGATGAGCCCTCAACTCATCCTCAGAGAGTGTGTTTCTACGAATGATCATGCAAATTGCAATCGCATACAATCCAGATGATTAAATGTAAGGTCGTGGAATGTCAGGAACTTTTTCAATCGTGACATAAAACTGGGAACTTACATACAGATACTACTTATACGCCACAGATGGTAGACAGTTGAGTTCTCAAGTCATCCTCAAAGAGTGTGTTTCTGTGAACAACCATGCAAATCGCAGTCCCATGCATAAATCCAGATGATTTAAATTTTAAAGTAAGGTTGTGGAATGTCAGGAACTTTTTCAATTGTGATATAAAACTAGGAACTTATGTATGAATACTACTTATACACTCTACAAATGGTAGATAGTTGAGCCCTTGACTTATCCTCAGAGAGAGCGTTTCTACAACAATGATGAATTTGCAATCCCATACATAAATCCAGATGATGTAAGTAAGGACGCGGAATGTCAGGAACTTATTCAATTGTGAATATAAAATTGGAACTTAAGTTCAGTGCCTTTTCCACCAATGACTAAACATGATACTAGTTTAGTGCCTTTTCACTCAGAGATTACATCTCGTGGTTATCATACTTTACCTTTTCATAATCTGCAAACTAAGGTACCACATCACGCCTAATATGAAGAACAGTATAGGTGTTTCAGTTTTACTACTTAATAACATGTATGTTGCCATTCTGTATATATAGTCGCCACCCACTAAAGTACTACTTAGTAATAGCTAAACTTCATTGGTCAACTGCAGACTGCTGCAGCATAATAATTCTCTCCTGAAAAACTAAAAAGGAACAGATTTCCACTACAAGAAAAATACAGATCAAAAAGACAAACCTGGTCAATCTCATCCGGATTTGACATCCCCCAACCTTTCTTCCTATATGCTTCACGCACTTCTTCACACGAGTTACAACAATCTGCATCTGTCTGCAAACAGAGGAAAAGAATGTTTTGCAATATGCATTCAACACATGGAACTCGTAAAAGCACACCTGCTGAAGTATTAAGCTAGAGAAATTCAAAAAGTGAGAAATACGCACTGCTTCTGCACCATAACATGAACCACAATATGTCTCATTGTGTTCAAGCCTGCCACCATGTTTCTGCAACGGCTTTTCAATCTGTAGAGTGGAAAAGTAAAGTAAGCTGAACAAGTTAGTTGGGATTGCAATCCGCCAATATATATTTTGTAAATAGACGATGAGCAGCAATAAAACGGTAGAAGCAAAAAGTACCATCATAGTATGATGCATATATAAAAATGGAAAATGACTGAGATGCTATTAAGATACACAATATTTTTATGAAATCACTGCAAGGATTTCCAAATCACTACTAGTATAAGTTCAAACCGACGTTATCTCTTAACAGGTTAGGTTTAATTTGAAAAAGTTGCAACTGGCAAGTTCTTGAGCAGAACTTCCAAGTATACAGTCATTAGAGCAACTCAAAGTCATAGCAATATTTAATGATCAAGAGACCGCATGAACAGCAGTGTGATAGCCAACAGTGAGGAATCATTCTTACATAAAGTAACCAAAGAAATACCGCATTGTGTTCACTAACCTTATGTATACCAACGCCATCCTTCTTTGTCTCAATTATATTGCCATTGGCATCTATCCTATTCTTGATTACATCATGTTTCTGCGAACAAAATGAAAAAAAACATCAACCTACTAACATACTAATTCCCGAACCCAATTCCTGATTACACAAAAACTAATAAGACAAAGTTGAGTTAATTCCAGTACATACCACATCAAGATGTTGTTCCCCGCTAATATCCATCGCATCAAGACTAAGAATCGAACATGGAAGGGCTGGAAAAGTGACATCAAACTGCACTTATAAAGAATTTATACATTCAAGTACCAACGGAAACAGTAAAAAGAACAGAATTGATCATTAGGGATTAAATTACATTGATACGAAGAGTTTCTCCTCTAGATGTGTCTACAACAAGTTCCGTATGAGTCATTGAATTGATATATAATCCTGCAAAATCAAAATCAAATTCAGATAATTATTATTATTCTAATGAAAACACACAGGAATTTGAGTAATTTGAGATCTGAATTTGAGTAATTATTGAAAGACTCACTGAGTTCAGAAATGAAAAGCAATATCATTAAGATAGATGAAATAACTGTAATAAGACCACCGGAAAGTGTTCTATTGTAGAAATCTTCATTGATCTTTGGATACGCATCCAAGTTTCTCAACTTCGCGAAGATATTGTTCATGGCAGACGAATTATCGATCCCCAATAGATCCTGTCTCTCTAGTTTCAGATGTTAGGACTTCCTGAAGTCCAACAGATTCCTGGATTTGTCACTTTTGAAGTGGGGGTCCAATGAAAGTCTTCGTATCTAAATTTAGGTGTGCAAAAGTTTTAGGCAGACTGTTTTCCGATGGGGCACCCCAACCCTTATATCTATAGTATCTACCGTAGTATCTACAACACTTCTACCTCCAGGTTGAATTATGTTGATAGATGCTTCATTCAATGAGATAGATTGTTCGATGGGATATGCTTTCCTTCTTTACATGGTAGACTAGAAATCTTTCATGTATATTGAAGCAGGATCCAGTAGGCCTCCTCAGCTTTATCGGTAAAAGCCCATTCTCTGTTGGTCGCAAGCAACTGGCTAGATAGTACTTCTCAAGTGTATTTATAGCATCGGGTTGCAAACAACTGATTGATATTATAAATAACAGAGAAACAAAGGTTCCATGACAAGCATAAAATATAGTAGATAAAGCCGCGTTAATTTTGACAAATCTTCCTCAAACAAAGGTAAAATTTATTAACATGAAACACAACACAGCTGCGGACTCAACGACAAAGGCGGGGAGGATTCAAAGTCTACAACATATCTCAGCAAATATACATCAACAAGTTCAAAAATCTTATATTTTATGTAACAAGTTTACAAAAAAGATACTGATAACCTCCTGTATTATAAGATTATGCAGATAATGTGTTTGCTTCAATGCTTAAAAGAAATACATGTTGTTTGTCATATGTTTTTAAGCCATGGTTTGCTAGTGTTGTTTGTAAAAATAATTTACAAAAAGGAAATGAGTTCATGTTTTTCCATTAGATGGAACTTGGTTCCGTGCTAACGGCGGGTAATGATCCCCGAGAGTAAAACGGATAATGATCCACGAGAGTTAAATGAGTAATGATCCCATGTAGGAACTTATGTTCATGACCATCGATGGCGGCTGTTTGTGCTGAGGTAAACGATATGTGGCTGTATGAACCAATGTTTTCGTACCGTGAACTTGTGAGTTGAAGTCTGAATTAGATGATTATTTGGAAACATTATTGGTATCGTGAACTAGTGCATCGAAATCTAAATTGGATGATTTTCTGGAAACATTAATGTTTGCATTGTGAGATTATTTGTTAAATATGTTATTGATTCCTCAAGGTTATGTTGTATTCTTCTGTTGAATGTTCTCTTATATATATATTGATTATCTTACCGCATATTTTGAGGGAATGCATTCTACTAAGTTGTCATCTCACCACAATTGACATTCTTGCAGATTAAACGAAAGTTGATGAAAATGGAACTAAGAAGTTATCTATCTTGTTGATTACATTGTTCTCTTGTGATTGTTTGAAGTGTATATTGATTTCAAATGTTGTATCGATAACATTGTTAAGGATAAATTTAAGCTTAAAAAATATAATTGTTCCTATTGATTCATCTTAATATTTTATTTTCATTTAAATAAAAATAAAAATATATGCATAACTATTTTTCTGATCCATAACGTCTTGAGTTCGAATCTCTATATAAGTTTGACCCTGGTCCGGAACTCAGGGTGTTATAAGCTAACTTTTTTTTCTCTGTTTTTTGATTTGAGTCGTTCTTTTAATAATTTTTTTTCTATGTCTAGGTGTTCCATTTTTAGTTAACTTCTTTATTTAGTTTGTTAGTTGGTAGTCTAAAGCTTATATAAACAGGCAGGCTTTGCACAGAAGGGATATTGTTCTTCAATCTTAAAGAATTCTAAACTATTAATCTTTTAGTTTTCTGATCTAGATTTAAATCTTCTTCTTTGTGTTGTTTTCTTTTCTTATCTCTGCATTCTCCTTACTGCTTTCCTCTTATTATTCCACAGCACCGTGTCTTGTTTACATTAGCTTTTAATTATTATCATGTTCCTTTGTACATGTTTTCATAGAGCTCATAGTTCTATACTATTATTATGTTACTGGGTAGTTAGAAGGGCTACTATGATGACAAAGCCCAATACATCAAAATCAATTCATAGCCCAACAAATGATGTATTGAGTAAATGAGTATCGAGTCAACTTAGCGTAGACACTGCCTGCTAAGTGGTAATGTTCTTTGCACTAACCACAGAGCCAGACTAAGTTCTGTAAGTTGATTTTGGGATTTTACCTATCATATTCTTCTTCTTTGGGCTCTTAATTTCCCTTGGGGAAGAAATAAGAAATTGAGATTTGAGACAGAAGTGAGCTCAAGGTGAAACAAAGTTGAACCAAGCGAGTATCAACATATCTGATACCATTATATGAAACCGCATAGCGCAGTGGATTTGCGCGTTTGACTCCGGATCAAAAGGTCGTGGGTTCGTCATCTAAATACAAGTTTTTGGCACTGCACAAAATGCAACACTGTACCACCTCAGTAGCGGACATGTGAGGTTCGGAAGTGAGCCAAACTTACTTATCATGCGATTGTGTTACTCATTTTAGTTATTTACGGGCTTTAGGCGATGTGGTATTCCAAACTGTACTACGATTCATGTCTTGTATATGTACAATACGTTTTAAGCACATGCACCCTCGTGATAAGCTACAGAACTACAATGTGTTCAAGCCTCAAGGTATTCTCATTTTCATTTTGACCCCAAAATAGGGTTTCTGCTGTTGAGGATGATCTTGGGGATTAGAAAAGACATGTATTTCAAAAGTTATGAACATGCGGCGTATGTAGCTTATAGGACACCTCACTCACAATTTAGGCAACCTAACTCCTTACAGATGCAATTATTATGTACCAGGAGGCGGTGGAACCCCTAAAATCTGCCTCGTTCTTGATCAAAATGCTTGAATCGCACTGTTTTGGCTTTCAATCCTGCTCCTAGCTGCTCTAGATTTTTGCATTGGAATTTTTTATGGGATTATTACGGTTGGAGTGCACGACTCTAAAATCAAACTTCATTAAACTACAAAAGCAAAATGGTTGATGAGGTACCATTAGGTTAACAACAGAATGGGAAAACCAAAAAAAGATGGATGAATCGACCTACCCCTCTACACACTACCTTCCACATACTCAAACAGTACAAGATACATGATCTCATTTGCTTAACACACTAAGGTCAATTTAAACTTCTGAATATAAGCCAATAAATTTTGACACAAATATTACTACTACATGCTATTTTTATCTTTTGTAGTTGCACTACTCTGATGAAAACTAATACCATTGTGTGCTTCCAAATTACAAGAATTGAATCAGAAGCAGTCGAACATCTTATCAAGCAACAACAAAATTTCCCATTCCTGCTTACGAGTAAATAACATATTTATGGCTGGAGCACAGCTAGCCATATTGAGCCAACAACCATTTCCCTGTTATAGGTTTTTCTTCTTTTTTTAAGCAAACAAGACGTATTATATAACTTATTGCACAGCTTTACGAAATTAAACAGGTATTTGAAAAGCAAGCAAAACTTGCACCCTCAGTATCCCTCTCCTCTGTTGAACAAAATGCCACACTATTATAACCTAGCCATTTTGAGGCTACTAAAAACTAATTTGGAGTGATTTTTTTAACCCCATCCCATAGATGTGGCTATGGGATAACCTAGTGGTATGTAAAAATACTTTAATGCCCTCTCAGTAATCAAACAATTACCATTAACCCTTTCATTAATTTTAAAAAAAAAAATCAATTTTTTTTTTTAATTTTTTTAATTTATTTTTAATTTTTATTAAAATCATTGTATACTCGGTAGTTTAAAAAACATTTTTTTTAAACTGCCGATTATGAACTTTCCAATTTGATAATATTGTTGAAAATGTTTGAAATTTGATAAATTTTAGATTTTGTTCATCAACAATCGGTAGATAACAATCTACCGATTATGTTAGTGTTATACAATCGTAGATATTTATCTACCGATTACATTTACCGATGGAACTGCCTTTCCTGGACACATTTTGCGCTATAATCGGTAGTTTAAAAAATTTCTAAACTACCGATTATGCATGTTCAAAATGTTAGAATTTTGATAAGTTTTTCGTTTTCTAATTTTGGGCTACATGCATAATCGGTAGGTTAAAAAATTCTTAAACTACCGATTATGCATTTTCAAAATGTTGGAATTTTGAAAATAATTTCGGTTTCCAATTTGGGGTTACATGCATAATCGGTAGGTTAAAAAAATTTAAACTACCGATATGAATTTTCAAAATGTTGGAATTTTGAAAAAAAAATTGATTTACAATTTGGGGCTACATGCATAATCGGTAGGTTAAAAAATTCTTAAACTACCGATTATGCATCTTCAAAATGTTAGATTTTTGGTAAAAAATTCGATTTCCAATTTGGCGCTACATGCATAATCGGTAGGTTAAATTTTTTTTAAACTACCGATTATGCATTTTCAAAATGTTGTAAAAAAATTCGATTTCCAATTTGGGGCTACATGCATAATCGGTAGGTTAAAAAAAATTTAAACAACGATTATGCATGTTCAAAATGTTGGATTTTTTTTAATTTTTAAATAAAAATTAATAAAAGCTATTAAAAAAAGTTAAAAAAAACTGAAAAAAAAAATTCTTAAAAAAAATTGAAAAAAAATTTATTTTTTACAAAAATAATAATTAATTAATTATAATTTAATTAATTTTTAATATTAATTAAACAAAGACAAATTAGCCATTAAAAAAAATATATGGATAAACGATATATTAATATTACTTCGTAATGATCTTAATTTGTTTTATTAGTCGTCCTAAATTAATTTTTGGTAGCCCTCAAAAAAGTTTGCTTATATAGGTGCATATAGTATATACAACACTTTTATCGCGGCACAAAATAGATGGAAAAATTTACTCGGAGGAGAGAATGAGTCTATTTCCCAAGTATCAGAGAAATCGCATACGTAACAATCCGTAATTTTTCAATTTTTCCTTTTAGGACAGTTCAACTGTGAGTTAAGTCAAAGGAACAAGGCCGTTACATTTATATGTACTGCTTTAAGTATTTTCAGCAATTGTGATTAATAATAAGGAGGTACAGTTAATATTAATAATAATTAAATCAAAATAATAAATATAGAGACTTAAATTTTACCGCATTAAAATAAATCAGCCCAATTTAATCACTTATAAATACAGAGTCTTAATTGCTCAAACTTTCATCATACATACAAACTTATTACTTACCTAACTAATAAGTACTGCAATACTCTTCTTTCAGTCTCTATAAACTCTTCTTTCAGTCTCTAAAACTTTGATCTTGAGGTAGTAATGGAGTTGAATTCCATTGTTGAATCTCTTGACAACAAAAGCATTCTTGTAACTGGTGCAACTGGTTTTCTTGCTAAGCGTAAGTACCCAGTGCATGTATATATGTACCTATCTTTAATTACTGCAAATCATGCATATAATAATCGACCAAAACTTGTTTTTTTTTGCAGTTTTTGTAGAGAAATTGCTAAGAGTTCAGCCTAATTTGAAACAACTGTTTCTTCTCATAAGAGCTCCCGATGCTGCATCGGTTACTCAACGTTTTCATAACGAGGTACACTTACATGAACCTTAGATATTATCTATTGTTACATATTGATACTTCAGTGTTTTCAATTCAATTACGTTGATCGCAATTATATCTCTTGTTTTCATTATATTAAGATTTTTGAACACGTAAACTTATGGTATCGTCGATCATTCTTAGGTGATCGGGAAAGAGGTGTTCAGGGTCTTGAGGATAAAACATGGGTTTGAGTTCAACACATTCATTTTAGAGAAGGTGACGCCGGTTGCAGGAGATGTCACTTTAAGAAACTTAGGAATACATGATTCCGAATTGTCAAAGAAATTGTGGAGCGAAGTAGATTTTGTCGCCAACTTTGCTGCAACTACCAACTTTGATGAGAGGTAAGGTCATGATCTTTGAATCAAATAAAAAGGTGCAAAAAGATGATCTTTGTGCATAATTTTTATGGTTTTGTAGATATGATGTTGCATTTGATATCAATACTATGGGAGCTAAGCATGTTTTGGAGTTCTCTAAGAAGTGTGTAAAGCTTAAGTTGCTTCTTCACGTATCAACAGGTAAGAAGAAATTTACTTAATTACCAATGCAATTTGAATTCAATCCTTATAAAAAGAATGGGTCTATTTTCAGCATATGTATGGGGAGAGAAGTCGGGATTGTTATTAGAGAATCCTCTGAGAAAAGGTGAAACACTGAATGGAACGACTTCGCCGAAATTTGACAGCCAAATTGAGATGAAATTGATCTCTCAAAGACTGAAAGAACTCAAAGCTGAGCAACTTTCAAAGAAAGAAGAAACAATAGCCATGAAAGATTTTGGCCTCCAAAGGTTTATAATGAACCATTTTCACATGAATCCTTATTTTTCTTCTCTATTCGCTCTAATGGTACCCCATCAAACTCGAATCGATTTTTTTCTCTGTGAAAACAGGGCAAGGTTGTTTGGATGGCCAAATACGTATGTGTTTACAAAGGCAATGGGTGAGATGGAAATCGGCGAATCGATAGGAAGTCAAAATGATCTTCCGGTTGTTATTCTTAGACCCACGATTATCACCTCTACTTTCAAAGAACCATTTCCTGGATGGATTGAAGGCGTCAGGTTCGCTAATTAACATAGAATATACATTTTTCCCTGCCTCATAATCCAATGCGGACAGTAGAGACGCTCCCAGTAGTGAAAATCTAAGCTACAACTCCTCTTGAATTTGGCATTCGGACTAGCAGCCTTATGGATTCCCCATATTACCAAGAAGTCGATGTGATTAAGCTTGATTTATAACTTGCAACTACGCTTGTCTGAGTTGATTGTTGTTTTTGATAAATACAGGACCATTGATAGCTTTATCCTTGGCGGCGCTAAAGGAAAGGTAAAATGCTTTCTGGCTAGGGCCGATGTCATTATGGATTTGGTAAGTTTATTAGCACTCAGCTAAGAATACATTCATATAAAATAGACTGTGCGCCGAAATCGTTTCGTTAAAAAAAAAAAACATTAGTTCTAAAGTACAAGAACTGAAGTTGACATATTATACACAGATCCCAGGGGACATGGTGGTGAATGCAGCAATAGTGGCAATGGTAGGTCATGCAAATCAACCATCAGATGATCGTCAACAGTTCATATATCAAGTGGGTTCATCTGCAAGAGCACCACTAGAAATCACTAGGCTGAGAGATTATGTATACAATTATTTTTCGAAGAATCCATTAATATCAACATCATCCATTGGCAAAAGTAATGGAAAACCTATTCAAGTTTCTTACCCTTTTATCTTCCCGACCATGGCCAGCTTCTTAATGTTCCTCTACATCACTCACATACTGCCTTTGAAGGTTAGTAATATCTATATTTACGTACTTATCCAAGGCTGGATGTGTTCTCTGTCGATCTCCGCTAACTTTATAACTCTTTTCTCAGGGTTTGCGCTTAGTGAACGCTGTGTTTTGCAACTATTTTCGTGACTATTGTAATGATGCTGAACGGAATATAACTTTCATAACGAAATTGGTTAAACTCTATGAACCTTACATCCTGTTCAAAGGAATGTAAGTAGCTCCATCAGTGTAGATTTACTTTTGGCAAGTTTATATATACCACTACTCTATGAACCTTACATTAGTATTGCTGCATTGATCTTTTCAGCTTTGATGACTTGAATACGGAGAGGCTAAGAATAGCTGCGAGAGGGATCGAGGCCGAGGGAGATACATTTTATTTTGATCCCAAATGCATCAATTGGGACGAATATTTCATGAATACACATATCCCTGGTCTTGTAAAATATGCACTTAAGAACTAATTTTACAAAGTGAAAAACTTATGTATTCTGTCATTATTGTATTTTTTTTTCTTGAATGTTAAAATTTCATAAGAAATTTAAGTTATGTAACCATGTAATAAGTTCTTCCGGTATACGGTTCACTCCCTTCGCTTGCCAATATTTGGCTCGTGTACAAATCTCTTTATTTGCTTGTTTATTTAAGACTGATCATATTATCGTTTGGATCATGAATGTTCATAAGGATTCTACGGACGGGCTAATTTGTCCACTCTGGGCCCAATCAATATACCTTATCTAAAAAGCCTCGGTACTATATAAGGAGACCCCATGAATTATTAGTCACCTCCTAAGATTCTGTTTATTCTACGTTGGACTAACTCTTTTAGCTTTGGTCGAGTCAATCCCTAACAATCTCCACCTTGGCAAGATCCAGAGCCATTTCACCAATAATCATTGTACAATCACCCGTTATGCGACATCTTAAAGTACATTTTGCTCCTTCATGTTCATAACTCCACATTAATTGGCATATATATATATATACTGCATGCCAGCTCAATCGGACCATATACGATCAACATTTGTATACTATCGTCGAACTTAGTTACAACCATTATGCCCCCTAAAGCCTTGCATGCCCCATCGAGCTTGCTCAATCTGAGTTAGGGTGATCAACTAACTCCACCATAATCCCTGCTCTATCCTGGTCTACCTTACTCCACCAGATTCGTGCGTAGCACAAGCACAAATATAATAATTTAATAAAAAATAATTTAGTCATTTGCTATGTAATAGGATACTGGATACCCTATGTGCCTCTACCTTGACAAGTTATCCTACGGTAACCTCTTCAAATTTTCTGGAGCCCTAAAAAATGGCTTCATCAAAGCATGTTTCAGAATTTGGAGCTCAAACATAAGATATAATGGGCCTCAGTGATACACCACAATATGGCCCAAACAACTTTCTAAGGTAGAGGTAGTGGGCCTACAGTTGAATTAAACCTAGTTTAGGGCCACCCACTTTCGGTTCACTCTTAGGACCACTCGGTTATGCCAGTTAGATGAGATAGTTAAAGGGATAGCTTAGGAGAAAAATGATTAAGTCATCCTTCGTTGTAACAAATCAAGTTCAGATTTAGTATTGTTTTTTGTATCCAAACAACTCAAAGTTTGTACTTCTAAGAGCAATTGTAGTGGCCATGGGTATATTTCTCAATAGACAGCGGGGAATTGGCTAAACGAAGTAAATAAAATCGATCAAGCTAATCTAAGCCGTTGGGCCCATGTTGGGTCACCAATGTTTAAATCTCAACGACTTTCATCCAACAGTTATAATTTTTCTTTGTATAAACTCCAACAATTCTAACTCCAAAATCATATCTTTTCCACTCGGAAATTCTTCTACTTTCAATCTTAATCTTCCATTTTAAATTCTTGATCTCAACTTATGGATCCTGAATTGGAAAATGAAGAAATACAATTATTAGGGTAAATGTGGCTCCAACAAGCTCAAGAAATTATGCAACAGATTGATGAAATGGATGAAGATTCAGATGATGACAGAAAGATGGCCAACCATATGATACAATTATACTCGGGGCAAATACCGCGAGATCCAGAGCCAAGAGTTGTATTCACAAGAAGATGTACGTGGAGATATCGAGAGGTAGGACATCAACAAATGCAACGTGATTATTTTATTAATAGAAGTGTGTACTCTGATGAAGATTTTCAACGTCGCTTCCTCATGCCTCAACACTTGATCCATCGGGTTATTGGAGAACTTTGTCGGGTAAACCCTAAGTTCAGCTATCAATTTGATGCACTAAACATACGAGGACATAGTCCTGAACAAAAAGTCACTGCAGCCCTAAGGATTCTAGGTTATGGTGTGCCTGCGGATGCCTGTGATGAGTACTGTCGTGTGGCAAAAACAACAACATACGGAAATCTCAAAATGTTTTGCGAAACTGTAGTCAACCATTTTGGTCCAAGTTTTTTACAACAACCAACGCTACTAGCTGAAAACATCAAAAGAGGATTTCCCAGAATGCTAGCCTTGATTGCATGCATTAGGTGTGACATGGATGTCCTTATACATGGCAAGATCAGTATAAGGGTCACTTCATAAAACCAATTGTTGTTTTGAAAGTGGCGGCCTCTTATGATTGTTGGATATAACATGTTTTTTTTTTGGACTACCAGGTTCAAATAACGACATCAATGATTTGCATAAATCGCCTTTGTTTGAAGAGCTGAAGTATGGAACTACTCCAGCTTCAATTTCACCACCAACGGTAATAACTGTAAAAGTGGGTATTTTCTGGCGGATGGAATATATCAACAGTGTTCAACTATTATTCAAGCTTACGCTCAGGTATCCCAAGGCGAGCGTGCAAAACAATATTTTAACGGGAAGCAGATGGCGGTTAGGAAAGATGTCGAACGAGCATTTGTAATTCTGAAAAGGAAGTTCCATATAAATTTATGGGTCGTATCGTTCGTTTAAACCAATATAAATGAATAGGGTTATGCTCACCTGTATCATTTTGCATAATATGGTAACCGAGGAGACCTGACTGGATTCGAGTTGGATAAGTTATCCACATCGAGATTTGAGGAAAAATGTTCAACCCCTTCACGTTGTGCCATCAAGAGAGTACATAACAATAGAAGCGAGAATTGAACATAAATGATTATATGTTAGGTTAAGGGAGGATCTCACTGCATACTTGTGGGATAATTTTGGAAGAAGAAACCCTCGCAGGATTTAGTTTAGTTTTTGAACTCTTTATAATTAGTTATTATTTCAATCATTTTTTATTTATTTTCAAATTTGATTTGTGTAATTTGAGGATCAAACATTAAAATTGAAATTAATGATCAAATTGGTGAAAAAACAACACTGAAATTGAAACTAAAGGATTATAGTAGTTGAAATGAGAGTCGTTGGAAGTAGAAGAGTTCTTGAGTGAAGAATGTGTGATTTTGGCGTTGGAATTGTTGGAATTTATAGTACTTGAAATGAGAGCCGTTGAAATTCGACCGTTGTCGACTCATCCTGAGCCGCTCGGCCCATGATAGACCGAGGCTCAACTCAACTTGAGACGCGATGGACAACCCCACCCTAAATACTAATTTATCAACCAAAATTTTAGATTTGCCCATCCTACTATGGAAAAATAATCGATAAATTAGCAAATATACATACTCCACTTGCTTTGCTCTAAGTATGTAGTTAATACTGCAAACCGATGATCTTCAGATGTGGAAATACATCACCTCCGACTGTAATTTTCATTTAAAACGTTTAGAACGTGTGGGTCTAGACATAAAAATACCTTATTTTCCGAACCTTAAGATGCTTACTCGTGCTTTTAGAGGAAAAAAATGGTCGGCTTTTACTTTTATTCTTGGCAAAACAAGTTGACTTCTTTCTCGTTCTAAATTCATTTTCCGACCAAATAATCAAACTATGTGTCATAGGACATATTTTTGGATATAATTATAAAACTAGAGACGGAACTACAGCCAGACTTTTCCTAGCGGAAACCACCCTGAAATGCCCAACAAACCCTTTTTCTATTATCAAGTTTAATTTGGGCCACAACCTATGAGCACTTTTGAATTAATCTAGGGGTAAAAAAATATATCTAATTACATCACTGTATAAGATTACAATCAAGGACGGATACACAGAGGGGCTAAGTTCCTAAAAAACTTTTGTAGATTTATTACTAGTTTAATCCTTTGATGTGACTGTTCAATCTAATCTTTTTTCTTTTTTATCGATCGTATCTACACACCATAATTACATTATTTAGGTTGCTAACGGAACAGTAATACTCGGCTTTTAAATGCAACTAGATTCTTTTACACATTTTTACTTTTAGATTAATCTCGGAGTAAAAATATATTTGTAATTACACCTTATTCTGTATAAAAGTACAATCAGGGACAGACATATAAAAGGGGCTATATGAGGTTATTGCCCATCCCTGATTGTAGCCACCAAAATTTTAGCAATGAATTTTTTTTGTTTTTAGCCATAAATAAGATTAGCTAATGAATTTCTAGCTCATATAGTTTAGTTTTAGCCCATATATTATAAAAGAAGTAAAGCCAAAATTTTATTTAAATATAACTATTATTCTTCGATAAACTTTAATATCTGTCTCTAATACATTTTATGTTTATTTTTTTTCTTGTTCATTGTAATCTTTATTTAGTTATAACTAAAAAATCCTATAGGCAAACAATATTTGACCACTAATTATATGATTCATTCTAAAAAATTTGCCGACAATAATGACAATCCATCCCTATCTAAAAAAACCCGGGTCCATCTCTGATTATAATATTCTTTTACCAATGAAATATGGTCTTATTTTAGACTACTAGTTGACCGGAAATTTAAAGTGAACGGCCAAACCGTACTCATAATCAATTTAATCCATCTGGTAGTGACACAATCAATAACACTGCTCAAACGATAAATTATGAGAAAAAACATGAATCTCCCTGGATTTATGATCAACCGGCCTAAATGAACAGTACGATATATGTGTGGCATGGATCAAATATATTCTCCAATATTCTATTAATACTGCATTTTACAGAGAAAGGCGTAAGCAATGTCGGATAAACCACCGACCTGCTGCTACCATCTGTCCAAGATCGGCTCGTCCCTTAATGCAGGATAGTGGACTATCTGACACAATAATTCATAACCGTTTTTCATCTCTATCACTTTACTCCGGCCCAGATGCGCGTGCTGCATAACATTACGGCATGCTCTCACCTCGTTTCTATCTAAACTTATAGGGATTAAAACAAATTTTAATAAAAAATTATCCCTAAGATAATTACATACTATTTTAGAGTAGTAACCAATAATGTTGAACTTGAATGAATCCAGTGGTTTGGTTTGTTGGTAGCAGGAGTGATTTAAGACATGCATTCAAGTAATGAAATAGAATCTAAATTATCAAAAAAAAGTTCTCGAAGACTACACCATTTTGTGGAATCTAAAACTGTAACCCTGGTCAAGAATGATAGATGTGATAGACTCATTGGGTTGCTGTTAATGCTTTATACAGTATAGTGAGGTATACAGAGGATCATTGTTTACAATTCCTTGGTTCTTCTTTGGACACAAATACCAATTTAACCATTCAACACCCACGGAAAACTATTTTTTAAAATTCTAAAGCATTTTAAAAACGTAGCTTTAAGTTTGCTATAAACATTGTACTGCAGTAAAATTCGACTTTGACAGTCAATGGCAGGAAAATTTGGAACTTTGCATTTTATATGTGAGGCCTTTTTTTTACGTATACTCTCCCATATTGAGATACTATCATTTCCTCGGTGCTATGTTTAGAATCTGATCCTTTTACATATATATATTTGGATCGTCGCGGCATCGTATACTACAATAATGGATGTAAATTCATGGGGTTTGGGTCTACTTTCTCCAGAGTTGTTGTTTCAGTTAGGACACCAATCATGGAGTGAATCTAGTGGAGTCAAGCTACTGTCCTTATTTCCAAAACGCATGTTTGTTTCTTCACAACCGAATACACCTAGCTATATACCTTCAAGTGGAATATGACTCCTCTTTCAACCATTTTCTCTAGATTCCCTTGCTCATTAGCTAGCTATATAATGCGTCCATTAACAAGAGTGGGGTTTCTCATTTCATTTTCATGGTCTCTACTGATAAGGAAAAAGATATCCCATCCTTCACATCAACTCCCCCACCCCCCAAAGGTCCCAAAACACAAAAAAAACACCCCCTAAAATAAGTAAAATGGAGATCTCTCACTCTCGATCTTCTTTAGGTGTGGGTCATGTTTCCGAATCCCAAGTACCCAATGATAGTGGGTTAAATAATGGGGTCATTTTTTCTATTTGTGAAATTGTAAGTTGTATCCAATAATGTCTCTCAATCTACACATCTGTAGGGTATCATCATCTCATGGTGTAGGGTTTTTCTTTCTACTTGGTTGACACTGTCTTTTTCTACTCAGCTCTAGTACTGCATTTATCTTTTTTTACTGTATCATATTAGCACTCTATAATAATAATTAACGAATTTGTATTATAATGCTTAATGGTAAGGATTGTCTGGAATGAGGTTGTAGATCTTTTGCATGTGTGCAAGAAGGAAGCACACACAAAAGAATAAAGACACACTGCTAGTATAAATTCTGGGCTGTTTTTGTGGATAATCTTGAGCTTAATATCTAGATACTACTGTTACACCAATTATTGGCCTCAATTTAAAGAAACAAACAGCTTAACACTGTCCAGAAAATGATGTCAAAGTTCTTATCTAGATCTATCAGTCTAGCTAGCTAGCTAGCTGTTAATTATGATAGTGTAGCTGCTGGCTTTATCCATGCTGCAGGGAAATATGATAAAAGCTAGATTCCCATATTTTTGGGATTGATTCCATATCCAAAATTTCTTATTTGAACAAAGATATAACTTAAATTTTGGACACACATATGTTGTTGTTTTAGTTGAATGCAGTATGGCTTTACATGCGATGTCTTCATAATTGGCTGCAAATGAACAATTATGTTTGGCATATCTTGGGCTGTTCATTGTTGAATATTGTCATTGCCTACCTAAATCTCTAAATGAAGCAGGATAAAGAGAATACAGTTGGTTTTGCTACTTAAGTGATCATAATAGAGAAAATTTACTCTAAGTACCTTTACCCTATCCATCCATAATAAGTGACCTGAAAATGGGTCCATAATTTTATCTAAATGGAAATATTGCCCAACCAATCAGGAATTTACAGTGCAAGTCTAATGTCGTTTATACAATAAAATATGTTTTATGGCAATTTATTAAACTGAAGAGAAGAGGAGGAGAATATTACAATTTGAGATGCCGACCTATGGAGCTAGATATGTACCAATTGGTCATTTAAGTACAAATTTGGTAGGTGATGATGATTATATCTCAGGTAGTCAATTTTCTTTCTCAGGTGGTCGCTATGGCAAATGAAGCCCGTTTAAAGGGGAAGGAAAAACTTAGAGTGAACCCTCAGATTTCCTAACCCAGTTAAACGATGACCTTTGTAGCCCTCTGTTTAATTAATGAATTCGAATCTTTTCTGTTAGAAAAAAAAAATAGAAAAGAAAAGAAAAAACTGGTCCTCCGTTGCAAAGCTTTTGTGACTTGGAGAAAGATCTCCAAATTAAGAAAAGATAAGCTAGTTTGATTTTTGCCTATAGTGCATAGGAGATAGAACAGATTGTGCAATGGAATCAACTAACAAATCTGCCTATATAAGTGTACACTGCTGCAACAACTCTTCTCATATACCTGCTTTCTGGTCCATCTATTCAAAAGGCCGAGCAGTTATTAACGATAGGAATCATATGAGATCCCCAAACTCTAAAATGGAGACTCTATCCGTTAACCTCAAATATTAGAGTCAGGCTCTTGACCAACCGAGCTAGCCTCTGCAAGTTTTACTTTGACATGTTTGTTGGGGAGAATACAAAGTGTCCAAATACTACTTCCAATATACTTTCCATCAGGCTTGGGTCAACTAATTAGACTGTCCAGTCAAGATCTTCTTCCTGTTAAAAGACAGCTAAGAAAAGAATTCCCTTTTAACAATGTTGGATATACTGTTTTTTCAGAACAAAAAAAGGTGGTTAAATAGAGATTGTCAACCTTGATCTAAAAGTTTGTTGTTTTTGTTTTTTAGGTACCACACCTGCAGGTGAACTGATCATCATCAGTAGATAGCCCCCATTTGATATAACAAGTCATGCTTTTACTTTATAATAATTCATCACAGTTTCTCCTCTCCTGTTCTGTAATCAACAAACCATAAAGGCATTGAGAGGCAGCAAGAGAGAATTGTTCCTAACCAAAAATACATACCTCGTTGGGAAAATGACCTGCAAAAAAAAAGTTATAGGAAAATGTTTTAATGTTACATTTTTTATCCAAGTACCGTTAAATGGTCAAATTATGCAATCTTGACCTTATGCATATGTGGGTCTTAAGACAAGATTACCCTTTAACCGTCCTAATTTAACCCTGGAAGACGTGGCGGAATCCAAAAATAAGGGTAATTTCGTCTTAAGGCCCACATATGTATAAGGTCAAGATTGCACAATTTGACTATTTAACGGTACTTGGATTGAAAAATGTAACGTTGGGCATTTTCCTATAAAAAAAAATTTACAGAGCATTTTCCCTACGTGGTATACATTTTTGGGGTATTTTCCCAGATATCCGAAATTTTTCCAAAAAATAAAAGCCAAAGTTTAGTGGGGGTTAGCGGTCACTCATTAATTACCTCGATTAAGCCAAGGCTTAATTAGTGGGTTGTTAAGTTAACTCTGTTTTAGTATATTAATTATGATTAATAATTGCTAAAACATGCGTAGTTTAGATGGTTAAACCAAGGGAGTCAGTCTTAATACAAAGTCATGTTCTTAATCATATATCTAATTCCGAACCCTTTAAAATAAACATGTTCTTTTGGTTTGACTGTTTATGAGTTATGACCAAGTTGCATAAGAAAAGCTGGAGGAAAAATCATCAATTCCCCCTACTGTAACAATTTGAATCGAATCAAAACAAAAAGAACCAATAAACTGTTTTTGAGTTGACTCAGATGCATATACTCTTGTTCAAGTTGCAGCACTAAAAAGAACCTGTCACTTTCACCAGTGACCGATTTGAAAACAGAAAAATTACTGACAGCCTTGATTATTATTTACTCTTCTGAAGAGAAACCCGTCCACCGTTTTGGGAAGGAGGGGGAGGCGCTGACATATATTTTCCCTGCATATATTCAGACAGACTAATGTTAGTATTATGGGTCGGATTCCGGGTTGGTATTCAAAACCAACACCTAACAGTGACATATATTTTCCCTCCGTGAGCATGATTTCTAGCTTTGGGTGCTTGAGGTCCCGAGTTTGATTCTCCGAATCCCCTTAATTTAAAGTTCTTTTCATGGAGCAACTATACAGGCAAATCCGAGACAAACCCGTCAATAATTTTGGTGGGGAAGGGGGGCAGGGAGGTGTTGCCTTGTTTGAAATCATCACAAGGAATCATCACCAGGTTTAAAGTTCATAATTTTGAGAGACACAGTAATTAAGTTCTTACAACTTGCACAGACGACTATAGTAAAAGCTTGTTAGGTTTAGATATATTATAATTCATCACCATTACATTTTTGAAATGTTATGATTTTTTAAGGTTACAACAACTTTTTTAACCTTTCCCAATTGTACATAAAAGTACTTACAAGAAAAGGCTCTAATTGCCTTATATAAAGGGAAATCTAAAAGGAGGAAAACCCTCTGCATTTTTGTTGGAAAAAAAAATGAAAAAAAAATAAAAATTATTACATTTAATTATTTACCCACATTCTTTTTTTGGTTGGGTAATTTTGTTCTTGGTTATTTACATCTTTTGGTTATGTCGAAGTCGATAGCTTCTTCCAATCGACTAACCGGTGTAGGAAATCCATAACCTAAAAATGATAATGGAAAAATGAATTAGCTTTTTTATTTATTTTTTATATCTAAATAAGCTAAAAATAAAAATAATATATACAAATAGAAGTAATTATTCATTTTAAAATTAATTGTGAATTAAAATTAATAAAGCTGAATATTTTTTTAAAAAAATCAAATTACCTCGGCCGGTTCTTGTAGAGAATAAGATGCATTAGTGTCTTTGGGACATTTTGATACAAGAATCCCAAAACCTTGTCCTCTATCCCGCAATACCTAAACAAATTATAAACGGAATTAGATTTTAATTTACAAAGGGAGTTATATATTTTTCTATGAAACAGTTATGGCAATTTGGGATACCTTGAATGCATCTTCATCGGTCCGATCATCACCGATATAAAGTGGGAAAACATCATTAGTGTTCCCGAATCCTAAAAAATAAGAACCAAATAAAAATATTTAATCATAAATTATTGACATAATACAATTTTACGGAAATAATTAAAGAATATTTTTATAATCTTACCAAGAGACTCTAACAAAAATTCAAGAGCTTTTCCTTTGTCCCATTTAATAGTGGGTCGAATCTCCAATACCTAAATACATCAAATCAAATCATAGAAATTAAATAAAAAGTGCTTAAAATTCTATGATAAAAATGCATGTGAGTCATTAAATCATGCCCATACCAAAATCATTTATACATTAATGAAGAAAAAAAGACATTGATGTTGTTGTTGTTATTGTCACATACCTTTCTTCCTTGGGTGAGTCTAAGCTTAGGATACTCCTTCAGTATTGATCTAACTGTCTCAGCTATTAAACTCCATTTCTGTCAAAACAAACAAGAAAAAAGAAAAAAATAAGAAATTTAATTCTCCCTTGAATTTATTTATTTTAAAACTTATGGGTTTTATTTATATATAAAATATATATATATATATATAGATTCTATACCTTTTCATCCACACATCTGTAATGAACAGATACACAAAACTTATTGTTCTCAACTTTGGCTCCATCAATCGATTTTGTTTTTTCAATTAATGTTTTATAAACCTGAAGAACAACAAATCATTTATTACAGTTATTCACTTTTTATGGGCAATTTTTTCTTTTTCGTGTTCTTCATTGAATGTAGAAAACCCAACTAACCTCATCAATCATGGGCAAGAACTCACTTGCTGGCTGAAACAAAACACCTTGATCCCTCTGTTAACATAACAGCCATTAAAATTCAGTTAATGTCTTACTGATTGGATTCTTTCTTCTTTTTCACACACACTAGACTAAGAGAGACATAGTTATGAGAAAGTGATGCACAACTTACTTTCTTGTATTTGGCACCTTTGGTTGGGCCTCTAATGTCCATTCCGTGACTGCCAGCATAATATAGACCAGCTAACTTGACAAAGCTATACACCTAAAAAAAAATTCCTTAATTTGGTTATTTTCTTGATTAAAAAATTTAAAAATAAATAAAAGAATCAAAATTGCAGTAGTAGTATACCTTATCACGGCATCTTCCACTGACTATTGCCGTAGGGAAATACCTAGCGACATCTCTAACTGCAGCTCTCATCTGTTTAGACATGTAAGCTCGATCAGGGTCTTCAACAATGGGAGAGAGAGTACCGTCATAGTCCAGAAACATTACAATTTTCTTTCCTTGAGATGCTTCAATAATTTGCTCAAACATGTTTAGAGCTGATGGGTGTTGTACCTTTAAAAGAAAAAAAAAATCATATTATTTCTTCCTTTTAACAATCAGAACACAGTTACCATCAATCAATCAATTGATTATTCTTACCATCCAGGAACTATGATCTTCAGAAGGAGAGAAAGCAGCTGGTGATTTGATATGAGTAGGAGACGAAGCTTTCATGGTTTCAACCCATGCATTGATTCTTGCTCCACTTTCAATTTCGAGCTGTTTCAATAAGCTTTTTCTTGTTATTGCTAAATTAATACTATTACTGCTTTGTGGAACAGGTGGTTTTGATGATGAAGTTGATGATGATGATTTCGACATTATTGTTGTTAATGCTAATGTTGATGAGCTTACATTCTTTTCAGCTGAAATCAACACATTCTGTTTCATCATTGAATTCAGAGAAAAAAACACAGCAAGAACTTAAAGAGAAAGAAGAAATCTAAAGACTAAAACAGAGAAAAAAACAGAGTATGAGAAATTGTGAAGAAGATGGAGAACGAGAGATTTGTGGAGGCAGTAGTGTGGAATGAGTAGTCAATTTATAGAAGAAGGGAAGGTTTTCTCTTTTCATGGGACCCACTACTCCTTTGTGGGACCCACCAAGCTCTCTCTTCCCTTCTTATACAAACACGCCCTCCGAAATCATGTGGGTCCCTTTTCTTCTTGCTTATCGTTGATTGGACGAGTCCTTAAAAACTGTTCCGCCGTCTTCGCCGTCAAATGTAAGATGCAAATCGGGAGAGAAACAAGACACGTGTTAATAAATTATTCGAAACAAGTGGGAGTATAATATCCACGTCGTTTATTTCCACCCACGGGCTTCGGGGGGTGATTACTTAAAATGGGTTGAATATGGGGTGTTTTGAAATCCGGACCCGTTTTATACCTACCTGCTATAACATACCTAATAACTGTCTAAATTTAGTTAATAAACGCCCCCTTGTGTAAAAGAGTGGGGGTCCTTATTTGAAAATGAACTCTGAAACTAACAGCTCCTGAACCAGTGACCAACAAAACTAGTAGCTTTTTTTTTGTAAAATTATAAAGTTAAGAGAAAAATAATTAATTGATTAATTGTTTAAAATCATAATATACAATGTTTTTTTTTCCTTAAAAAATTATAAAGTAGAAATTGGTGTATCTTTATTTTTATAATGCATTTTCTGCTTTAGTTTTTTCTATCACTTCTATAATCCTACTTAGAACACTGTCACTTTGAAAAAGACATGTTTTGAACAATAATTTGTATACTTCTGCCTTGTCTATCAAGCATCTTCATGCGCAATTTGTTAAATTACCCTCTAAATTTAACTTCTGGGTATGTACAAATGCTTTCCTCTCTGTGTAAATTTCCAAGAAGCTATACACTGTTCATTCCATTGTGAATTTTTTATTCAAAAAATACGTGTTAACGAATTTTAAACTCATATCAGTGGACATTATCACCAAACCATGCACTTTATCATTGTGCTCTTGATTCATCCACTGGATTACTTGTTCTTGCGGTGTCAACGTCTCAGTGAGACTCCGGCAGCCGCAAATACCAAATCTTAGATCATTGCCCATCAGAGTACGAACACAATTTAGTTTGTGCTTTCGTACATGTTATTGTTAACCAAATATCACCACTTAGAAAGAATGATAATATACATAAGCTAATAAAATAAATTTAAAGTACAGATATACCTAAGTATAGAGGAAGAAGAATCCAGAGAGGTAAATCTAAAAGAAATGGAGAATAGCTAATGGCAAAAACCACACGCGTCACATATAGCGTGAAATAGTGAACCGGCCTGAAAAGGATGTGTACCATTGAAGAACCAAAGTCAGGACACCTGGCCTGGTTCACATTGTCGTCTTATGTTATGTATGTACATTGTAAAGTTATACTTTAAGAAAAAAGAAGAAAGTAGAGCACAGAGTCACAGAGGGTGTGATCATAATGTAATGTATTACTCCTTCCTTAGGTACATGGACAAGAAGAGCTATAGAGGAGAGACCTGTTCGTTTCTTACTCAGTCTCACCCATCACTATATGTGTCAGTGAGCATAAAGGTGTTTCTGACAAACTGATCGGCTATTGCCATAGACTATTAGTAGAGATGACTAGAAAAAAAGAGAGAGTATGAGAATACACAGTCAGACTTAGACAGTATAGTAGTACATTTCGTCTTTATGTTACTACTGATTCCATTGTTTGAACCTAGATCAATTTCCAGGGAAGAAGGATGAGTGAACCAAAAGAGAAGCGGAGGAATAATGGTAGCAAGAGAATTGCTTTTAATGGTATGTAGTGTGGTACTTAGGGGTTTCTTTGGGAGGTTGGTTATGACTTTGTGCGTGTGTAAAATTTTTTTAAGAATATTAGGAGGAAACACTGGCCAAATTATATGCTTAATTTGACTCCAATGTACCTTGGATGTGACTAACTAAGGTGGTGGCAGTTATTGAAGTTATTGGCCCAATTATTTGCATCAACCTTCTTTCATTTGTAAGAATCTGCATGTAGACCTCACATGTGACTGTTTGGTCATAGTCAAGTCCCTACTGTTACTAACTTTGTTGTTGTAGGGTTTGGACTTCGTTTGTTGCTTCATTACAATGGGAATGAGATTATCAAAACTGTGGGTGTTGTTTCGTTTATTGTATATAAACTAGAAAGGCTACAAACAAAAGGGCTATTCATTTTACAGTAGTTAATCCATATAACGTGATTTTTTTGAATTATTTCTCTGACTGCAGGGAGATGGAAAATACTACTAGTACCGGCTGCGTTCGATACTTTACGCTGCCTGTTTTGTATTTTCACCGGGATGTGGGAAATATGTCCTCATTCTTGTTTTTCTTCTTTGTATTTAGTCCATTCTTTTGTGTACTTGACCCTCTTTCAATTAATTTAATTTACTGATAACAAAAATAAAATAAAAATAGAAAATTGTAAAAATATTTTGTCGTCCTTGACCCTCCAATAATGTAAGTGTCTTGTTAATAAGGTTAACACGCAGATCATTGAAGTCTTTAGGAAAGCCCTTTTCTTTTGTGTTCTTTCCACCAAATTCCACTATACATAAAGAGAATGCACGCGAGGTAATCAAATAAAAAGATTAAAGGGATTTTTTCTTGGACTTTTCTGAAAAAAAGAAGTAATCTTTTTGGTTATAATTCAAAGACTACTCCCAGCGCTTTTCATAACACAAACCTTTCCTTCACTCTTTCTTTTTCATACAATTTGACTGACTTCTACAATGAAGTTCACCACCCATATTTCATCGTCTTTTCGCAGGGCTAACCAGAATATTTCTTTAGTATTGGTTATAGCTAGCCGGTTATATATAGAGCCGAATGTGTATAGAAGATGTTAAAATATTTTTGGCGCAACAAATCTAAGCTATTAGATATAATTTTAAAAATCAAAATCTAATTGTTCTGTTATTTGCGTTCAATCATTGAACGCTTTTTTTATTAATCATCGGATGTTGTTTTAAATGTTTAAATCTAACGGCTTTAATCTCATGTGCCCAATCATTTGGTACTGACCTTGAATCAAAATGATATGGCTAGCTGTGAAATTGAATTGTAAAACATGATAAAACTAAGTCTTATGGGAGCAAACGAGAGATAAAAGAGTAAACTCAAAAGTGTGTGAAGAATAAAATTATAAGTTTAGGTATAAGAAAGCTTTGGAATCAATTGAAAAATGCCACTTACCCTTACTTGGTTGCGCCTGGTATATCAAAGTATTTGTAAAACCAGGGGCATAATTAATGATACTGATTTAAGCCTTTATTGCGAGAAAATCGGTGGCATAATTATGTTTATGTTCTTCAAATTTAAAGTTGTTGAACTAAAAAGGCGATTAGCTACATGCATATTAGCCTATTAGGCATGCCCAATAATGCTATTATATTTTGGAGGCATAATCTGGCAAACAGGAAATGAAGAAAAAGAACAAGAACCAAAAGACAATTTCTAAAGAGAATTTCAAATCGAAATGTTAAAAACAAGTACAGCATATAAATTATACTATTACGAACCGCCAAGAGAGGTTTAGGATCTTGTCGCGCAACGTCGAAACTTCTTAATACTCTTTTTAATTACTGCTAACCAAATCAAGGAGGTGCCGCCGATGTACTTTTTTTAAATTGTACTAATACTGACTACTGGTGCTAACCACCTTAAGGTACGTTCCCTTTATTGCATTATTGAATTCGCCTTGTTCAAAAGGGTCGGGGGCATTTTAAACCCAAAATGTTCAACGATTTCTTGCACGCATAGCATTGATGAATGTCTTGGGAAATTCACATGCATTCATTCCTAAACCTAAACAAAGACAATATTCGTACAATGTTCATACATAGTAATGAATAGAGCCCTCCCACATAGATGCATATGCATGGGTGAATTATGTGGGGAAAGAATATGAATACTTTGAGAAGTAAGAGAAAGGGATTCATAAGTTGGCATGAGATTCCTTTTCAAGGCAACAAAAGTCGGCATGAGAATATAGTAATTGGATTTGGCCTGATAAACCAAAATTTCAAACAAAAACCAAACCCCTTATTATATAAAGTGTAAGAGTACTTAGAACTGAATCTCTTTATTTTTTTAGTTTTTGTTTAATATTCACAAGTAATCCCCCTTTTGAGTCATTTAAGAGAAAGGAGAGAGCATGAGATTCGTTAATCGTCATGTTTCAGAATTTCTCACATGGGGTTTATGAATTCATTCGTTGAGTTCAGTCAAAACAACAGGCTCTCATCACAAGACCATTTCTTTCTTTCTCTTTTTTTTTTCCAACATCTAACGCAAGTTTCAGATTCTTTTAAAATTGCTTAATTATTATTAGTATTTGTATTGAGAATTGAGTGGTTTTCAGTAGTTTTAGATTTTGTATTTGAAAGAGAAAGAGGACACTAAGACAAGACAATTAAGCTAATTATTTTTACTTAAAACTCTTATTTTTTCTTCCTGATTCTACGCTTTACTCTTTAAAACTCTTTTGACGACCAATCTTAATTAAGCACTTTGGTTCCTTTCAAACTTTGAATTTCATTTACTTCTATAATCTCTCTTTTATTAGCTTTTAAAATAGACATAATTCTTTCTTATACTTCCTCCATATGTATAAGTGAAGTCTTGTTAACTTGTATCCCCGTGTACATATTTTGTTTATTTAATTGTATTGAAAATTGTAATTTTTTGCGTTGGAAACAAGATTTTGTTTTCAATACAAGAAAAACCATCTTCTTGTAGAATTAGAAAATGGTAGCAGTATCAAACTAAAACTAGTTTTCATCTAAAATTAAGGAATAATATAGAAAAAATGATATACTTTTATATCTCTCATGTTTTTTCTTAATCTAAAACACCAATCATTTGCATTGGAAAATGTGTTTATTTGTCTTATTCCACTAGAAGATGGTTTTTATTGTATTGAAAATAACAAATCTTGTTTCCAATGTAAAGAACTACTCTCTTCAATACAATAAAACAAACAAAAATTTGTTTCCAATGCAAATATTTCTTGTTTTAGTATACCTTAACATGTATACGGGGATATAAGTTAACAAGATTTAAAATAAAAATATGTATGTATAACTTGGACGGAGGGTGTATGTTATACCGCACCACCTTTTTTTTTCTTTTAATACCATACTACTTAGGTGTTTGGATACCAGATGAAGAAATCAGAAATAAAAGTCAAAAACAAATATTTTTGCTACATAAAAAGTTAATTTTTTTACTTCTAAAAATCATTTCGAAATTACGTATCCAAACTAATTTCTGACCTTTTTGTTTTCAAAATTCAAAAAGCAACTTCGTAAGTGGTCTGAGGTGTCATCTCTTGAATGTAAGTAGTGAATTTTTTTTCTCCTTAACAATACCTATGCTTTGAAGAAAAAGAAGGTGATAACAGTGTTACAATACATTTTTGGGGTTACATTTAACCATATTTTAACAATTAGTAAAGAAATTTAACAAAAATTAACAATGGAAGATATTTTAAAAGTTTCTTATAAAAGGACATGATTATCAGAGTCAATTTTGGAAAAAGGGTTACAGGGGTAGTTTTCGGAAATTTCTAAAGAGTACACACCGGTAGGGATTCCCAAATAAAACCCCAAAAACAATGCTAACAAAACTCCAACCTAAAATTGGAACCCCGAAGAAAATATTAATCTGAAACTAAAATGTGATCCCGATTTACAACAATCTGATTCAACTATAAAAAATATAACAAATGTATGTGGTACTGCGGTTGGTATATAATGGATATCGTGGTTTTTTTTGTATCCGTCGTATCGTATCTATATCTGTTGACACTGATCCAAAACGCTCAGTTTATTTATATCCTGGGTATCTGATATATATCTGCAGATTATAATTGTATTTGTGACGTATCGACTCATATCCATCGATACATTTGGATACCCTGCAGATTATAATTGTATTTGTGACGTATCGACTCATATCCACCGATACATTTGGATACCATACGATAATGATATATACAAATACAAAAGACATATAAATGTAAGATATTCTATTGGTACTCAAATCAAGAACATGGTGCTAAATAACAAGATCAATATATTTTACAGTCCAACTGGTTAGCTCTATTAGTTAACTTTGATCGTCAAGATGATATATATACATCCTCAGTATCCACTCAGTATCCATGAGATGAAATAATATTTGGAACTTTAAGTCATCAAATATATTCAATGTCATTCAACGATCAATCCATAATCAATCCATATTCAGAATGAAAAATTAATGAAATTTCGATCAATATATCCTATGCATAAATATCGTGTGATTCGAACTTAAATATCTTCTCAAATTATTTTTATGATAAAGTGAAACAGTGAAATAAGTTCAATCATACCGATAGATGCCACTCCCATATGTAGCCTAGCTAGCCATATGGGTGTGGAAATGAATTGTTTACAACTGCCCATTTGAAAAAAGAGAAGAAAAAAAGACAGTGACGCATCCATCCCCAATAGTTTAGGTTAGCTGTTGGTTTGGTTGGGTTAGCTACCCGGCAAGAAACATCAAAGAATCCAACTTAGTCAGTGAATCAGTGTTTGCTTTAGTAGAGTAGTACTCGTGTCATCTACTTATTCCACGTATGCTTTTAAAAGAAAAGTAGGGACATTGATCACACACGATGTCGGGCTACGATTCTCTCTCGACATCTCACGTGTGAGTTTTATAATACTTACGTGGAAGAGTATTAATGGCTTATGAAGTGATTGGTGGGGCCTGTTGTGTTTTTGTTAAAGTGATGGTCGGTTTGATTGTTAATTTAGTTACTGATTGTCAACTTGTCATTGACACGACCACACGTACTTAGGGGTCTGCAAAGTTGAAAATGAGAGCCAATGTCGTTAGGAAACTCAGTAGAATGATCATGGAAGAAGAAGAAAATCGAGAGACGATTTCGTTAGGAAACTCAGTAGAATGATCATGGAAGAAGAAGAAGACATCCTTGTCTACGCTAACGAGTTAAAATCAATTCGATTCTACTATATCAAACGACATGCCGATTCAACGTTAGGCCATCTCCAATGATAATTTGGTGTATGCTTGTATGTGCCAGTCTCGTTATTTTAAGGATGTAATATTGAACTCTTTTTAAAAGCATTTCCAAGAAGATATTAAAAGAATTTAAATTTAAGACCATTTAAGATTTTTAATATTTTTTAATTAAAGAATTATCTCAGACGGAAATGTAAATGTGAAGATGATGTATATGATAGTTATATAGTTATCCTCGAAACTATCCTTTAGTTTTAGAGATTTAAAAATAAAATCTTATATAGGGGTTTCCCATTCTAATAAAGGGACTTTTCATGTGAAGATAAAATAGGGTCACTAGGTATGAATTTTAAAAACCCATTATCCATTATATTTTTATAATGGCTAAACTATCCATGTTTAGTTACTATTAGTAAAACTACTTAGCTAATAGATTAGGCTAATAATAATTAATCTAAAATAATGTTATACTTAATCAAATCAAATCAGATTTTTCTTCTTTTTGTTTTGGTGGGAAGAAAAAGTAGAAGAAAGAAAAAAGAACTTTTTGTAGATTTTTGAAAAACCCTAGGTTTTGATTCACTCAACCAAAATGAGTGATTCTAGTGACAAAGTGAAGATTCAATGGCCGAGACTAGTCAGGTACACCTCTAACTTCAACTCTTGGTCTTTTTATGGCTCAAATTTGATGAAATTACGTAAAAAAGTATGATTTTTTTTGTGATTCAGGCAAGATTATGGTTGGGTTTTCTTCTCGAACCCAACCGTAAATATTATTTACGGTTAGGTATTCATCCTAATCTAACCGTAACCATATTTTCATGGTGGAAAACCCAATCATAACAGTTTTACGGTTGGGTGTTTAACATCGAACCCAACTGTAAATTTTCATCTTCATCTCTTTTATTCGGATTTACGGTTGGGTTTGGAAATAACTTAAACGTAAAATTAAAAAAAAGCAGTTACGGTTGGGTTCCCATCCATAAGTTCTTGAGAACTTATATTTAGGGTTGGCAAAGAATCGAACCCAACCGTATACTTTCATCTCCATCTCCTTTATTTGGATTTACGGTTGAGTTTGGAAATAACCAAAACGTAAAATTAAAACAAAAACACAGTTACGGTTGGGTTCCCAACCGTAAGTTCTTGAGAACTTATATTTACGGTTGGCTAAGAATCGAACCCAACCGTAAATTTTTATGGAAACCTAATTTTTTTTCTTTGAAATCAATCATTCCAACACATACAAAAAGGAGAAAAATAACATACGTTCTTGTAGAATCATACCTCATATACACTATTGGTTGTGGTTGGGGAGTTTGATGAATTTGATTAGGTTTTAATAGGTTTTTTGTTTAGGTTATAGAGTAAAGGGTAATATAGGTATTTGTTATTATTATAGGGTATCCCATATCCTATATTTAGGTTACTCTTAAACCATAAGAAGCCACTCTATTGGAATGAAAAGCCCCTATATAAAACTTCTTAAAAATATAAAGATTTTAGTCATCATTATCATTGATGATTATGATATAGTTAAATATCTAATGTTAGACCAATGTTAAAAAAATTTATAATTAAAATATTTTATGTTTAGAGATGTTATTTTTGATCTTCTTAAATTAAAAAGATTTTGATCTTACATCAATAAAACAAACTTAAACTTAAATATAGGATGCCCCCAAATTACCAAATGAGATGCTCTAAGCTTAAAGAATTATAGTAAAACCATATCTAGCCATAAATTTCTTTCAATTTGTTTAATTTTTTTAAAACCATTAATCAAGTGATTTAAAATAATATTGGATAATTTTGCTGTTATGATTTTGATCAAGTAAATAGTCACTTATTTCCCTCTTTTTTGTTGGTTAAATTCTTATCCCATTATAGTTATGTATATATATGCAAGCCTTTTATGTGTATGGCTCCTAAGGTAGAGCTTAATGTTTACAACTCGTGGTGTGTTCGATTTGAAAACCAAAATCGTAATTTTTTAATTTAAGTGGAAATTATGTCTCTAACTCCTATAGATTACAGGACATCACATGTGTCTTGATTGTAATGTTTGGGTAGTCAAATATTGTGACCTTAGTGATTAATGTAAGATCTGATAACTATATTAACGTTAATATATTTGTTGAATCGATACATGAACATGAAATACTTTAGGTTTTGTGTTCTCGTTTTTTAGGTTTGATATGCATATCATGAATATTATACTTGAGCATAATACAATGGCCCTAGCCAAAAAATCTTATTTCGTATGATCCAGATCTTTACTCTTTTGTAATCTAGTATATAACGATTCTTTGTAAATCAAGTTAAAATTTTCTGTTTCTTTTTTTTAATATATTTAATACACCATTAGTTGGACTTTATACAGTGTTATGGTTAGTATTTAAGCTCAAAAAGTGTGTTACTAACTCTTCCGATTGGTAGGTACAAGTTTAGCTATTAAGATCAACTTCTCAACCTTTCATGGAAGCATCCTATTAGTGGTTTTATTTTTCTAAAAAATGATTTAACATTAATGATCACGATATTCATCTTAAAAGATTGAATATTGAAAAATTCAAAAGAATCTAACTAATCACATGTCATATATTAATAAATAAGAGCGTAAAGTGAGCATGTATCCAAACAGGGTATTTCACTCACAACTGAGTCTAATTTACATTCAAATAAAACAAGGTTTTATATATGCTTAGTTGGAGACACTTCAATCAAATCAAAATTGAAATAAAATTTTTACATATTGGAATCTAACTGATTATTTCAACAATACGACAAACTACAGCTAAAAGACATAATTCAAATCACTATGGTAAAAATTAATTTGTTATCAAACTTTTACCAGGATTGTTATATGAGTTATTAAATTCTACTGAATTATTAAACTTATTTAAGATAAAATAATTTTTACTATTCAGAGTGTGGATCCTCTAGGTTAGTAGTTATCTAACGAAAATTTGATAATCTCTTGTAACAATTTTATACCCTAACGGCTAATAAACTCGTGGCTCACTGGGATTCGAACGGATCGGATCAGATGCCAACTGATAAAAGGTAAAAATCAGTAACAGTGAAAACCGACTAACGAGGAAAACAACCAAGGAAAACGAAAAGGGTGTGACCTTGGTAGGCCCAAGTAAAACAAAGCTTCAGTCATATTGCCACGCACTCATGGGTCCTACATCTTTTAATAATAATAATTTTCATATCTTTGATATGATAATTGATAGCAACAGACATCCCAAGGTGGGACCCATCTGTCAGGTGTTTAGATGCTTACAAGTGTAGTAAATCTGGATATCCTCAACAAATATAAATGAAAACAATTGTTTGTTGGGCCTTTATGGATACCAAAATTCTAGGATTTTTAAGGGATTGGCCCAAAAGTGCAATGCTATGATTCTATACCAACTTATGAGATTTTTATACCTTTCTTTTCCTTTTTTTTTCTTCTTACTTTTTTCCTCATTCTTTTCTTTTAAGTTAAAAAAATTAGGAGAAGATATACTGTAAGAATATTTTAAATTTAACAAGGAGATCTTGATCAATTAAAAATTAGATGCTTTTATTCATATTCTGATTATATTTTGCTTTTCTCTAGAAACTCATGCTAGTGTGAACTGTGAAGCTGATTTTTCGTTAGGAAAATAAAATTTATTTGGAAGATAATACTCCAATCTTTTTTCCAGAAACTCATTCATCTTCAAATTAGCTTCTTAGAATATGGTCAAAATGGATGCATATATATATATAGTTGTTGGGTAGTTTTTCTGATGTATTTTTTCTTTCATAGGTAGATGTGACTCTCGTTGTTATTGGTTTAAAAACCCATGCAATACACGCGAAAAGGTTACAAAAAATTTATTGAGCTACAACAATTTGTGGGTTTTACTTTATTAGACTTTTAATGTGATAACTTAATATGTGCTTCCAAATTTAAAAAAAATTTACGTTGCAATCAAAAATTTAACATGTGATCTAAAAATTTGCGGTGCGGTTCCAATATTCATTACTATGACCTGCTCTGATCCTTGTATGTTAAAATTTGCTCAGTAATCTAAAATTTATTTCATAACTCAAAATTTACATTATAATCCGAAACCAGCTTGGGGATTTAAAACTTTTCTCGCGGAACGATGATTTTGTCACCTGACCTAAACTCAGAATATGGCCCATGCACTAAAAAAAAAGATCATGTAACTTAGAATTTTGACTAAACAATTGTGATCCAAAATTTTATCAGGACCCAACATTTTTTTCCTTAAATCAAAATCTGCCTCTTGAGTCAAGTATAGTTTATGCAAGTGCAAATATAGTTTATCCTTCTCGGAAGGAGCATAATCCTACCACTAGTTCAACCAGGAACCCACCATAAAAAAACAAGTTTTATAGTTCTGTCATTTCGGCCAATTTATACGTCAATCTAGCAGCCAGGTTTTAACTTAAAATAAGATTACATGCATGGTCCCTGATTCAATTACAAGGTTTTGTTATATTTGAGCAGCCACTAAAACAAAAAAAAGAAAGAAAATCATTAAGAAACATTTAGAGGCTTTCCCAATGGATTCCTAAATGTAGCAGCATGAATGAGTTATTGTGGGGGGGTCATATGATTATGACTAAATTTCATTACAATATTTGAGGTTGTTGATATTTTATGGCCCTCACCAAGGGTCTCACTTGACCTTAAACAAAACCCAACTCACCTCTTAAAAAATCATCAAGAAGAAAACAAAATAAGGATAAGGAATGAAAAAGCTCTTTCTGAAAACAAGAGGTTCTTAGGATTTTGTTTCAGCATCTCTCACTCACTCATCACACCATCATAATCATCTTCTTCTTCTCATATGTTGTGGTTTGTAGTTAGTGCATGGTTTCTTATCTCTTGTTCATCCTTTTCTTTTCTTTTTTTTTTGTCTAGCCGAAAAAGAAATAGTAGTGCTATAGTCTCTTATCTACTTATATGTCCTTAGTTGCTTAGATAAACAACTATCTATCTATCTTCAAGTGTTTCATTCTCTCTATGTGTATGTTTTTGATTGAAGTTAATTAGATTGAAAAGAAAAAGTTGATTAAAGATTGAGATATTTGGATAATAAAACTATTCTATTTTACTAACTACTTATCAACTGAAATAGTAGTTAGTGATTTGATGTTGATTTTTGAGAGGTACTTCCTCCTGTTGTTGTATATAGTCAGCATTATGCACTTCCACGCTAACATCTATAAGGCATGCCCCATTCCTTAAAGTTTATTTTTATGGATCAAAGGTCGGCTAACAAGATCTTATTTGTTTATGTTTTTAAAAGGAAAATGAACATGATTTTGTGGCAAAATATCTGTCTCGCACTCGTTTCTTGTGGCAGTGAAAAATTCCATGATTTGACTTCGATTTTATCATTTGATGGTTGGATTCTCGTTAAACTTCAAAAAAAGAGAACGAGAAAAAGATAAAAAAAGAAAACGGGAGGGGAGGAAATTGAAGGAAGAATTACTGTGGAAAAAACATGGGAAAGATTGATATTTGGAAAAGAAGATGCAATGAGATTTTTGGCCGTGACAACTCTTAATGTCCTGTTTAGTATTTAGACTTTAGTTAGAGAGAGCTTCCTAAGGTTTCAGCGTTTAGTCATAAGAAAGCCGTTAGGCATGCCATAAGATATCACTATTTAATTTTTAAAATTGTTAATTTAAAAAAAATTATATTAAATATAACATATGTTTTTATTAATCATAGTTTATTTAATTTTAATCACCGAAGATTGACTATAATTTTCTTTCTAACCTTCAATCACTAGAGATTGACTATAATTTTACGTTTGTCTCTATGTAATATTTATTTTAAAACTGTCAAACATAGCTATGTCGTAAAATTGGTGATCAAGATTTACATTCTTAAATCATAATATATGGTCTAATCATAGAGAGATTTATCTAGGTAGAGGAAAAATATGCACATTCTTTCTTACCTACACAAATATAGACAATAACAACCGTCTGGTTTGAGGATCTAATCTTCACCTAAAAATGCCCTATCTAGTGTTCTTCTAACTAGCTAGCTAGACCAGGGGCTAACTGTGCCATATATATGTGCACATTATAATGCCATCTAGGATTTATGTATGCAACCCCCAAAAATATCCGGATACATGAGCATCAAATTGGTTGGATAATCGGTGGTATATTACAACTTTTAAGGACAACTAGCACTAACAGACTAGCTAGCTAGAGTCACTAAATTATATGGTCTGAGGTGAAAAAGAGAACCTAAAAAGAAAAAAATATGCCCTTAATTGTACACCCCATTTTTATTGTTCCAAGTGGCAACTTATGATATCATGAAGAATGTGTTCCCTTGGACCGGCTCTTATGGATGTTTAAGGAGATTCAAAATTAGCCTTCTAGTAGGCAATTTTTTTCGTCTAGCTCTTATGAAGATTTTGGATTTGGATTTAGATTCTAGAACGAATTATGTTTATGCATTTTTAACATTTGGATAGATCTAAAGGTTGATGTTTCGTAACGTATAATGGTTAATTATTTTTAGACAAAACCAATCGTAGATATTTTAAAATAGTATGTATTTAGACTTAAATACACATAATGTATTAATGTTTATGTGTTTTTTTATTTTTCAATTATATATACATACACTATCTCAAGCAGAGACTGACTAGGGGGTTTGGAGCATAAAAATTTAACCCCTGATTAAAAGTAGGGGTGGGCGACGGGTGAAATCTGTGGATTTGATGCCATCAAATCTAATTTATTAAAATGGCGGGTGCTAGATTTGTATCTATGTCCAATCCATGATCTGTGGATTTAACACCCATGGATAGGCGGGTGGACGGATTGGATACGGATAAATCCGCAGATTTTATGTTTCTTATCAGGAAAAATAAAAATAGTTAACATGTTAATAAAAAAAAACTAATCTAAACATTAGATTACTAAAATTTAAAGAATGTATCAAGTTATTACAACATAACAATGCTAAAATTATAATAATATCATTTTAATAACCAAAAGTAAAATTTTAAGAGTATGTTTTATACTGCTTACTTGTAATTTTGATTCGTCGGCACAACTAGATTAGAATGAAAACATTAAAAGTTATATAATATATTCAAAATACACATATATTCTTCTATATTTTATAAATTTCTTATTTAATCTTAAACATAGTTGGTGTGGGTGTCTAATGTTTTCCAGACTTACACCCGTATCCGTGCTCATTATTTTGTGGATTATATAAATGTATTAATGTCCAACCCATCCATGACGAGTTGGATGGCAGATAAATTAAATCGGGTTGACAGGTTAGGGTTTATATGCTTACCCCTAACTAGAAGTTTTGATAAAGTCTAACAATTAGGAAAACAAAATTCAAGCTTATGGACTTAGGGGCTAAGCCCAGGTTAGTTCTCCCCTAGGTCCATCCCTGGTTTCAAGTTGCAACTTCCAAATTACGTCATGAAGGACGTATTCCCTCATGAGTCATGACTTCACTGCATAGGTACATTGGTTTTCTTTTTGATTCCTCTGCTGCATTTGGTTGATATTCTTTTTTGTTAACCTCCTCTTAGGGCAACTGCAACGGTACGAGTATACCAAATACCAAAGAGTAAAAAAATTTACTCGTTTTTCATTTTTTACACAACGGTTTTGTGAGTAAATATGATCGCACGTCGTTTTAATTAGACGTCTGTTATAAAACGCTATTGTAGAAGAACGTTAGGTGACACGGACGTTTCTCTAGTGGGACCTATGTTGTTGGACGCACATTTGGGTGAGCGTTTCATATTCTGTAACCAGACGCACTTATAAATGAGCGTTTGCATTCTCGTACGCTTCCTTAATCAAACGTATGTTTAACGTCCACACTAATGGGCGTTTAGTGATATACGCTGTGCCTAAAAGACGCCTGAATACCAGAAGCCCCTTTATAATAGCGCTTAGTATTGAAACGTCCACCAACAGAAGCGTGAGCTGAGTTTCACGTTCACCTAAAGAAGCGTAATGAAGCACGTCCACCAGTGTGAGCGTTAATAAGACTGGTGCTCCGGAGCTCTCCTAAGAGAGCTTCTGGTGCTCCGGCGCTCTCCTAAGAGAGCTTCTGGTGCTCCGGCGCTCTCCTAAGAGAGCGCATGTTATCCGACGCTTTTTTAATAGAACGTATGATATACAGACGTTATTTCAGTAGAACGTTTTAATCAGACGCTCATTTGGCTTGCGTTTCTTCTGCCAGCGTTCTCCTAGTGAAGCGTTACTTCATACACATTCTTTTGTGAGCGTCTCATCAAACGCTTTTCAGCCACTGCATCCGTATTTCAAAACGCTTTCATAAGGAAACGTCTTTTGTTAAGCCCAATTAGAAGAGCGTGCGAGTATATATAAGATTTGGAGAAATTTTTTTCTGGAACAGTGGTTTTACTCGCCTCATTCCTATATATACTCGTCTGTTGCGGTTGATTTTGGGCGACCAAAGAGTAAATTTAATCTTTACTCTTTGGTACAGTCGTCCGCTGCAGTTGCTCTTATATATGGGTACACATTGCATGTGTTCATATCAATAATTATGGTTGAAATAAGCCAAATTTGGATTTCTCTTTGACCCAATAGAATCTTCATTAAGGCCCAATATGAATAACTGATGAGAACAAATGGATCACATCATGTGCATATTGACCCATTGTTTAATCGAATTATACAAATGTTGACTCATTTTATGCTAAGCTAAAGAATCATTAACTCTTTTTGTTATAAAAGAGATTGATTTTATCCTACTACACTAGAACAATCACAACCTGGGTTTGCAAAAGGATGTCACTCTTCTTTAGCCTAGTTAATTATGTTGGTTTGAGAGAGTGGCCAAGTTGATACACAACAAAGATAGGATCTTTTATGTAGGGATTAATGAAGGTTAAAGAAATAAAGAAAAATCATGATTGATTGATTGATTGTTTGTCACTGTCTACTTGAGAGATGAGAATATGGGTTTGCCACCAACGAAATTTTTACAGGGACAAATAATTAATGTAGCATCGAAGTAGTGATTCAACTAAGTGATAGAGATACATAAAAAAAATCCTGTTTTAGCAAAATTATTTGTTACCAACTGTATCATTTCCGCTAGATGAATTTATGGTGTGATGTAGACAATGAAGAAAAAAGGTTAGCAACTGAGGGGGGCGAAGACCAATTTGCTAAATGTGAGAGTGCTAATGTGCTACACGAGCTGTAACTGCAAGCTCCAGAAAGAGGGAGTGATGCTTCAAAAAAAGAAAGAAAGAGTGAGTGAGGGCATTTTATAGGCTATGGGCTGGCCCAGTTGATAAGGGACCTTCTTTATAATGGTTTATCCATATTTTCAAATGCAGGCCTGGCAATGAAATCTTAATTAAATATAACAGTAAATCCCATTTGGAATATCCCAGGTATTGATATAAAACTATATATATTCTAGACTATTAGTAACAATATATGTGTTTTAATTGTAAATGAGTTATTTATCCTGGTATTTTTAAGGGCGATCCAAAAAAATACGGGGCGACTAATAAAATAAAATAAGATCATTATGAAGTGATATCAGCATATCCTTTATCCACATATTTTCTTTAATGGTTAATTTATCCTCATTTAATTAGTATTAATGTTGATTAATAAGTTAATTATTTTTTATTAATTAGTTACTTAATTTTGGTTATAGTTAGTGTTAGAAAAATATGTGAGTTATAGTTTTAGAAAAGAAATCGAGAGTGTGTTTGAGAGGAAGAAGAAGAAATTTGGGAAAATCAGGTTTTACCTAAAATCAATTACAAACATGGATGAGTATGAGGAAGAAGGTGAGAAACATCGTGAACAACATATTATTGAAGGTTCAATAACGTTTAGAGATGATAATTTGGGATATTTTTCGGATGATCCAAATATTTGTACGGAAGAAAACCTAGACGGCGGTAGCGAGAGAAAACGATGAATCACACCAAAATGAAGAAAATAATGCATCAAACAATCAAGTATTGTGTTAAGAAGCTCAAAAACCCACTTTGTATGCGTTTATATGTGACCGGTAACAAAAAAAAATCATTTTTACATGCATTTAATGTCATGGACGTCCCAGAATCGGTAGATAATGGAGTACCATATCTACCGGTTGCACACTCTTGTGCCAAAATAATAGTATAATCGGTAGTCTCGTGAAGATTACTTCCTACCGATTATACAAAATCCCTAAATTGAATTTTGTTCGAATTTCTGTTTACATAATCGGTAGTTTAGGAATACTTATTATCTACCGATTATATTTGTCGCCCCAAAAATGATTTTCTCTAAACCTACAAATTTATATTTTACAAACTTTATAATCGGTAGTATATGGTATATTGTTATCTGCCGATTACATTGTAATCGGTAGTTGTTTAACAAATTAAACTTCTGATTATACTTGTTTTTGTGTACAAAACTTGTCTTGACTTCTTTCTATAATCGGGAACATAGTTAACTAGCGATAGTTGATAATCGGTAGTACGGGGATATTATTATCTACCGATTGTTGTTAATCGGTAGTAAGGTAACATAATTATCTACCGATTATTGTTGTCTAACTCATTGCTATTTTATGTAGATTATTGAATGGGTTAATCCTGTTTCATACGAGGGTCCTGATACTTCCCTACACTATGCAAATAATTTGGTATGCTACCTACCCACTCTTGGCTTGTTCTAAGAATGTATGTTACATGGTTAGGCTTATGATATTTGTTTTGTTATATGCACATTAAGACATTTGGAAGTAAGGCGGAGGCAAAGGAATGGCTTATCAACAAGGCAAAAGAGAAGATGTGCGTTGTAGTTCTGAACAATTGCGTGAGAGTTGATCGATTTGAAATGATTTGTGAGAGAGGTGGAGAGCGAAAGAGTCACGTGGAAAAGGATCGTAAATAAGTAAAGAAGACGGAGAGGAAATACCGAGGTAATTCAAAGAAGATTGGATGCCCATTTAAGATTATCTTCAGTAAGTCGGACGGTAAGGAAGGTAAGGTATGGAAAATGTTTAGAGTTGCTAATGGTCGTCACAACCATGAAGATCCGAAAAGTCTTGTTGGGCACGTAATGGTTGCCAAGTTAAAACCAAAGGAAATAGAGACGGTGAAATCCATGAAGAACGTAACGAAAGCGAGTGCAATCCTATCTAAGATAAAGGCGGACGACCCCAACAACTTATCTTCGTTGTCTACAATTAAGTCGTCACTAGCAACGATCAAAAGGATGGAATGGGATGGTCGAATGGTTATGCAACAATCAAAGTGGTTAGCCGAGGAACACAATTACACGTTGAGGAAAGAAGAAAGGGATGGTAAGGTGATTCTTATTTTCTTAGCACATCCGAAGATGATTCGATTGGCTCAATGCTTTTACCAAATTTTGTTGATAGATGCTACTTACAAGACAAACAGGTACAACATGCGGTTGTTGAACATTGGTTGCCATACTTCGGACAAATGCATATTTACGGTGGCGTGGGGTTTAATGGATGCTGAGAACGATGTGAGTTTCATTTGGATGTTGCAAACATTAAAGTCGATTTATAATGACGATCATTTTCCAAGGGTTATTATAACGGGTAAAGATCAAGCCTTGATGAATGCAAAAAAATGTAGTATTTCCGGCAGCCCAGAATTTACTTTGTATGTGGCACATTCAATGCAACATCAAATCCAATTGCAGACATCATATCAGATCTAAAAAACGAAATAAAGGTACCAAGAGGTCGAAGGAAGATGATGAACGTATTAGTAAACTAACCGTGGAAGAACGAGAAGAAGATAAAAGGTTGGCTGATGAAAAGTGGGTCGATGGTGGAATAAAGTGGTCTTTATTTCTAAAAGCATGGAATAAGCTAGTTTGATCGATGACGGAGGAAGTTGATGAATACAACTTGAAGAACTTTGAGGATAAATGGGGCAAGAACTATCCCAAACCAGTTAAGTATTGCAAAACACAATGGTTGGGACGGCATAAGGATAAGTTTGTGTTTGCATGGACATATGGATATCAGAACTTCAAGAACGAGGCAACAAACACTGCAGAGGGGTCCCATGGACGATTAAAGAAAATACTAGTCGGTAGTCAAAAAGGGGTTGTGTCGGTCCAAGAAGCAATCCATGAGTTCACCAATCGTGACCTCACTTAGATTTATGGTTCAATGGAAAAAAGTTGGCGTAGATTCCCGTTGGCACATTTAAAACATAAAAATCTTGTAAGGGGTATAGTTTACAAAGTTTCTTGGCGGGCAATAAATTTCATGATACAACAATTGGAGTTGTACAGAGATCACGATGATGAGACTTCGGTTTGCAATTGCAAGTCAATGATAGGTATTGGACTCCCGTTTCATCACATGCTTGGAAGGTATATTGAAGTGATTGACATTAATAATATTCATCCCTTTTGGAAGCAATTAACTTTCACTCCAAGCACCCCGGTGGTTGATGGTGCGTCGTTCGTGGAGACGGAAATGTTTTCACGAATACTCGTGCGTTACTCTACGTCAAATGGGACAAAAAAGTAAATATTGATGCACCATTTAGAGGAAGCCCTTCACCTCTGTATAAAGGTTGTTGAAGAACCAATGAAAGGAAAGACGATGGGTAGGCCGAATACCGAAAAGTCGAGGTCAATTCAAAGAAAAGAGTTGAAGGAATCATTATCTAGTCAATGAGAGCTTTCTAGGCATGAAAATACTGAAGCTGAGAATGAAGATGTGCCGGCTCTAAGGAAAAGGGGTAGTCCAAGGAAGGATGAAGGTGGACCAAGCTCATGACAAGTCAAACCTAAGGTCTCTACGATTCTTTATCAACTAAGTCAAGCCCAACCTATACACGGAAGACCAAATCGAGGTACATATACAATATACGATGAGTATCTGAAACAACTCCCTCTACTCATTATACCATTTGTTTTGTCCACCGACGATGGGGATGACAACTATGGTTTTCACGTTGCTTCGAAATAAATAGGAGACTTTAGTGAGGCGGTTACCGAGAATATCACCCAATGATAATATTTAAGAAATAAGATGGCAGCCCAATTATTGGAGGATAATGAATTTTATATTAAAATGATGATAGAAGGAGATAAGACATGTTAGAGAACAAGATTTCAAAGAGTTATATACTCGTGTAAAATGCCGAAATGGATTGAAGACAATTGGATCCAAGTATTGGATGGTAATGCCAAAATGTGAGTATCTTTTAGCGGATATATTGAACTGCATGGTACATTATTTCTGTCCTCATTCCTTAGGAGTGAGTGTTACATTTACACCCACAAGGAAGGTGTGTAATGAGTCGGTCAGGATAACGAATCATTATGGCATGGGTTAATAGCAATCATTTTATCGGTTTAAGGTTAACGGATAATTGCCCATTACCTCCATTGAGTAGGTGGTCGGATTACTTCCCAACTAACCATTGTAAGGAGTGGTTGAAGCAATACGAGTCCAGCATGGAGCGTTGGGATCGTTTAACAAACTTTGTCAAGAACCCAATTGATTTGGCCGATGATGGTGAGTAGTTTAGTTGATCATGTGATTTTGAACGTATATTTTGAACATTGGGTATAGACAAATATTAATGCAATGTTTTGTGATCATTAACAAAAAAAATAAATCATTTTTGCATGCATTTAATGCCATGGACGTCCGATAATCGGTAGATAATGGAGTACCATATCTACCGATTACACACGTATGTGCCAAAATTAGAGTATAATCGGTAGTATCGTGAAGAATGATTACTACCGATTGAGAAATCGGTAGTTGGTGAAAAAAATTATCTATCGATTTTAGAATCGGTATTTTGTAAAATCCCATATCTACCGATTGTATTCATAATTGAATTAAACTTGAAAATTTGTTAGACTACTAATTGTATATGTTGCCCCAAATTTAAAATTAAAAAAATTATCAAATCTCCAACATTATCAAACTCTATAATCGGTAGTCTTAGACAATTTTTTACTACCGAATGTATATGTTGCCCCAAATTCAAAATCGAAAAAATTACGAACTTTCCAACATTATCAAACTCTATAATCGGTAGTCTTAGAAATTTCTTAGACTACCGATTGTATATGTTGCCCCAAATTCAAAATTGAAAAAATTGTCAATTTTCCAACATTATCAAACTCCATAATCGGAAGTCTTAGAAATTTCGTAGACTACCGATTGTATATGTTGCCCCAATTCAAAATTGAAAAATTATCAAATTTCCAGCATTATCAAACTCGATAATCGGTAGCCTTAAAAATTAATAGTAGGTGTGGTTGTGGAGTCGGTGGCGGTAGTGGAGGTGGATGTTGGTGGGCGGTGGAGGAGGTGATAACGTTAATTAGTAGTGGTCACTACAAAAAAATGGCTTTTAGTGGCAAATAATCGTTTCACAAAAATTTATTTTTTCGCTACAAAAAGAATCTAGAATTTCGTTACCTATCGTAAGTCGTAGAGTTTTTTATGACAACCTTAAGAAATTACCACTGAATTTTTTTATTAGTAACAATAAATATATTACCACCAAAATATCTTTTGGCGAGCAAATAAATTTGACATCGTTTAGTGATTTTATGACCTAGAATTTTGTCACTCTAGTTATTTTTGGCGAGGATATAATTTTATCGCTTAAAATAATTTTAACAGCGAAATTTATTCGTCTCAGAAAAAAAATTAGCAACAAAAATCTTCATCTCAGAAAAATTTATAGTTAGGAAATACTTTGTCACACAAAAATTTAGCAATGAATAATTTTGTCTCAAAATAAAAAATTAATAACAAAAAATAACTTTTGTCTCTGAAAGTACTTATAAAGAGCAAGTAAAACTGTCTTTATATATATCATTGCCTCCAAAACAGTTTACCGACCAAGTCATCCATCTATAATAAATTATTACAGACGGAACATTACTCTCACAGTAACTGTTTCCTGACTCAAATATTTTCACAACATGCCAAATTGGTCACCAAATTTTCTCTAATGACTAGCCAGATTATCATCCATCATTTTCAAGAAATTTATTACACATAATATAAATATAAATATAGATAAACAAAATGTAGACAACTTACCTTAGATAAAGAGGGGTCGGGATTTAATTTTGGAGGAGACAAAGAGCGACTGAGATTTGTTCAGGGATAGGGTGTGGGACTGGATCTCTCCATGGATAAGATAGATGAACGTTTGTTCTTTGTTTTAACAACAGACACAGCCGTCCGAGAGCATGGGTAGTCATTTTATATTTGTAAAATCTTTTTGGTGTTGTTTTAGGCAGAAGAACATATGGGATGTGCAGAAAACAATCCCATTATCGATCTAGGTTTCATTTTCTTCTCTGTCTTTCAGTTGTTATACTCAAATATAACCCTAAACAGAGAACTCGGTGAAGATACTTAATCAGATAAGCATTTTGATATAAACCTTTATTTCATTATTTTATTTGAGAAAAATTGATTTTATCAGCTCTAGATTAGAGGTTTCTGTTGATATCGGTTGTTCAAGACATGATCTGAAGTTAGGCACATCCTTTTCTCTTTAGATTTAGGATTTGTCACTTTATAAAAAATAAATTGTATTCTGTTCACCTCCTATTAGAATCGACTGTTTTTCAAAAAAAAATATTCTAACTAGGGTTCTGATTATAACTAGATTTGGGGTAAAACTATCACACCATATCAAGGGCATGAAACCCCTTCACGAAAAAACTCTGATCTTCGGGCTCATTGTGTCCTGATCACTGAAAACAATCACATTTTTTTCATCAATTTGAATGCGGAACCAATACAAAAACACTAAGAAATTGACTTCGAGAGTTGAATGATATACATTGGAATAGTAATACCCTCAAGGATGATGACTTGATTGGCAGCTGGAAGTAAGTTTTTAGCTAAACAGGCAACAAGAAAACCCCTAATGATTTTTAGAGTGTTCTAATAATTATTCTTTGTTTGTTGTTTCTAGAGTTCAATTCCAAAAGGTTCTTTCTCAAGATCTTGATGACTCAACTTGGCCAGTATCAAGTGTAAAGGGGGAAGGTAATCCTAGAAATCTTTGTTTTTCTCTATAAGTTGCTCACTTCAGTTTATCTTGAAAACAATATGCTATTTTGAACATTTTAGACACATGCGAGAAGTTTGTCTCATAATTCATTACCCAATGATGCTTTAAGTTTGATCTCTCTTTCTGCATTTCAGTGTGTCTATTGATGTCAAGTGATGCTTACCATAGAAGTAAAGATTAAACTTTCTATTTTGTATCATTTTCTATTGCTTCCATGTATAACTTGAGAACTCTTGTTGGTTGTAACGTTACTAAATTCATAGTGCAGCTTTACTTTGTAGATCTATGGTGGTATTTATGGTGTTACAAATATGAGTTTCGTACCGCAAGGACTGAAAGACGCCGTTTTATATGGCAAAGTTCCTCTTATCGGAAATGAATTTACAACAGATTCTTTCTGTAGAGCATGCTTCAGACAGTTTATATTCTTGACTGAATCTGGAGGAGGAGGGGTAAGCTATCTCATTTGATTCTTTAGAATGTACCTTCTTATTTTAATTCTTTCTGGAATGTTGATATTGACAGATTTTTAATTCATATGTAGGTTCGTCTACCATCTGGCGGGATATTATTTTTTCATATAGTAGTATGGTTGATAGCAGAAATATCAGAAGTCTATATAAATAGGTGTAGGAAAATTTTATTTCATACTTGACAAAGAAGTTGAAGATGAAAAATTAGGTGTTGAATATTGGAATCATTTGCAGATTCACTCAGTTATATATATCGCCACATCAATTGTTTCTGCAACTCGATCTCTTTCACTCAAATTTCATGAAAATTGTTTCAATATAAACTACTTATTTCCCCATATGATATTATCTTCCCTCGGGTTACTTAAACTACTGATTTGCAATTTACATTCACATTTGTCTTAATTTTTATTGAAATACACATGCCGTAGGTTTCGACGAAGGTGTTATTAATCATAGAGTACCATCGAAACGATTGCAGTATAGGGAGCTTGGGGTGTTGTTATGGCGTGGTTTCACCATTCAAGAGTTTTCAAACCAGTGCTTTGGGAGTATTTCTGAATATGCAATAAAATTATTATTTCTTTATATCATACTGTTACATGTTGTATGCTCAAATCCGTGTTATGAAACCAATTATCGTGTATTCATGTTACTTTATTTCTTAGTATTTCAGTAAAAAAATATAATTTCTTTAGTTTTTATTTTCTTTTATTTTGAGAATTCCTTTATCGGAGCCGAACCAGGAATGTTGTTAGTGGACACCGACCGGGTTTTGGTTTGTTGTAACGATTCGGTGTATTATTGTTGTCAATAAGTACAAGTTTCTACTAATCTATTAAGCATAGTTGATTACATGTCACGGAGGGACTCAAGATATCTTACTTATGTGACTAAAAATGCATGTGTAAAACTGTTTTAAAAAATTATTGATATATGAGGGTCAAGATTTACATTACGACAAATATCAATTCCCGTACCGTTACGACACGGATTAAACCCTAGTTATTATATAAAATATGGTTTTGTCTTATATGTATCCCATGCTTTTATTATCCATAGCACAAAAAGCTTAAGTTAAAGTGAAAAATCAAACAAGTCTTAATTCTTTACTAATTATAACTTAAATCCTACTTATTCCCCAAAATAAAAGTAAACCCTAACTTTACTTTAAATGAAAACTAAATTGTAATTCAAACTACTTGTAATTGTTCTCTTAGTATTATTAGAAATTTACCAACTTTAGACCCTAATTCCTACTTTCCTCCAAAATCAAATTAAACCTAGTTTTAATTCTTCTCCTAATATTCTTATAAATTTACTAATTATAAATCTTAATTTCTACTTTTCTCCAAAATCAAATTAAACCCAATTGTAATTCTTCTCCTAATATTCTTGCAACTTAACTAATTATAAACCCTAGTTCCTACTTTTCCCCAAAATCAAACTAAACCCAATTGTGATTCTTCTCCTAATATTCTTACAAATTTACTAATAACAAACTCTAGTTCCTACTTTTTCCCAAAATCAATTTAAACACAAACTCTTTCTTTAATCTAGATTGAATTATAAACATAATCTATAAAAAAAAATTACTCACTAAGAGGATGCTCTTTTTTTTCAATCATGACTATTGATCCAAATCATCAATTTGGGCAATAGATAAGAATTGGGTATAATTTTTAAAAATATGTAGAATAATTATAAAAATATGAGTTATATTTAATATTTTTAATAAAATACACGTATTCCACAGTATTTCGTACCCCCAACCACTGTGGGAGCCGAACCCCGGACCTTTTGATCCGAAGTCAAACGCGTTAATCCACTGTGCTATGCGGTCTCATATAATGGTATCAGATATACTGATACTTGGTTAGTTTCATACTTTGTTCACATTGAGTTTATTTCTGCCTCAAGTCTCAATTTCTTATTTCTACCGCCAAGGGAATCAACAAGCCAATGAAGAACAATCTGATAGGCAAAATCCCAAGATTTATTCACAGAGTTTAGTCTGGCTCAGACCAAAAAAGCATTACCAGTTTACCACTTAGCCGGCAGTGCCTAGACTAAATTGACTCAGTACTGAATATATTAACTCTTGGGCCATGAATCCATTTTGATGCATTAGGCTTTCTCGAGTTCTCGTACTCTCGTCTATAAAGGAATTTGGAACTGTAAATCACCGTTGCACAGGTGATGTTGTCAGTTGTTACTTGCGATAAGTGGTGTAATGCGTTTTGACATTCCGAAAACCAGGTCCTTAAAGCATACTTGGTACGAGTACACAATTGAATCAAATGTCTAGTTATCAAACTATAAAATGTCTATAAACATTGTTCATCGAAGTAAAGGCTTTACCGTTTTAGTAATCGCACTCATGTGATCTAACGGATTATTAGCGAAGTATGTATATTGTTTTGCGTTGTTTGATTCATGGAAATAATTCAGTTGCCTTACCATTCAATTACTCAGTTGAACCAAATTAGCCGGTGTTCGGGCTCAACAAATAGACTTAACAGATTAAATATGAAATTTAAACACACACCAAATTAGAGATATTGAAGTCTATAATCCGAAATTTTCCAAGAAGACGAATATTTGAAAGACATAATGATCTCATCTAATTTCTCCTTGCATTGTGATCTATATACTTCACAAAAGAAAACAAATTTCCGAAATGGAGAGAAAAAAAATAGAAAAAAAAGAGGTAAAAGTAAAAAAGAGTATTGAAAAACCTTCATATAATGCATTACCACCACTACTACCATTGCCACCAACACAAAACCACCATCACCCTTAGTTGTTAGAGCTTAGTATCACATTCCTGAGATATTACATGTATATTTTTGCCCAAAGAACTTACCCTAAAATTGCAAGTAACAACCATATTAAGGTCCCATGATCTAATAAACAGGATTTTCATTTTCACGGGGATGTTTACCGTTAAAGTCAGAGCTATTCTTGCACTCGCTTTCGGTGTCGTGTCTTTAATACTCTTTAAGACATCATGAGGTAACACAATGTGCAAACTGTCAAGATCTATTCGTATGTTTTTCGTTTCTTTGTTATTTTGGTACAAACTTGGAGGATTTCCTTTCGCAATTTGGCTTTGTTTGTAAGAGAGTGTTGCACTTCCTCCATCTTGATAAGAAATACCCATCCGTTCATTAGGATTCCTACTTCTTAATGTAATGTGATATTGAGGACGATGAGGCGAAGAATCTTGGTTTGTAACCACCACTTTATCGACCAAAAATATAGGATCTTGAGGGCTAACAGTGAAATATATAACGGCAACAATAGCACCCAACACGACAAGTATAATGCCGATGATAATAAAGAACCAAAACAAGAATGAGACACGTGGGTTTTCTTGGTTTTCAGGTTTAAGGTGGCGTTCGATAATTAAAGCATTCTCCGGTGGTGGAACACGATAAATTTGAGTTTTAGGTACTTGAACAATGTACGTACGTCCCGAACCGGTGGTGATAGGGAATGCTGCTTGGCCAGGTGGTGGAGGAAGTAATTGTTGTGGCGATGGAGATGGAGAAGGTGTTGGCGAAGGTGATGATATTTGGTGGTGTCGTTGTTGTTGAAGAGATGGTGATGGTGACGGCGAAGATGGCGATAGCTGTCCTTGACGCCCTTGTTGTGGTTGTTGTTCTTCTTCTTCTTGTTTATGAAGATCAGGGAAAGAGGGGACCCTCTCCTCCATGGGAAGATGAGGAGAGGTCTTGAAAACAAGAAGAGGAGAGAAAAGCTAAGGAGGAGGAAAAATAGGAAGAGGGTAAGGAGAAGAAGAAACAAGGGATAATAGGGTTGTTAGTGATTTCATTGCATGAAAGGAAGAGAAGCGGTGATGACATGGATGATGGTAAGAATGGAAGAGAAAAAAATGAGAAGAAGTTAGAAGATACAACTGATTATCATCCAAAAACACCCACAACACATTTTTCATCCGACCCATTTGGTACTATTCTTAGAAACACCTTTGACTCAATCAGACCGATTGGAAGCAAAAACGAACGTATTGTCAAATGAAAATGACAAATCTTTCTTGATTAGTAGTTTTACGATGATCAGGATAGTTTAAACCTTGGGTCGTGATAGGCAGCATGCTTCTTGATCGCTACTTTCACGCGCTCTGACATGTCTAGGCGATTATGGCACGGCCAGGGTGTGCACCAAAAGCTCTTGCAGCTTATCACGCGTCTCTTTTAACTTGGTCATCAAAATTTTGTCATGTCACAAACCACCTAAATTGATTACCTATGAGTCAATGACATTGTTGTCATTGAATGTAAGTTTGGAGATTCGATAAAGAAGAGGGAACCGGTGTTTAAGAACTCGATCGATCTTGTGGCTAATATCGCCTAATTGGTGTCTCTATGTTTGTCACATCAATTTTTCTTTCTTTGTTGAACTAGGTTTTGTCACATCAATTGGATACGAATTTATCTTAATTCATATTAGAAAAACTATACCTGTTTATCATGCACGCTAGTTATTTTAAAATCATATCTAGCTGCACGTTGTTAACAGTAGTAGTTGATAATGTGTTATAAATACTACATGAAGAGTGTCATAAGAAATCACTTCCATCTTAATTCCCTTCTCAAGCTAACTAGTTATTTGTTCTCTTCTCATTCTTCATACTATATACCTAGCAAGACTGCAGTGTTGATTGATTCATAGAAATCTTTTCGGTCAGTATTCGAGATTATGGGTTTCGCTAGCGCTCTAGGTTGGGACAATGGTATCGTTTTGGCACCATTAGGAGCTGATGTTACTGGACCACAACTTGTTGCAGCTGTAGCCAATGCCGGAGGCGTTGGTTTTTTGGCTGGCGCATCTGTATGCATATTTTAACTATGAAATTTTGTTGTTACTGTCATTCAAATCTTTTTGGTTTTGGAATTACTTATAAAATTTTGGAATGAAGAAAAATGTCGTCTTCTTCATTATTGAACGGATGCAAAATTTTACGGTAACCATATCCGGGTTGTTTTTGAGTTAAATTTAACTCGGAAGAAGCAAAAGTAGTTCTAAATGATTATACCTGCAAAACATAGATTCATGGTTCCGAATATATATATTTATTGATTAACTTGTTTGTCTAAATTGCAGAATAATTATGATATGCAAGTAAAGTCGATAAAGGCTACGAAGAAGCTCACAAGTAAGCCATTCGGAGTTGGTGTTTTGTTGGAATGGGACCAATCCAACAGCGTCAGGGCCATATTTGACGAGAAGCTCGCATGCATGCAAGTTTTCTGGGGAGATTATCCCAAAGAATTGGTGGATGAAGCACATAAAAATGGAGTCCAGGTCGTTCACCAGGTAGGTTCAGTTGCCGAAGCAGAAAAAGCAATTGCCGCAGGTGTTGATTGTATCATGGCACAGGGTTTTGAAGCTGGAGGTCATATCAGGGGGAGTGTATGTATAAAACTCTTGCTCTCCCACTCACATATATAACCGCAAGCATTTCTGCTTGATCTTATTAATCATATACACTTTTAATATTCTTATATACAGGTTAGTGTGATTGCTTTGGTTCCCAGAATTGTTGATCTAATCGGTGACAAGAAAGTCACAGTTATTGCTACTGGAGCAATTGCAGACCCTCGTGGTTTTGTTGCTGCCCTAGCACTGGGAGCTAGCGGAATCGCTATGGGAACAAGGTAATCAAATTATAGCTAGATCATGAACAAAGCCGTGTTGCCGTTCAGTCATACTTGGCAAGATAATAACAGTAATGTATTGATGGTTTATAGGTTCATAGCTACACCTGAATCATACGCAAATGACTACTACAAGCAACAACTGCTGCATTATACGGAAGCCGATACAGATTACACGGATCTATACAGTCGTGCTAGCTGGCTAGCACCGACTCGTGTTATTAACACGCCTTTCCACCAGAAATGGAAATCAGTACCACAAGATGTCTCAAATAATGATGAACAACCTATCATTGGTTACTCTATCATTTTTGAAAATGTACTCCAACTTTTTATTGTAATACCTATTAGTTAATTACTTTCAAAATAACAATTTAACTAACTATATGCGTGTGTAGGAAACGATTCTTCGTCGGTTCGCAGGACAAGTGGCGAACCAGACTACAGCTGGGGAACTTGATCAAATGGTCATGTATGGAGGACAAGGTGTTGGACTTGTGCACGAAATTCTTCCTGCCGGTGACATCATTAAGAGTTTCATCGAGGGTGCTGAAAAGATCATCAAGGATCTTGGTGGCTGCCTGTGTGAACCACCAGTTGATGGAGTTGCTGCTATTTCAGTTACGTAGGGAGTTATGTTATGCATCCCTACATGCTGCATGCAGCTTCACTATTTTCATTTCAATTGCTAAATAAATTTGGATTTGATAATAAGCTTAATTACCTTTTAAGTCTCATTTCACATCCTTAAACTTAAAAGTTAAGCAGAAACATTTTTTTTTTTATGTTTTATTTTGTATTTCAGATGTTTCTCATTGATGGAATAAAATTTAAGTTTGGTTTGATCTCTAATGGTAACTCTCTTAATTCTTTTTCTCTAGCTTTAACCGAAACTTAGAACTGCAAAGTAAAATCTGACAGCAACCGCGGCCGGGGCCGACTTGCCTATTTAATGGGCCGATACGATGGGAAAAAGAGCCCAGTGAATAGTAAACCACCGCTGACTTGACTTTCATTAGTCTCAAACCACACAAATAATTATACTTTAGACTGGGTCTGATGGAGCTTCCTAAGCTTTTCCCAACTCATAAAACACGTCAGTTCGGGAAAGTTTCCAGGTTTAGTGGCTATTTTCCAATAGAGCGGTGGACGCACTGATGGATAATCATTACCCGATTTTACAAAAAAAAAAAAAAAAATCGAAAATGTTTTTACAAAACCAGGTGAATAGTTATTGTTTCTTGGAAAAGCGGATACTGTTTTCCGTCTGAATAGTCAATCACAGTTTACCTGGATAACCATTAACCGCTTTTTAAAAAATAGACAAACGTTATTTATTTTCTACTTAAAAAAACGGTTAACTGTTACAGTTAGTTGGTCCTATAACCCTTAAAATAATTTTTATGGGTATAGAAGATAAATAAAGATAGATATTGTTTTATTATCCAAATATCTAAAAGATATTTTTAATATCCTAAATGGGTATACACCTAAAATTAGTACAATTTAACTATTTAGCATGTCCATAATGGCTCAAAATGCACAAATCAAGTTATTTAGTATGTTCATAAAGCTTTGGCCTTAGTCTGTACATATGTTGGATTTGGTAGGACATACTACATCTTTCAAGGAGTGATTGGTTTGGGCCTTTGCTATGTTATGGGCCTATAAGATGGTAAATATTGAGCCCAGTCGATAGCGAACTCCCGCTGACTTATCTTTCATTAGTCCCGAATTAAAATCTAACCCCAAAAATATGAACAGGTTTAACTATGAACCTATATCTAGGGATATTCTCATAAATTAGGGATAAATTAGATAAAAAAAATATTTAAAAATCATTTAAAAAATCTATTATCCAAATGATTTTAATAAAAACTAAATAATTCTTGAATATCCCTAAAAATCACAATCGGTATTATCATAGCACGAAGGCAACGCCTACTCAATCATCCAGTTAAAATAAATACGTAGGATGATCAATTAATAATTCGTGTTCCTAAAAAGTTGCCACTAACGGAAAAAAAGGGTATTTTTGTCTGACTCTCTTCTTCTATGATATATTCAGTGGGTTTTTCTTAACGTCAACAGAGTAGGTTTAAGTCTATAGTTTTTTCTTTTCATTTGAATTAATCAGTGAGATTAGGATTGATGGAAAAGATATATCTGAGACAGTTTAACATTCGCAAAGAACAAATTTATTTTTTCCCTATATGTAAACTTTTTATCTAATAATTACTTATTTGATCAAAGACAGCTAAACACAAGAAAAAAAAAAAGGATACGCAAATTTAAACATTGTGCTTTGGATAATCAATCTAATAGTTTTCCTTGATTGATTGGGAAAAGGAATGAAGTCATTTTATTTTAAGAATTTGTTGTCACATATTAATCAGGAATGGTGGTGAAGTTTTTGTGCTTCTGATTAATCAAAATGATTTAGGTTTGATGTCAGATACAAACGGTGGTTTCGTGAAGGACTCTCGAAACATGACTGCAACTAGTTCCTAAGTAAAGAAAAAAAAAATCTATCGTGATTTTTACTTTGATTGATTTACAAGTAAAACAATCTAAATGCCAAGCCTCTATCCTCGGAAGAAAAGATAGCGAAGAATAAGGAATTCGTGAAATGATTTAACTAAAACCCAGCTTTATATAACCGTGAGTATTTCCTAATTTATGAAAATATTCCCAATTATAGGTTCTTAACTATCACTAATTAATGTTTGATTGGTTTTATTTTTTTTCAAGCATGTAAAGCTCGGCTGATAAGTGAGGCTTCTCCCTTTGCCGAAAAAATAAAAATAAATAATAAATTCGACAATTCCATGTACACCAGTCTAAATAAAATTCCTCAAAATAAAGACAAGTCACATATTGTTGCAAATCCAAATTGAAATCCTAATTATTATTTTTTATGTTTAGAGGTTAAAACGAGTAGGCACAGTCCAGCATATCCTATTTAAAGTCGAGTCTACCGTGCTATGTGTCGTGTTGTGTCGTGCCAGACATTAAAATATACCGTGTTGTGTCGTGCTCGAGGGGGTGTTGTGCCGTGTTATGCCTGACATATTTATTTTATATTTTACAAAATTAATATTTTCTGGATATTTAGATATTATAAAAAAAATAGGTCATATGCCCAGAAATCTTTGAAACCAGGTTGTAGTGGACGTTTAAATTTTTGAGTTGGGTGAAATGGACAGGGTCCATTTAATTCAATTACAGACTATTATACCCCTTATTAAACTTAGAATTTCTTTCCTTTACATCTTATTATTATTTATCACGATTTCAAAGGAAAAAACATCAAAACTTTATATAGACAAAAAAATCTCATCACAATTTCTATCAGTTCCACCATCATTAACATCATCAACATCATGATTGTAAGCATTTCAAGCTAAACAAGATGGTAATTGGTATTTCATATCTTTTTTTTTTACGATTACGGTAATTAGGTTATCTTTAAAAAAAATATGATTACGAAATTGATACTTAACAGGTTCAAGTAATTTTATAAGGAAACAATGGCGCCTTTAGGTAAAGGTACTACTTTCTTCTCAAAGGTTCAGGTGAATTTGTCATTTAGGTTTAACTAATATGTAGAGTTACATCCCAATTTATTTATAAAACCCCACTGTTTGATTACTGAACCAAAGTAAGAATTACAATAGTAACACATGATGTACCCAGTTACATCCAATAATAACATTGTGTTATTATTGGATGAATCTAGATACATCCTGTGTTATTGCGTGATGAAACCAGATACATCTTGAATCTGAGTGCAAATTCATTTTTGCATGATTGTTTGTTAGTGAAGATTTTGTTGCTAGTTGGACGAAGAAACCGAAGTGAGCCTAGGAGCCGAATCCCTTATATTCGACAAGCCTCGATTTGCGCTTTCGCTTTAAAGAAAGAATCACTGAAGACAGATTCTTTTTTTCGGTTGAGTAAGGGGAGGAGAAGAAGTTAGTTTTTTTTTTTTTGTTTGAAAAGATATGAAAATTGGTTATTCCTTCAAAAAAGAAGAAATGCTAAGGAATGAGATAAACAGAAAATGAATAAATATGATGCCTGAATTCCTCAATGACGAAAGAAATTGTATGAAGAAGAACGACAACTAAACAATGAAGTTTCATTAGATTGCTTAGCATTATTATAATGATCCGACCTTCTACCGATACTGTCCCCACTTAGCCACTGCGGTCATCCGGCAGTGTGGGGTTTTCTACGGGCACCGCTGAGGTCATCCAGCAGCAGCTTCCCATGAGGTCACCCATCCCTGGATTACTCCCGCCAGAGCACGTTACTGCAGAGCTTTTTGCAACTCTGAGCCAGTTGTGCTGAAAAGGCCTCGGTGTTAGGAAAGGACAAACCATTACCTATATTCCATTTGGCGAACCCTACCTGCCGAATTGGGGTATTACAATACCACCACCTTAAATTGGAGCCGTCCTCGGCTCCGGAATATATTCAAGCCCAGATCTCCGACGTTCCCTACCACCTATGAGACCAATACCTGGAACATCCCGTCCAGCGTACTCTCTCACCCTTGGCAGGTGATCCGTCGTCGGCTCTGATACCACTTTGTAATGACCCGACCTTCCACCGATACTGTCCCCACTTAGACATTGCGGTCATCGGGAAGTGTGGGGTTTTTTCTACGGGCACCGTTGCGGTCATCCAGCATCAGCTTCCCTGGAGGTCACCCATCCCTGGATTACTCCCGCCCGAGCACACTTAACTGCAGAGTTTTTTGACAACTCTGAAGCCAACTGTGATGAGAAGGCCTCGATGTACGTCGTCGGCTCTAATACCATTTTTGTAATGACTCGACCTTCCACCGATACTGTCCCCACTTAGCCACTGCGGTTATCCGGCAGTGTGGAGTTTTCAACGGGCACCGCTGCGGTTATCCAGCAGCAGCTTCCCAGGAGGTCACCCGTCCCTGGATTACTCCCGCCCGAGCACGCTTAACTGCAGAGCTTTTTACCAACTCTGATCCAGTTGTGTTGAAAAGGCCTCGGTGTTAGGAAAGGACAAACCACTACTTATATTCTGAATCGGGGTATTACAATTATATAGCTACAAAAGCTATTAATGTAGTTTATTCAAGTTTTATTTGTAAAACTTTATCTTTGCATAGATTTATGAAATCTAAAATTGTGAATCTGGATTCGTCTATGTATATATATCTTACTTGCAGGTTAGTTGATATGAAAACTTTACTTGAAATTTGTCTATATTGTTATTTGCTGATAGTTTCATAGTCTTATTAGAATATATACAGGATAAATTCAAATACATCCCAATAAAAATATGTTTTTTTGTTAGAATATGCAGGATGAAACCAGATCCATCCTGACCAAAATGTTATTTTGTCAGAATATGTAGGATGAATCTAGTTACACCCTGAAGAAAACATGTTTAATTGTTAGAATATGCAGGATGAAACTAGATACACCCTGACGAAAATATTTTATTTTATTTAGAATGGGAGTTGGGACTATATCAAATCGAGCCTCTGATCGTAGCCGTGCTAAATACAAATTAATACACACCATTGGGACACATAAAGGTAATGAAGATCGTGGATATAAGCGTGCTTATAATACATGACGTATGGGAGTTACATTATCCAAAGAATTAATATCGGTTGCTGAAGAAGCTTTGAAAAGTAATTTAACAACTTTAGGTCCACTCGTTCTTCCTATTGCCGAAAATGTCAAATTTGTGGTTAATTACGTATCAAGGAAATGGTTACTGATGCAGAAAAATCAAACTTTATTCTAATTTAATGTCACTGATTCTTCCTAATCTAATCTTGTCTTTTTATCGTAATGCATTTATTGGTGATGCATCAATAGCTTTGAAAATCCAAAATGTATGCATAAAATTAGTCCCACAGACTCATTTCTATATTACTCTTAAATGAAGGGTATAATAGTCAACTATTATAAAAATAAAGATATATATTAGGGTTAAATATCCAATTTAGGATATTATAAAAGTATATATAAGATTTTTGGGCAATAGAGAAGTATCTTATTTTAGATGTCTTCTAGACCAATAAAAAAGGATCTATCGGTTATTGAACCAATTAATTGATATTATATGTGTTATTATAGAAATAACTCAACATAACGAATATTAAATGTCAAGAATTGGTTAGAATAAATATTTTTTTGTGGAATGTATAATAAATTTGTTGCATAACATCGTATTGTGTTGTGTTTTATACATGTTATGACGTGTTTTTTAGCGTGTTGTGTCATGTGCTTATCTGTGCCACGTGTTGTGCAGTGCCACTCTGCCGATTAGTCTGGTCCAGCACAGCATATGAAGCTGCCTTGTTGTGCCGTGCTGGGATAACTCACGTGTTGGGCTGGGATGAGCTAGGCGAGGCTGACTCGGCCCAATTTACACCTCTACTTATGTTCATGATATTTTTTTCGTAATTCTGAATAAAGTTGGTTTATTAATTTATAGGGTGTTTGGGTACCACATAAAAAGTTAATTTTTGACTTCTGGAAGCAAAAATGTCAGAAGTTAGTTTGGGTACGTAATTTTAAAATAACTTCCAGAAACAAAAAAAAATTATTTTAACTTTTGCTTTTGGAGAAATAGAAATGCTTCTACTTCTGGTATTCAAATACCAAGACTTAAATTATGACTCCAACTAATATTATTTTAATAAAATTATTAATATATTCAAATAATGTCCGTGATAATTCTTTCTCTGATTTTTTTTTAGTGATTTATTTTCTAGAATTTTTCTTTAATTTGGAAAAATGATATAAAACAAGTCATTTTAGGTGTGCATCCAACTTATATTCCCCGTTGATTTGAACTACTCACCCAAGTACCCAACAAGTCCCCCATCCAACGGTGATTAGGGCTTACCATGCATGGCGTGCACAAAAAGCCCCTTGCAGCTTCTCACGACTCTTTCAACTTGGTCATCATTCTTTTTTCATGTCAAAGACACAGACGACCAAATTGATAACCTACGAGTCAATGACAATTGACCAATTGGATACTAGTAAAAATCATTTTACATTTTTTTTTTTATTTTGATAATATCACAGACAAAGAAGGCAATTGAGCCAAGTTTCAATTAATGAATGATTTTTACTCCTTAGGCGTTCTTAATTTAAACTTTGTATCTGCGCAGAATTTTGCCTTATACCTAGAACATGCCGACTATTTAATTTTTTTTTCTTCTTTTGATGTATTGACTCACGAGATCAGAATGTTAAAGAAATGGATTATATTATAAAACACCTTGGAGAGTTATGCTTATATGGTCAAACATGCAACTGACATTCTACACACAGAGACGACCTTATCTTTTAAGAAATTCTAATATTCAAGGGAGAAATTTCAAATGTGCTAAAATATTTATCTACAGACATATAAAAGTCTCTGGAAAATGCGGAAGAAGATAGAGACGAGACTTTATTAAGGCATGAATCAGATGAGGGCATGACTTTATCATCAGTTACCCTATTTGACGGTACTAGTTCGTATTATTTATTACAGAAGTAAGTAATAGGGATAAGGTTGATGAATCGGGTCGACCTTGCTGAACTAATCATAGTTGCATATGTGAATGAATATTCAAATATACTTCCAAGACAGAAACCTCCATAAATTTGCTAGAAGACAACCCTACCACATAAACAACTTACTTACCCTACATCTTGTATCTTTCCTATTGTCATAACAGTAATCCATGTTTGGATCCTTTCTTCCTTTCTCTTTACAGATTGGTGATATATCCCATCGGACCCATACTATAATGAGTAACAAAAAAAATATCTTAAAACCTTGAGAAATTAAGTTCACATGATCAGGATCTGTACATAAAACGAGTGATTCTGATGTTTGATATGATCGACGATATTTGGTTTTTTGACATTCACTGATTCACATACTGTGTTGATTGATGGGAAATAGTGACAGAATCATTACACATCAGTCGACTTCTAGTGGTATCCTGTGGCGGAGGGAGGTTGCCTATTCTGCTGGGTTGGTTTTCAAACACATTTTTACCCATCTAAACTTTTTGTTGTCATTTCATCTACTTTTAAAAATTTATACCTCCCTATAGGAGAATTTCTAGCTCCACCTATGGTTATACCATGTCATGTAATGTTTCTAACTTTTGTTCATGAGTCGTGCGGATGCATATAGCCTTTCCGATGGATGATGCTTATCTATGTTTCTACATAGACACTCGAAGTCGACTACCATGTAGGTAACTGGAAAAATAAATGAGACCGTTGACTGTTACCAGATAACTATCGAGTGCTGGATTTTTAAACATTTTTTCGTCGGTGTAACGTTTTTCGGGCAAATTAGTGCCTCAACAAGCCTATGTGATGTTCTTGGATTCTGTCCGGCAAAAACTACCATTCAACAAGCGTTAATATTTTATACCCAAAGTTTATGGAAGCCAGCAAGTTAGGTCCCTAGGGGAAACATGAAGATCAAAAGAATCATGTCCCATATAGTCAAGCGCGCTCATTGTCAGGGGTGCGTGCCCCAGTGGCCATATATGTATATTTTAATGCCTTGATTTAATCGAAAGGTTAATCTCAAAAACGTCAATACTCGTTCGACGATCAATACAAAGAAATGGAGAGTGATACGATGTTAAACATACGTTACCTTAACCAGATCTCACCTGTTGTTTTGTCCCTTCTCATAATGATCCTCACAGAAAACAAATCAATATTTTGAACACATTCAATCCTGGCCTTCAATTCGTATTATCTAATCCTGGAATTCAATTTAAGATGTACGATTAGTTTATGGGTTTGAGATGCATGTTATCGGCGTTAGTGAGATGATGCCGTGCTTCGGGTCTCGAGCCGGCATTTAAGTAAAGCAAAGCTCGTATTTCCTACAAGTCAACGGTCAAAATGCCATGTATCATGATAGGGCAGACCATCTGTCCTCATTTATCTGTACACTGTTTGTCCTAAAACCTTGAGCCCACTTAAGAATAAGTCGTGTGGGCAAAGATCAATAAGACCCAGTCTCAAGGGTGTGTCTTACGGTTGATAATCTCACGACAAAAACTCAAGTGGACGAGAAAAAGATAATCTTGGCCTCGGCTCAGTAGGATTACAAATGGTGCTTAGTGGTGCACCCACAACCGTGGTTATGATGGCTTAGGGATCTCATTTGTCTCTGTATGCCACCGTGCCTCCATCCATGCCGGGGAAGATGCGTTCAGCCACCATGTAAAGTGGTGAGAATTCCATCAGTCATTTCGACAAATGGCAATACGCATGTATAATTAGACATCTATTGATCGATTTTTCACTAAAAAAAGTTCCATCCCATAGATAAAATTTTATGGATTAATTATAGGGTGTTTAAATAAAAACACTTCTGTTTTATAGAAACAAAAATCAATCAAAAAATAAAAAATAAAATAGAATATATTAACAGTTAATCTTTTTATTTTTAAAAATTATTATAAAATTATATACTGATTTTTTTTTCTTCCGGAAATGGAAAAGTAAGACACTTGTCACCACCACACCGTCCAAGTGTAAGTGGCAAAACCATACCTCTTCTCGACGTAATAAAACTTTAATCTCAGCCAAGCCGTATACAACTTCTAAAGGTAGGCCCTACACTGAGTATAAAGTGTGACAAAAGAGTTAATGTGGGGACAGAGGATTTGGACTTTTCATCGTCGTCCATTCCACCCCCTCCTTTATATAGTCCTACAAAATTATCATACATACCCAAACCAAACCAAACCAAACATACCTTCTTCGTTTCTTATTCTTATCAGAGGGAGATTGAAAAAACCAAAATGAGTTCATTCTGTGAAGACGAATTTGATAAAATCCCAGATGCAATAATACTACTCATCTTGAATCAAATATCAGATATCAAAACTTTAACTCATTGCAAAACAGTATCAAAACGATTCAACTCACTAGTACCACAGGTTGAAACTCTCCTAGTTAAAGTGGATTGTGTTATATCAACAACATCATCAGAATCAGGTGATTGGTTTTCTCTATTCCATTTCATTAAATCAGTATTCCAATCAGTTCAAGATTTATTAACTTCACCAAGAAAACTATTAGTACCAAAGAAATACTCAAATTCACCTACAGAGATTCTCAGAGGATTTGAGAAGATCAAAAAGTTAGAGATTGAATTACCTTCTGGTGATCTTAAGTTGGAGAAAGGGATTAGCTTAAGATGGAAAGCTGAATTTGGTAAGAGTTTAAAGAGTTGTGTTATATTAGCCGTTAGATCAATTGAATATGATGATCAGAAGGGTAGTGGTATTGGCGGTGGTGATGATCATGATGATGAGATTGATTTTCATGGAGATGGAAGTGGTGGATTGAAATTGAGGGTAGTTTGGACTATTTCATCATTGATAGCTGCATCCACGAGGCATTACTTGTTGAGAGAAGTGATTAAAGAATATAAAGAGATCGAGAGTTTGGTTTTGAGTGATAGAGAGAATGAAGGTAAAGTTATTATGAATCAACAAGGTTTGAAGGAGTTTAGGGTTCATGAGGAAGAAAATGGCGGTGGCGGTGGCGGTGGCGGTGGAGGTGGTGGTGGGGTGGATTTTAGTACAAGTACAGTGGGGTGGAAGAATAGGACAGTAGTACCAGCCGTGAGAATGAGACATGAGACATGAATCAAAACTTGAACTATCTAGTGGTGTGAGAATGAGAGGGGCTACTCTTGTTGTTGTTAGGCCAGCTATCACTGATGAATTTGAGAGAAGAAAAAATAAGAAGTCGGAAATGGAAGAACGACAAGAGGATAAGGAATTGGCTTTGGGTTCATTTGATGGTGTTTTTGGTGAAGCTGTTGAGGCTTTGATGAAGAGAAGAAGTTATTTATTGGAGATGAATTCCTTTTAGTTTAATCAATGCAACAACAAACTGCAACCGCAATTCATTGATTTCTGCTTAGGAAAGCCGGTAAAGTCTACGGTTAATCACCTTTTTTCCGTTTTAGAATCGTGCTTATACGTTGTCTGTTTTACCACGCATCTCACTGTTCATTGATTATGTGTGGCCTTTAGTGTTCATGACGGATTTGGTAAGACTAAATCTTTTTTTGTGAACTGCTTTCGATGCACGTTAGTGATGCAGTGTTTGTTGGTAAGTTGTAATCTTATAATTGTCAAAACTTGGTGTCAGGTTGTTGTTCTGAATTTTCTGATTGGTTGCATACTGAAAATCACGCAAGTTGCTAACTTCAGTCTTCAGCTACCACTTGCTGCAAGCTAGTTATTGCTAGTCTTGAATTTGAGATGTTTTTGTTAGAATTAATTTTAAGCATCCGCTGCCACTTGCTAGTCTTAAATACCAATGAACTGCTCCTGAAAATAGATTTTTTATTTTGATCAAGTTGCATTCACTGCCACTCTCCAGTTTTTCCAGTGAGCGTGCTCCAGTAGATAGAAAAAAATAATTACAAACGGCCTATGCTAGAGATTTGCACAAGGCACTTAAAAAATAGCAGTGTTTGAATACAGAAGTAGAAGTTATTATAAAATTGTTTTTCCAATTCAAAATTAACTTATGATTTTTTTCTTCTTATTAATTTATGATTTTTTACTTTTAAAAATCAAAAAATAACTTTTGAAGTAGTATCCAAACAACCTATAAATTTTAGTAATGTTATTTTTGACTATAGATAATAAATTAAAAATTATGTATCGCCTAAACAAACTCTTAAAAACCATTTCTCGAGATTTTCTTTGGATAGAAAGGGAAATTTTATTAGAAGGAAAAATGTACAAAATAAGCTACCAAGGGTACCAGAAGATTTATTATTATCTTCTATTAGGATTTTATGGTTTTGGGGGAGTCTGGTCGGACCAGAACTGTAGTGATCCATACATATATTGTAAAAATGTGATTGTATTGATTATAAAAGTTAAACTTTACAAATACAGGACTTAATCTTTCTATAGACAAAGACTCAACAGAACATAACTGGAGGTTACTAATAACCGACTGTAACAGTAATATATTATGTTATACACCTGTGGACCACTATCAGTACAAGACTGACTCTAACATTCCCTCTCAAACTCATGTATGTACCGCAGGTATAAGTTTGGCTTTTAACACCCCAAATTGAGATTTAGACAGTCCTTTTGTGAACAAGTCAGCAACCCAACTAAGAGTGTGAACATAAGACACTTTAAGAAAACCAGATTTGACAAGATCACGAACCATATGATAATCAACCTCATTATGTTTGGTTCTAGCATGAATAATCGGATTCTCAGTGAGACTGCCAGCACCCAGATCATCACAAAACAACTTACATGGAAGAGACAATTTGAAAGATAACTCCTCAAATAGGTAAGATAACCACATAATTTCAGCGACAACATTAGCAAGGCCCTTATATTCTGCTTCAGTGGAAGAACGAGAAATAGTGTGCTGCTTCTTATAATACCAGGAAACTAGATTGCCACCCACAAAAACATAGTAACCAAAAATAGATTTGCGAGTGTCAGGACATCCACCCCAGTCACTGTCACAGTAAGCTACAAGTTCAGAGCAATTGCCACCTCCAATAGTAATTCCTTGACCAAGAGACCCTTTTAGGTACTGATGTGGTCGTCTGCACGTCAAAATTATTTATTACTTTCTCACTACTTGTGATTTATTATAAAGGAAGGGTAAGAAAGGATCGTTCCCACGAGGAGGTCTTGGTTGTTATATGTTTCTGATTACTTATATAAAAAAAGGGGGGATTTTTCAGATTTAATAAAAATAAATTAAACTAATTAAGAAAACAAAGAAATTGTAGAAAAGACTCAAACGTTGAGAATATTGGTCAAGGTTTCGTTTTCATTTACAAACATGTTCTTGTACTAATAATTAGAATTGATATTTAATCTCGTTTTATCAAAATCCCTAAAATACCTTGATCGCTATAATATCTTGTAAATTTCCTCAACTCATCAACAAACACATTAAAAGATGTGAATATGGATTCTACCAAGAGAACAACCTAACGTGTAAAAGCACTTATCAGTTTTAATTCCCGGGGAACATTAAGGTTCATGAAATTAGGCTAATCAATGCAATCGAACGTGGAAAGCGCACTAATTCAATTTAACAAAGGTCATAATTCACATGCGATTACTAGGATGTATCACTACAAGCAATAACCACACTATGTTACTTGTATTCAAGGAGTATCACTTTTGTGTGTAATAAACCCTAAATTAGCTTTAAATGTGAATATGAGTTCAATCAATTTGCAACTTAACTAAACAAACATTCAATCAATAAGATATTTGTAGTGAATCATAATCGATAATATTGAGACAAAACTAACATATTAATTCAAAGAATCATGTTTGAGGAATCCAACTATTCCCTAACCAACAATTAAATTAACTACTCATAAATTGGAGTTTACACAATTGAATTCAAGAAGAAAAGAAATTACAAACCCTAGATATGAGAAATCTTCCCCGCACAAACCTACAAAAAGAAGTAGAAGAAATGAAAACTTAGATATCTCTCCCTCTTGTTGAAGTTGTTATTTTATAGATTTCTCCTTTGTAGAATCCTTCGTAGAATAGAACTCTTTCCAAATCAAACCCTAACTATTTAACTTGTAGAATAAAACCCTAGCTTTCTCCCTTGTTGAAGTTGTTATTTTATACTTTTGAAGACTTTCTAGTGTGTAGTACTGAGTTGCAAATCTCATCTTTGTGGACCTATGTAAGTCTCCACCAGTCATTGATGGGATTTCGGAAAACCATACATATAATAAACCGCAATTGCACGGTGTCTAGAATGCATACAACGGCAAGTACGGGTCGAACCCACGGGGAGCGGGGACAATACTGCAATTAATATCTCAATTAACTAATCAGAAACAATATTTTGAGATTTTTCAGAATTTTAATGAACGAGAAAATAATAAAATAAACTAGCTAAAATATACAATGTGATCAAGTAGAGAGGGAACTAGGGTTTTCGGTGTTCGCCAATTTGATATATAGAACTCACATTTAATCTCCAAAATTATCATTTCACCGCTGTAATTTTCTTCGCTTCCAAGTTGACATTTCTAAATAATTACTTATCAATCGAAAAGTATATCCCATCTAATGTTGTTAAGCATGGCATATCAGTTCAAAAGCATAAACAATCAGTAGAACTATCTAACCCATATATAGTTTCAAAGAATCAAATATCTAATTGATTGCATACACCGTCTAAGAATCTAATCCAAGCACGACATATCAAACGGAAAGCATATATGATCAAATCTACTATTTATGCAATAATTAATCAAGCTAACAATAAAGATAAATTACTAAATATTTAAACCATTTATTTATAATTTTTTCATAATCAAAATTGGTTTCTAGCCAAAACCCTAATCACAAAAATTAGTGAGACATGAAGATGGGTTTTAAGAAACCCATAAAAGTAATTAAGAAAAATAGAGACAGAAAAATATCACTGTATTCCGGCTGCAAATCCAGAGAAGCGTCACGGCCACCAACCCAGAAGAACGTCACAGAGTACAGGTTTCCTCTTCTCTCTATCAATCCGTCATTCTCTGTACACTCACTTCTTTTCTAGCCTCTCTCTAGGTTTTAGGTATTCCTTCCACCTAGATTTTCTTATCTCCCAACACCACCGTACCTACTCTACCCAACCTCCAAAAAAAGCTAGAAAAAAACCTAGCTTCACCGTACTCCCCCTTCTTTCCATGTCCGCCACCTAGCCTCTTTTTCTCACCTTCTCTCCAATCCTCGTACATCCTTTCTTATCATTGCCTACTCCCTCTTCCTCTCTACCTAAACTAAAAACCTAAAAAAAGAAAGCTAATAAAAAAGTTACCCACCGTACCTCCTTCACTTTCTCTTTTATAATCTCAGACCTACCTCTTCCCCACGTGATATACCCTCTCTTCTTTTCTATAGGCTAGCTCTTTCTTCCCTAGCCGTCCTTTATTCTTTCTTCCCTCTAACAACGAACAACACCTGCCCTGCTTCTTGTCTCTATACCACCTCACTTTTCATCCATAAAACAATTAGAAGACTACTCTTTTTGCCACGTGACAAACTCAAACCCAACACCTTTTTAGTTTCTGACCATTCACTCTCTCCTATGTTCGGTCCCATTTGCTCATCGGCCAAACCCAACACCTGCTCTCATCATCCAAACTAACACCTCCATCTAGCCATCAAATTCATCTCAAGATACAGCAAAGGTAATTGTTTCATCCACAGGTACAGTGGTCCATCGCGCACACCAAATACAAGGCAATGATGCAAGCTCGTCACTTTAGTGATTTTTCACGTGGAAATTAATTTTTATTAATGAACCTATAAAAATAATTAAAATACATCATTTATATAAATTGAAATACTAGCAATTAAATTAGGAGGTAAAAATGTATCAATTAAGTCCGTATCAGTCATCCCCCTCATCAAACTCAATACTTGAAAGTAAGCATAAATATAGGTAAAAAGTCTCTTACCTAATACCACGGCTTTCTTGATTCGTGGGAGCTTGGAACCAAGCTCTTCTAACATCAACTGAACGCAATGAGAAGCACAAGGAGTCCAAAATATATTCGGGTAATCAATCATTAAGTCTTTCCCTGCCTTTTTAAAGTTGGAACCATTATCGGTAATGAACTGAACTACATTTTCTTTCCCAACATCATTAATTACCTCTATTACAAGCTCACGTATGTAATCAACATCACTGGTTCTGTTTGACGCATCTACAGACTTCAAGAAAACTGACCCTTTCAGATATTTCACCTAAAAGTTAATATGATATTTCTTTTTCCCATCGGTCAAACCATCGGACATAATAGAACATCCAAACCTCTTCCAATGTACCCTAAATGTATCAACAAACTTCTTCATTTCATCTAAATGTTCCTTGAAAAGATTTGTACGCATCTGATGGTAAGATGGTGGAGGCATAGCTAACATCAAAAGAAAAACATAAAAAACATAAGTTAACAACTAATCAGATTCAAATGCTTATACAAGAAGAATCACAGGAGTATATTTTGTAATCATTTTAGATTCAAATGATAAAAAAATGCAGTATATTTGTATGTGAGTGAGACATGCAAATTATGTAAAAAATAAAAAAAAAACAGTAAAGAGGAACAAGAACCAGAAGAGACGGCGTATGATACCCAAAGCTGACTTGGATACTATTTTCCATAATAAGATCGAATGCAATTTGGTTCACGACATATTAATGCAGCAGGAGCACACTCAGTAAACAGACCTCAATGATAAATTATATACAAGTTAAGTGAATACATGACATTTTAAGCTAACATTATTTAGACACAATTTATAAACAGACCAACTGCATACCTTTCCCATATTCGCCAATTGCATAGATCATTTCTTTGAAACTTGGTAAACGAACGGTATTAAAAGATATTGAATTCTCAGTCATCCAAGCTGAAATGCTTTTCCATGCAGTTTTTAGTAACTTCTCTTTCGCTAAACTGTTTCTTTCAAGAGTGGCCTGCTGAGTTTTCTCGTGATCTGTCTTCATGAATGAATCCATTGGACCTCTACTATTACTTTGGCCTATTCTTCGTCTCTTCTTAGTTTGTACCACTAGTTGACTAACACTACCACTTCCCTCTTTTTCTTGCTCCTCAACAAGCTTCATCTGAGTTTGTATGCTGATACAATAAATCAATATTAGCCCTATGAGTTTTCCTGGTCCTCTTTATAGAATCCTCCTGATTAATTTTGTTTATAATATCAATTTTTGCACTACCACATGGTTTAACATTCCCTTACCTTTATAAGATATGCTGCTTAAGCCTAATGATTCCACCACCACGGAGTTCTTTCGAACATAATAAACAAGTAATCCAGGTTGGATGCTCTGGATCTCTGCGTTCATCCCATTGCCATGCTATATCTTTAGTTGGTGTATCTTTAGTTTATGTATCTTTGGTTTGTGTAGAAGATGAAGGAAACAATGAGCCACATGTAGAGGGTGTAGTGCTTGAATTGGATGCATTAGAAGAATACATAATCACAACCTAAAGTACATTCAAAATTGAAATAAAACAAATTAAAACCTCATACCAGAATCTGCCATTATCCTTGAGTAATACTGTATAACAAGCAAGTCCTAGATGTTAAACATTATGGTCATTATGAGAATGTCTAAGAAATTTACAGGTAAAAAGGGTATAAGAAAAATTAAATTGGGAGACACACAAAAACACTGCACACAACAAAAATAATCGAATGACTACATTGATTGAAAACCAAATTAATATAAAAAAATTGAGAAAAAAAAAAGAGGCTCAGATTCGCCTTTTAACAGACATGCAAGGCTCATCAATTTTTTATTTTTTTTAGAATCGCAAATCAATCATACAGAGAAGAAAATTGATAACTATAATCCATTCCATACACTAGAATTACAAATCAATCACACAGAGAAATCAAAATCAAGACAAAAGAAGAGAGTAATAATCAAACATGAACCTTTTGCAGATGAGATTGAGAAGAAATAAGAAGAAGAAGAAGAACTCAATAATTTGAAGAAGAAGGTTGTTGTAGATGAGATCGAGAAGAAGAACACCAATACTAGTTTAGGAACTCCATTGAAATCAATCTTTCAGCTGCGGAACGATTTTAGGGTTCATGAAATATCACTGTATTTTTTCATGGTTTTTTTAGAAAACAAATTAGGTTTTATTCGACTGTCGTAGTGAATTTACCAACCTATCCATGCTTCCTTTAGGGAAAATTACCAAATTGTCCCTATACCGGCCGAAACGTGCGAACCGTACGGTTCATCTCGGCCGAGATTACCGATCGTATACCGTACCGCCGATATTACATGTTTCGTCTCGGTTGCACTCCAAAACCGGTAATACCGGTGGTATACCGGCCGAGATGACCGATATTAACTACATTGGTCACGCCCAAAAAATCTTCTAGCTCAGGAAAAAACAGGTTCATAATCAAAATCGTACTCCATAGAGTTACTGGGCCCAAAACAGGATTTAACAACCAAATTAACCTGCCAGTTTTTGAGAACTGAAAGGACAAATTCACTTCTTCTTTCCTTTCACGGCTACCCATTGTGACAATTTCACAAGCACCTTGGGTGCGTTTCTGTTTGGTATTTCCGGCAAGACTTGGTTGTAATTCCGACATTAACTCATCTTCGTCCCTGCAATTATTCACAACATTTCAAAGTAGACCCATTCATTCAAATCATAACCTAACCAAAAGATTTAACTGTACACATCAAATCATGTTTCTTCTCGGCATTGCAGGCTTGTTTTACAACCAACTAAACTTCAATTTTCACCACTTCTTTACTGTCTCGCCTTGTATTCCAGCCACAGCAAAAGTCGCTGGAAATTCAATTCATACACACCCATTCTCGGAATTAAACCTATTTCTCTTCTAACTATCTTCATCACAGATTCTCTGCTCACAGCCATCACCAATTTTTCCTTCTTGAACTCCGTGACCATCTTTCATAATCCCACAGAAGTTATCACCATGGTAACAGCGTCACAAAATCAATAGCAACAAGAACCCAACTATTCTCGCTTGAACTCTCGCTGTAACCCTGGTGGCTTGAAACCCATCTTCCAATCCTCGAACCATCTCTCTATTTACTGTTTCTTCTTGTGACGATCGTTTTTTGGGTCGGTCACAACCAAAAAACTTAAGTTGTTTGACAATGACAAAACTCCAGGTGTAATTGATACAGAAAAATTGTAATACAGAGAATCATAACTCAAATGAAAACAACTCAATATATAACGTGGTTCAGCTAATAAGCCTACCTCCACAGGAAAATATAGTATATCATTTATCAACACTTATTTCGTACACATGGTAATATAATGAATTAAAGAAACTTAGTTCAATAGAGTTCTTAGTCTAGTTTTAGCTTTTTCCACTTCTTCAATTTCCTTCAGAGTTTTCTCTCCCTCTCCCTTTTTTTTGTTGTCCCCCTCTTTCTACTTTGGGGTTGATATTTATAGAAAACTATGATGGGTCCCTCTCCCTCGCTCCTTCTTATCTTTATTTGACCAGTTTGATCTTATCTTGACTTTGGACGCAGCTCATCTTACTCCATTCGTAATGCTTCTTACTAGTTCCGCTTGCTGATGCACAGCTGCTCTTTGGATTGAGCGTTTATTGGTCCTTTGTCTTTATTATGTGGAGGTTAGCATGTGTGACATGTGGAATTTGACGTGGAGCATATCTATTCTTGTATGATTGGAATTTGTAGTGCGCACGTGATAGGGCGCAAATGATTGTGGAGCGTAAGAGAGCGCAGATGATTGTGGAGCGCAAGAGATAGCAGATGATTGTGGAGCGCAAAAGATAGCAGAGCGCGGATGATTGTGGAGCGCAAGAGATAGCATATCGCGGATGATTGTGGAACACAAGAGATAGCAGAGCGCGGATGATTGTGGAGCGCAAGGGATAGCAGAGCGTTGATGATTGTGGAGCGCAAGAGATAGCAGAGCGCGGATGTCTGTCTTGGCTATTAATGATGCTTTTTCTTGTAACTTGTGTTCTTTCCACGTGTCTTATATGCATTAATCTAGTCTGACTTTTCTGCTTCCGGTGTCAGTTGATGTGTGACAGATGTTTTATAGCTGTCTTCCTTTATTATTTATTTCGCTCTTGTAATTCTCGGTGCTTCATAATGTGATACTTCCTTCTTATGATGTAAACACGCGGAACTGATGAATTTATGTCCTTACACTTCTCTCGAATTCATACCCACCAGACTTAACCCATCTCTCTAATTCTCATCACAGGCTCGATTCAACCAACCAAAACCCATTATTCTCTTCTTCCAACTTCTCTCAACCCATCACACAAACTCAGCCACAGTTAACAGCTCCACTTACCTCGAGCTATGGTCTGCCGGCGAGAAGATTTGGTTTAGCTACCTTGTTTTAGTTCATCTAACTGAAACTATGAAGAAACTATCACAAGTCTGACCTAGATTTAGTTTTAGGTTATGAAATATAGTTGGATTTAGACACCTCAGACTTGGCTGCCCCTTAGTAATTCTCCGTTTTACCACACAATGAGACGTGTGTTCTTCTATGCCTTAGTTCCGCCAACATCCAAATTTTTCAAACGATGCTGTGAGCCTCTAGTTCTCTTCTTTTATTTAATGTGACTTTTAAATACATATAAACTCAAAAAAAAAGTAATATACACTAATACAAAAGAAATAACTAAGAAAAGAGTAAGAAATTGGTAATTCAAATAATGTAAATTATGCACTTATCAGGTACCTGAGAATACGTTTGGCAAGTTGAAGATGAGTATCAGTAGGACAGTGCATGAAGTGACTGACATAGTTAACTGCATAACTAATATCAGGTCTAGTGAGAGTCAAATACTGTAAACCACCAATTAGACTCCTAAAAGAAGCTGCATATGACAAAATGGTACCATCATAAGCAGAAACTCTTGGACCAGAAGCAACAGGAGTCTTGCAAGGCTTACAACCTAGCATATCATGTTTCTTAAGCATATCCAAGGAATACTTGTTCTGGGTAAGAAGTAATTTGTTAGCTGGAGCATCAAACTTAGCTTCAATCCCTAAAAAATAATGCAGTGAACCAAGATCTTTCATTGTAAACTCAGACTTGAGAGAAGAAATAAAAGTAGCAAGAAGAGCCTCCGAAGTCCCCACAAGAATGATATCATCTACATAAACTAAGAGAATCATTTTATCATTGTTTTGATGGAAGATGAACGTAGAAGCATCACAAGCAGAATTGGAGAAACCAAATGTAAGCAAATAGCCATTGAACCTCTCAAACCAGGCCCTAGAAGCTTGTTTGAGACCATAGAGTGACTTCTAAAGATGACAAACATGTGTAGGATGCTCAGGATCAACAAATCCAAGAGGTTGTTCCATATAAACATTCTCCGCAAATGACCTTGTAAAAAAACATTGTTAACATCAAGCTGTTTCATGCACCAATTATTTGGAAGAGCTAAACTAAGAACACATCTGATAGTAGTTGATTTAACCACTGATCTAAAAGTCTCCTCAAAATCAATACCATCTACCTGGTGATACCCTTTGGCAACTAATCTGGCTTTATATCTCTCAACGGTACCATCAGCCTTAAGTTTAGTCTTGTAGACCCACTTGCAGACTAGAACATTCATGGATGGATGATAAGGTACATGAGTAAAGGTATTATTGTCATGAAGAGCAGTGTATTCATTTTTCATAGCCTGAATCCATATAGGATGTTTGATAGCTTCTTTATATGTCTTGGGTTCAGTAAGAGGTTGAAGTAAAGTAGTAAAATCAGTTGGTACAAGATGTTTAAGTAAAGTATTGGTAAAAAATCCTTTGATAGAAGTTTAGGTACATGAATACCTGATTTAGTCCTTGTATGCATCCCATATTTGAGTTCAGCTGGAGGAGAAGCAGCAAAAACAGATGAACTGATAGCTAGAGCAACAATAATATCATAAGTAGATATGTTATCTGACCAAGACACCCTAGATGGAGGCACAACTAAATTTGGAGAACTAGAAGAAGGATAAGCTGAAGTAGAAAGATCAGTTAGAATAGAAGAAGCAAAATGAAACTTGGCTTCATCAAATAACACATGAGTAGTCACATATATCCTGTAAGTATTTAAATTCAAACATCTGTAGCCCTTGTGATGTATACTGTAACCAAGAAAAATACAAGCAACTGACTTTAGGCTCAGCTTATCTTTTCTATATGGAACCAAATTTGGATAACAAAGGCAGTCATAAACTTTGAGTAAAGAATAATCTGGCTTGGAATGATACAAGACTTCATAAGGAGACTTGTAATCAAGTAGCTTACTAGGTAATCTATTAATAAGAAAAACAATTGCTAGAAAAGAATCAAACCAAAACTTCTTAGGAAGAGAAGCATTGAAAGACAATGTATTGCCTATTTCAGTAATATGTCTATGTTTTCTCTCAGCAGATCCATTTTGTTGATGTAAATATGGACAAGAAACTCTCAAATCAATACCACAAGAGTCAATAAAATCCTTAAAAGTTCCTTTGGTTAACTCAAGAGCACCATCACATTGAAAATGCTTAATCTTGGTATCAAACAAATTCTCAACAAGAGATCTGAACAATTTAAAACAGTGAATACTGTCTGATTTATTCTTCATAGGATATATCCAAGAAAACTTAGTACAATCATCCACAAAGAAAATATAGTACCTGTATCCTAGATGAGACTACACAGGAGCAGGTCACCAGATATCACAATGAACTAGCACATGTGGAGTACTAGAGACAAAATCAGTAACATGAAAAGGTAAACACTTATTTTTACCTAACTGGCAAGAGCCACAAACATAAGTAGTATTTTTAGTAGAAATCTTGATATCAGCAGCAACATCAAGCTTGTGAAGTATCTTGTGAGATGGATGACCCAATCTGGAATTCCAGAGTGTTGATGATGCCACTAGAGAAGTGAAAGCAGCATGCGGAGATGATGAACAAGACATTATAGGATACATGCCATTTTGTAATCTTCCTCTAGCCAGAATAAGGATGTTCTTCAGAGACTTGATTTCATATCCCCATGGATAGAAAAGAAAAACACAATTGTTATCTTTAGTGAATTTAGCAACAAACATCAAATTATGTTTCAGATGTGGAACATAAAACACTTTACGAAGATTAAATTCAGTAGAAGATGTAGATAAAGTAGAAGAACCTATCAAGGAAATGGGAAGTAGCTTACCATCACAAACCATCATATGTTCAATACCAGTATGAGCAGAAGTATTATGTAAAGTGACTGAGTCATTTGTCATGTGACTAGAAGCACCAGAATCCGGAATCCAAATAGGACCAGACGTACTTTGGCTCCAATAACCTCCAGATTCATAAGCAATTTCAGAAGGAAATTGTAGGTTTTAATCAAACTCAATGGAGAACCATGAAGAAGAACTAGGACTGCTTCCTGCATTAATATCAAGACCAACATATGCCTTTTGTAGAGGTGCAACACTATTTTTAGAAGCAGCATATCGAAATATGCATCTACTAGCAAAATGACCTATCTTGTTACAAACCTGACAAGGATTGGAACCATAATCAACCAATTGTTTCTGAGTAGGATTAAACTCAGTTTTGCAAAAACCAGGGGAGAAAGTCGAGGATTGCATATGTACACCATAAGAAGGATTATAAGATGGATTGAAATGTGGTGATATTGGTGGTTTTCGAAAGGTTGGATTATAGGAAGAATGCTGTTTCTTGACAAAGAAAGCAAAATTGGTGGTATCAACAACAAGAGTTGAGTAAGAATCAATGTCTTGTTCTTTCAAAAACTGTTCATGACTAAGAAGGCGAGATTTGAGTTCAGAAAAAGGTAAAAGAGGTTCTCTATTTTGGACATTAGCAACAAAATGAATATATTCTCTCCCAAGTCCATTTAGAGCATACATTACCATATTGAACTGGCTCACCAATTTCTGCAAGTGAATCAGCTATGGTCTTCAACTGATGAAGGAACTCAGAGATTGTAGAAGAACCTTTTCTGATTGAGTGAAGCAGAGATCTTAACATGGATTTACGAGCAACAAATTATTCAGCGAACAATTTCGTAAATGCAACCATTTTCCCCCAGCTGTTTGTCTACCAAGAAGTTCAGAAGATAAAGATTTATCAACAGTGGCATTAATACACAATCCAACAAATTTATCAATCTTCAACCATTCAAGATAGTTAGGATTATGACCATGAACATTATTAAGCATAACGATTGGAGATTCAGAAGCAACAGATCCATCAACAAATCCAAAGAGATTCGTACAAATAAAGATTGAAGAGATTTGATCCTTCCATACTAGATAGTTTGATCCATCAAGTTTCACCGACACGAAATTAGAGATATTCTGAAGTGGAATAATAAATCGACTATGCAAACCAAAAGGATTATAGAAATTTAGTTGTTGTTGTTGTTGGAAATAAAGACGTGTAGGTTGTTGTGGTGGAAATTGTATTGGTGTATGTTGTAATTGTGTTTGCTGTGAAGAAGTAGATGGTGGTGATTGTTGTGTTGATGACGACGGTGGTGGTGGTTGAGAAGAGGATGATGGTGGTGGTGATTGTTGTTGTCTCTGTAGAGAAGGTAAAGGTGCAAAAAGTTGAGGATTGTCGCTGTGAAGATTGCTATTGACAGCGGAAGAAGAAATTTGATTTTAAGTTATTCTAACCATTATAGGAAGAAAAAAGTAGTTGTAGGTTTAATGGTGGTTTGTAGTTAACAGGTAAAGGATCGAAGGAAGTTAAAATTCCCCTTTGGTATCTAATACCATATAAGAATGTGATTGTATTGATTTTAAAAAGAAGTTAAAGTTTATAAATACAGGACTTAGTCTTTATATAGACAAGACTCTACAGAACGAGAAATGAAAACATAACCGGAGATTACTAATAACCGACTGTAATCGTAACAGATTCTGTTATACAGCCGTGGAAAACTATCAGTACGTACAAGACTGACTCTTAACATATATTGTTGTTGTCATTAGAATAAAGAAGCATATTGGAAAACATTTAAATTCTCTTGTGTGTTAGGTGAGTGAATGTATTCTATTAGTCAAGGTAATTATGATTGGGGCATATAGCATAGGTGAAACAAATTAGAAAAGGATTACGTTCATTTTAGTCCATTAACTAATGAAGGTTGACTTGTAGTAATTATATTTTGGTCTCAATTAGGCTGTCAACCAAAGGAAATAACGCAAGCAACATTTAAGAACAAGTCAAAATAAGCATCCTCTGCCACATCCTAGTCTCTTGACTCTTGAATACCACTCTTGAACAAGTCAAAATAGACAAGTACAAACATCCATTGCCACTCTTGAATTCTGCCAATGAGCTGCTCCACTAGATAGAAAACAATTTACAAATGAACTATCGAAAATCCCGTGATGAATGTAAGAAAATTAGTATAACTCTGATGAATTATGCCATCACGACGCATTTGACTGCACAATAAACATGTATCTTTAAACCCGTAAGATTGTGTTAGTACAAAAATACACTTAAAATATATGTGAAATTTGACAAGTAGGGAAGAGAACAACTTTGATTCCCATGATCAAAGCTGAATCAACCCGGCCGCTTGCAGAACCACATGAATATACCAGCTGGAATCCACCACCACGGAAACTCTTATTTACTGTTTCCGTCAAAATTCTTATGGAAAAAAATAATCAAAAATCATAATAAAAGATAGACGAAAATGAAGATAACACAAAAGATTTAACGTGGTTCGGCCATCATTAGCGTACATCCACGGGTAATGAAGTTGGAGTTTTTATTCATATCTGGGTTACAGTTGAGAATGAAGCAAAGGAAGCCTCCATCGGGCCAAAAGTCCCCTTCTTTTTCTCTCCAAAATTATATTTATAGGGATAAAAATATGATAATTACTAAAATACCCTTCGCCACATGTCATCAAGGTTCGCCACGTGTCGATGGAGATTCTTCTAAGCTCGCCATGTGTCGTAGAGGATTCACCACGTTTCGCCATGTGTCAACGGGATCCGCCACGTGTTCTTATTATCCTTATTTTCAAAATGACCTCTATCCAAAAGTTGGTGCGGAATTGACTTGGTCTATCGGAATTGATGATGTCACTTCGGGAAAATGATGACGTTGCTTCGGTCCAAGTTGGGTGATAGGTGCATAAATCATACATTTTAAGTAGTTTTTCCTGACCCTTATTTGCTATACTTGAGTGAATTATTATGTTTTATTATTACTTTCGAAGTTTAGTTGTCTTTTCAGGTTACAGTTCAGAAACCCGCAGAATGGAGCTGTGTGAGAAGAATTACCGAGGAGCCAGTAAAACTCTTCTGAATTTAGGCCTTTCACCCTCTACATGTAGGAAATTGAATTACGAAGCCAACGGCGAAAGAACGAGGTCATTCTGATCTCGTATGAGGAAGTTATGGGCAAAGCCACATGGTGGCAAACTAGCTTGTGCTGCTAGCGCCCAGGCGCTAAGTTGGCTGAACCGCAAGTGCTAAGGTGCTAAGTGGCTAGTTGGAGGTGCTAGAGTGGTTTGATGGACTAGTGGCTAGCCTTGGTGGAGTAGTAGCTAGCTTGGGGAAGTCATATGGGATTAGGAAAGAGTTTGGAGTTGCCATATATGTGGGGCTGGAATAAGGGAATTTAGCACATTTCCTAATTCCACTAGGATTCTAAAAGTGGCTAACTCAAGTTCTATAAGGAATATCTTATGCCCTTCTTATGGGATTCGTTTTGGCAAAAGTGGGACAGCAAATAGTGGAGATTTCTCACGTGAAAATAGCTAGAAAAGAGGAAGAAACTCACGTAAGCTATTTCTGGGACGCAAGGATTTTCGGTAAGAAATAAAAGAGAGTTTGAGACAAACAAGGAAGGGGCGCACTGATTTTCGGGGCTGAACTATAAAAGATACACGAAGTATCCAGGAGAAGACATCATACAATACAGGGACAAATGCACAAAACTATACAGGCGTAAACAGAAAAGAGGAAAAGGCTACATGCGTTTCTAGAGGCTGCTGGCTATCTTTGCAGCTGCGTTTCGGAGCCACAATTGTTCATCGCAATCCCTCCGGGTTTGATTGTATCTTTTAATTATTTTCCATGGGTTTTAAGAAACCCATGATGAGCTAAACCTCTCATATTGGTTAGGGATGTAATCTGAAGTTTGAAGACATGTTTATTAATTGAATGGCGCATATCTCATGATTTCATGTTATTTTTAATATCGTTCATGTTCTACTGTTTATAATTTATGATTGATTGTGTGTTTGTTTGAGTCATGAATTGAATGAGCATGCATTGATATCAACAACTAAATTAGAGTTTTCGATCCGGAATTGTCGAAGAACTCTAGTTACAAGTAGTATAGCATATTTGTTAGCGATGGGATGTTGCCATGCATGTATGTGTAGAAGCTTGGCCTAGGTTGAATCCGAGTTGTACTTTGCGCCGGGTTACTTAGAATAACCTCAACTCACAAAGACCATTGCTTTCATTGGGTTGAACTTGGTGTTTACATCGAGTTATCCGGTGTTAAGAATTCGGAGAGTGGCGCGATACCCTCTCTGATGATATTAGGAGTTTTGCCGGAGTAGCCCTGCGATAGGATGCTTTAGGGTTATTGGTATTACTAATGCATGAATGTTGAGTATGCTTTGATTGATAACATGTTGGATAACGGACGATGAAATCTCTGACCAATGCTCTTTCTCCCTGTTACACGTTTCTATTAACTTGCGTAATTTGCTTTAGCTTAATTTAGTTTAAAACAACAACAAACCGGCCGCCCCGCCCCCCCTTTGTAATTTACGTGACTGAAATAAATATAAATTGCTGCCTCCTTGTGGGAACGAACTTGTTCTTATTCCTATACTCTAATATATTTCGGAAGAGTAAGAACCTGAATATTTTGGTTGATTACGACACAACCATTGGGGTTCGGTCCAACTTGGGCATTGGACTTGATGACGTCACTTTGAGAAAATGATGACGTCGCTTAGGTCCAAGTTGGGGTTCGGTCCAAGTTGGGCATCGGATTTGATGACGTCACTTCGGGAAAATGATGACGTCACTTCGGGATCGGGACGTGATGACGTCGCTTCGGGATCGGGACGTAATGACGTCGCTTCGGGATCGGGACGTGATGACGTCACTTCGAGATCGGGACGTGATGATTACGTCGCTTCGGGACGTGATGATGTCACTTCGGGCGAACATCATTTTGTCCCCAACAACTTGCCCCCTTTTCTTGAGAGTTGTTTGAAGAAAAACTCTTAAGAAAACGACTACTCGTCTCGTCCGAACCATAACGTGGTGGTTGATGTTGCTTGTGCTTTTTCATTTTATGTTGTATTTTTGTCCCTGCAAAATAAAATTTTGTATATATATATATATATATATACTGATCGTTAGTTTTTTACCGCAAGATTCCTTTGAACCCTGGGTTGGAATTTTTTGCAACGAAGCACCTCCTTCCATGGAGTTATGACATTCGAGATCCCACACATACGAAACAAACCCGGGCCAGGGGTAAGATACAGGGTTGGTCCCGAACGTACTCTTTTTGTATCAAGACTCTTACTTAGGTTCTGTGACCCAATAGTCTTATCAAGTATCAAGACTCTTTCATGGGTTCTGTGACCCAATAGTCTTATCATGTCTCCTAGCCACGGGGCTCGGTAGGAACACACACTTAATTTATCTCGGGCATGGAGTAAATTAATGTGTCCCATCATTTTATTAAGACTCTTACATGGGTCCCCTCTTTGGGGATGGACCCATTAGCCTTATTTCAAGACTCTTACATGAGTTCCCTCGTTGGGGATATACCCACTAGTCTTTTCTTGTCTCCTGAACGGAGAAATATCGGTAAGAAATATACTTGAAATGTATATGAGAAGTATACTTGAAAATCATCCAGATATTTCTCATTTCTCATTTCTTATTTAAGATACATCCCATATTCTTTCATATACATGAGAAGCATATAAAAAGAAAATATGAGATGTATTTTAAATAAGACATGAGGAATATCCAGATTAAATATCATTTTATTCCGAAGTAATCGTTATATAAGAGATCAGAAGTATATGAATATAGAAGTACTCGCCTTCCAGAAATATTTAATAATAAGTAGCAAGAGATACCCATTTTTGAATGATAATTCCCGTAGGAGCATTTAGATTACTGCAAGAAGTATAAGAGATATCGAATAAAAATTCGTATCATAACTCATACAAAGTATATGAAGTATCGCCTTAATTGACGTGCAGTATTTAGCTCATTTCACAGCTAAAACTTTGATTTCTTTATAGCATGCCCCCCAGTGCAACATTATTGCATAGCTGCCGCATCTTTGAAGTGTCCTTCATAGGTATCTTTCACATAGTTGATTGGGCACGAATGATCGGGCATAACATATTGGGCACAGCTTTTGTGGTCATACTTGAGCGGGAAATGTAAGCGGAGCACTTTCGGACAATGTGATTGGATGCTTCGAAGTTAAACTTGTGCGGGAAACAAATGCATTCAATCTCCTTCCACTTTCGTTCATCCCAATTGGTCGGTTTGAACTTGATTTTATGGTGGGAATCTGTATAATTCGTAGCTTCATTTTGATTGTGCAACTATGTAAAGATCATCATCTGGTGGGCTTGGCTACGGATGGGCTTGATGCTTCGGCTTGAGATGGACGTTATTGTTCATTTGCAGCTTCGGTCCAGTCTTATAGAGCGGACAATGTTGCGCTCATTCTTGCGATCGGGATCGGGAAAATGGTTCCGGGAATTAATTCATCCTTTGGAAATATGCTTATCCAAATGTCTTCTGGTTAGAGATATTAGAATATGAGAGTAAAGAATGTACTAATATTAATCCTTTTCTTTTTGTGTTCGGTTAGAGATATTTGAATAGTAGTTGAGACAGATCACTTCCCTCTTTGTGATAATGCTAGGGAGACTTCTTACCACCTTTTTTTGAATTGCATGTATGCTAGGGATGTCTGGTTTGGGATAAACAGAGCATCTAGAATCCGTGACCATCTGGATATTCATTCTTGGATCACATCTAAGTTCACGAAACCAACCATTTGGGATAACATTAAAGACTGGGCGGCAGTGTGTGGCATAGTGAAATAAGATATGATTACAGCCGAGAACAAGGATCAGAACGAAGTATGGTCTCCACCAGCTGAAGGAACTATAAAGAGCAACTTTGATGGATCGTACAAGGAAGGTGAGATTGTAGTGGAATTAGGATTTCTGAACAGGGATTACATGGGCTCAATGGGCATAATACAGTGACATCCACAGCAATTATGGTGGAAAGCTTAGCAGCCAAGGCAGCAATCGAATGGGCAGTTACGAAGGGCATAGTCAAGGCAGCAAAATCTGGTGACTGGAAAGATGCTACAGGATTTTTTGGAAACAATCCAGAATCGATGCAGATGATTACAAATGACGAATGGAAAATAGCACTACGTATAGCTGTACTTAATAATCAGTTGTTGCTTTTGAAAGAGATTGTGAAACTCATGCCACCAGTAGCACTCCAGTATGAAGCAAGTGCGAGAGCATCCTCTGCTTCATTCTACAAGTCCAACATCTCATGTGAGCCAAGTTACTGGAGTCATGCCAAGTTCTATTTCGATATTACAACAACAGATATCACAGCAGCAGATATTCTTGCTTTCTTCATTGGGTTGTTTTCCTCTTGAATCATAAGCCTCAGTTTGTAGCTGAACACGAAAGATGTTCGTTGTTCCAGAGATTTGATGGAGGAGGTCTTGCATGGTTAAGTCTGTAGAGTGTTTGAAAGCACAAATGATGATCCTCTATTGTGGAAAAATGAGAAGTAACCACAAGCTGATGGTGAAGAAACTGCTCTATTGATTGAACATCCCTTAATATAGCTTCTCTTCGACTTTGAATTTTTGAAACTCCGTGTTCAAACAGATAATACATTTCAAGCTGTGCAGCTCTATTTTTCCATGATGGAGGTGAAGACTTGAAGATCAATAACAATTCCGGTGTTGAGAAGATGCATGGGCCGCCATTCCTTATTGTCGCTACACTAATTAATGAAGAGTAATAAACAACTATAGTTCTTTGTCAAGTCACTCTGCAAGAAAGCACTATTAGAAAAATATTTTTGGTTGAAAGGTGTGGAAACAGCACAAGCAACTTGTACTGCCAAAGAATTCTTCTGCATTCTACAGTTCTTGTTACTTGGACTATCAGTTAGTGATGGTGATTGTTGAAGCAACTTGATTATCTTCAAATTCATCAGGACCTGATGCCATGGTAATTGTTGCTTAAGTATCAATTCTGAACATGACTATGTTTCATGCCGTCAACAAGTATGAGTCTCCAAGTAAAGGAGTCATGGAAGCATCAGAGTTTTTGGTTCTTGGAGTATACTCCACTTCCAATATCTGCAGCGATTGGCAAAGATGCGGAAAAGCTTCTTGATCTTGTTTTTTCCGAGTTGTTGTAGCAACCATTTTTTGATGTACTTCCTGCCGAATAGATGGAGATGAAACTGAATTCTCATGAAGAGTAATTGAATTGGTTGCACGCGATGTAGATGAAAAAGAGGGTGCAACATTAAAATTTAAAATGATGAATTTCTCGTTTACGCATTTCTTCAAGCGCTTATTGTGCAATTCTTGGAATGATTCCAGCATAAATTTGGCTGTAATTTTAATCAATCACAAACTCCTTCCCTGCAATTGAGCCAAACCCATAGTTCAATTCATACAAATCAATCACATAATCATAAAAATTCCAGCAATTAAATTAGAGAGAAAAAATTCCCAAGTCACATTGAAATTATGATGTTTGATGTTTTAAAAACCAATTTAATGGGTTTGCAATTCATAATTTGGTAATAAGTAATCTGAAATCAAAATTGGTTTTGGATGGAAGCTTTCAGGGAAATTTTTCTTTTCCTAGCTCCTGCAACTGTAACTTAAAATTTATCAAATGGGTATGTAGACAAAACCTTTACTACTGTTGACAAGAGTTTTTATAAAAATTGAAGCTAGTAAATCATGGAGAATAACCAAGCTAAATTAGTGAGAAAAATTCCCAAATCAATTTAAAATTTTAATGCTCAAAGTTTTTTAAAAATCAACTAGATGGTTTGTAATACATGATTTGTATGTTTCAAACCTGTAAGCAAAGCTTATTTTGGGATAAAAATTTCCGAAGAAAATTTTCTAACACATTTTTAAATCAAAATCTTCAAAACGAAAATTGCAAGCTGAAAGTTAGAGAAGATGATTTCTCAAGGCTTTGTTTTAAACTTCCAAATCCAGGTATTAAGAAAGAGATGAAGAAATAAAAAGAAGATTTCAATTTTCTCCATCAATTTGTTGATGAAGACTTCCTTTGTTTCCATTATTCAGCCACTATTTTCCAAACCGGATACTCTCTTAGAACATCATCAATCTTTCATTTATCACAGGTTCAATCCCTGTTTCTAGCGCCAAATTGTTTCTGCCAAAATTTTCATGGGCAAAAAACAACCAAAGATTATAATAAAAGATAGACGAAAATGAAGATAACACAAAAGATTTAACGTGGCTCGGCCATGATTAGCCTACATCCACGGGTAATGAAGTTGGAGTTTTTATTCATATCTGGGTTACAGTTGAGAATGAAGCAAATGAAACCTCCATCGGGCCAAAAGTCCCCTTCTTTTTCTCTCTAAAATTATATTTATAGGGATAAAAAGATGATAATTACTAAAATACCCTTCGCCACATGTCATCAAGGTTCGCCACGTTTCGATGGAGATTCTTCTAAGCTCGCCATGTGTCGTAGAGGATTCACCACGTTTCGCCATGTGTCAACGGGATCCGCCATGTGTTCTTATTATCCTTATCTTCAAAATGACCTCTATCCAAACGTTGGTGCGGAATTGACTTGGTCTATCGGAATTGATGATGTCACTTCGGGAAAATAATGACGTCGCTTCGGTCCAAGTTGGGCATCGGACTTGATGACGTCACTTTGGGAAAATGATGACATCGCTTCGGTCCAAGTTGGGGTTCGGTCCAAGTTGGGCATCGGACTTGATGACGTCACTTCGGAGAAATGATGATGTCACTTCGGGATCGGAACGTGATGACGTCGCTTCGGGATCGGGACGTGATGATAACGTCGTTTCGGGACGTGATGATGTCACTTCGGGCGAACATCATTTTATCCCCAACATTTACATACACATGAAACGATCCCACAGTTTTGACAAATTTTTTATTTCGCACCTACTGCCATACAAATTGAAAAATAACCATGAATTGTTAATCCCATGATTTCAGATCTTGATTTCGAATTCCTCCATATGATTTAACACGTATTAACAGTAAGGAAAAAAAAGGGAAGAATGAATGTACGTACCTGCATGTGATGTACTTAACCAGTAGCACTACTGCCCTCGTTACGTTCAATATAGTGGCTGCAAGATGGACATTATATCAACTTTTGTTCTTGTGGGTCTTCCATGGATGGAGGGTGATTTTTCTTTGATGGAGATTATGAATAAGGACCATTCCGTATTACACTAAAATACTACAGTCCTGGCCCCTGGGGCATTCCGGGGATGATTCTTCCGGAAATTACTCGAAATTGAATTTAAAGTTACGTATGAAAAATTCGGTGCACGGGCCTAAATAAAACAATGATTCAGGCCCTATGTTCGGCACTGAGAACTCATGTTGCATTTTAGTAAGCATCTTGGACGATGCAGCATGTTGGCAAATAGCACCCAGCTTTTGTTGCAATCTATCTGCAAATGTAGCCCGTGAGCCCTGCTACAGAAGTACCCACAGACTTGAAAGTCACCACCACCGTGTATTTGGTATTAACCAGAAACTGGAATAGTTACATTTTCCAAAAGAAATCTATAATTTTGGTGAATCCCCCTTTATCTATAATGTTTTCATGAGCCCTTTAACTGTGGACGAATTAATTGTAGACCGCAACAAATAGACAATTCACGGTAATTGAATGAATTAGTACATAAAAGGAAGTCGTATTGAAATAGAACGACAATCAATACTTTCAATCTCTCGCAGAAATTAAAATTCCCAGCCAACATCGCTATTTCTAGTAAATATTATTTAGGTGATTATTAATATTAATCTTACCACCAAAATAACATAAATCACTATAAAAAAAAGAAGAAGAAGAAGATAGACATCGTTAAACTGATAATAACCCTCACACAAATTCGGTCACGTCGCCGTTCTTCTTGGCCGCAAACACATGGATTGCTACTGCTGCCACAGTCGTGGCAGAAAATTGTATCACACCTGCAATGAAAAATGCATTAAGTACCATAAATTCCCTGTTCCGAGTTGGATTTCCAAGCTTGGTCCCATGTTTTAGCTAAATCAAGAAATAACAATGTAGAAAACCGACTGAAAAGGACATATGCGATGCGCTATAGAATGTAAGTAAATACCTGCATGTAATCTTCTTACAACCATCTTTACGCTCAATGTAATGGTTGCAAGATGGGCACTGGGTTCCATCGTTTCTATGGTTACAGTTTAAACGGTGAGGTCCATCTCTTCTGTTTAACAATCTCCATGAACAACAAATCATCTTTACTGTCGATATCGATTGTAATCTCACCGCTACTACTACACTGATGTTCCTCTTTCTATGGAACCATGCATTGGAAACAGAAGATAATTTTGTAATTAGGACAGTTTGATTTTATAATCTCAGTCGGGTGAGAATTTTCAACACATTCATTCAAAACCAATTCCAAACCAATTCCGAACAATTACGGTAAGGGCAGTAAGATCTTCCATAGGCTAACCCAGTGGCGGAGGCAACTCACAGCAAGGGTAGGCAATGCCTCCACCATTTCTCCACTAGCAGTGTATATTTTCAGTCCAAATTAGAAATATATGATACTTTGCCTATCCTAAAAAAAGCCCAAATCCAATACTTGCCTACCCAAAGTATAATAGAAAATGTAAGAAAAAGTTAAAAAAAATAATTTTTTTTGACATATTCATTTTCTTCGGCTCTCCCTTCCCCCTTTGTTTCTACCATTGCCATGAACATCAAACTTGATGTGAGGATATTAAATCCCTAACACCATGTGTTCAAATATTATGGAAAGAGTATCATATTATGATGGAATGAGAAACACTGAAACAAAGCTTTTTGATAAGTATTGAAACAGACATCTTCGTTGCATGATCGACACGTAAGTTGCGGGAAAACATGGCACATTGTACAAAACAGACATCTTCGTTGTATGAGTGTCACACAAGTTGCAAGAAAGCCTGACACAAAGAATAGAACTGATAAACATTAATGCATGATGGACACGTCTCAGTTGAACAGGTTGCGGAACAAAAGAAGCTAAAGCATGACAAGTCACTTTCAATAGCCACGTATTGGACATGCCAAATTCTGAAAATAATAATGTTACTTGGCCACATGTCAGACATGCCATAATCCTAATAAGACCGCATCATTCATCCAAATCCAAGAACAATAACTTGAATACAAATCCACAGAAGAGGTGCGGGTCACCAAGCGGGAAACTAAGGGAAATAAGAAGTATGCATGTCAAGCCTTGCGGGAAATACAAATAAGTATGCGGGATAAGTTTCGTTCCAAGGTATGGATAAGAACAAATAGGTGGAAAGTTTAGATTAGAGGGACCCATGATATTTACTATAAATATCAAACTCCAAAACAGAAAGAATGGACTGAAATTTTTGGAGAAGACAAGGATCAGAGGAAAAAGTTTAGATATGGGTATTGTGTTAATTATAATCCTAGTTCAATAAGTTTTTGATAAATTTTACTTGATGCAAATAGTATTTTATCCTTTTGTAATATACAATCATGAATAAAAATCATCCAAATCTTTTACTACACGTGGATGTAAACACTCCGTAGTCGAACCACGTTAAATTTCTCTTGTGCAAATTCTTGTTTTATTGTTAACTTGATTTATTTTCTACTATACTTGATTTGATCAGTTTTATGTTTCTGACACATGGTTGTGGACCAAAGATTAGATTTTTGGTAATCACAATTTGGCGTTAGAAACAGGGAGAGGTGAAAGAATTTATACTACCTGTCCAGATATTCATCTTGGAAATATTGGATTTCGTTATCTTATAAAAACCTCTTATATCAACATTTTTAATCAGGAGTTCTTTTCTCTTTAAGTGATATTTCAAAATTCTGCATATAATTTCTCTGAACTTTTCAATTGATGTCTATTTAGATTTAGTCATACACAACACTTCTTTAATTGATATCTCTCATTTAAATTAATATTTTTAATTAACTCAGATGTTCTCTTAACCATGGGTTTGAAAACTTTGCTCATAAACTTCCACCAAAATATTATGTCTTTAAAGATTTTGCAAAAAGAATTTAGCTTGAAACCATTAAATTTATGTGTCTCTAATTCAATTGATTGTATAAATTAAAATTGTATTGCAGCTACCTAGTTTTGATTCTCGTCAAAACAGTAAAATAAATTTTAAATTGAATTTCCAAACTTGCTTCTGACTTGTTTGCAAGAAAACGATTTTATGAACCTATGAAACCTGATTTAAATTGGATATTTGTCTAGCTTTTATGTGATATATCAAATTTTAATTAAAGCTAGATTTTTACTATCAATCAAAATATTATATATATATATATATATATTGCGGATGTTAAAATTTTATGAAGCACATATCTCATTATATGATCTTTTATTAGAACATCAACAAAGAAATTTCTACAACATCACTAGATTGAGTAAAGAAGACATTATCATATTCCAAAAGAAATTAAATAAATAGAGACAATCGTAAACAAAACCGTACAAGAACAATATGTCGATATAAGAAATTTGGGAAATCAAACAATAGAGACTCTTCCAGAAAGAGAAATAGTAGAAGAGTCCCAAGGACCGCAAAATTTGGATGCACAGGCAAACATCCCAGTTAACCAATCAATTAACCAATCACATGAAAAAGCATCACAAAACAGGATTGATCCCATCAATCAGTTATTTGAAGAATTGAATGAAATGCGTGAGGCTCAAAAAACTTATGCAGAAACAATTGCTCTCTTAACACAAGAAAATCAGATGCTCAGACATAAAGCCCAACAAGATGCGGAAGCATCTGATACCAGGTTACAGGGGCAGGAAGTAAGTTCAAAAAGATCTGCAAAAAGTAAAACACAGACCAATTAAGATCAAAGGGTGATGATAGTTGAACCCGTAGATGATACATGTTTTCATTCAAAACAAAACAAGTTTAATCAGCGGAATGAGTCCGATAAACTAGATTTTGATGACTCAGAACCGCAGAACAACAGGTGGAAGAAATGAGAGAGGAAATAAAAACCTTAAAAACAAACAAGAGGGAGGACGACTTGAGGAAGTATTAAAAGAGGACAGTAGAACACCATTGGCACCGCACCTTGCGTTTGCCTTTATCCCGCACAAATGCAATCTCCCCATCTTTGAATGTTACGATGGAACAAAGGATCCCGCAGCTCACTTGAAATATTATAACCGCAATATGACCCGCTGGGAACAAAATGATGTTATCATGTGCCGATATTTTCCCTCTAGTTTAAAAGGATCAGCATTAACATGGTACGACAATCTACCAGAAGGATCAATACATTCGTACACACAATTGACCCGATTTTTTTTGGAGACGTACATATACAACAAACCCGCAAATATTGGAATCGATAAATTATTTGCTCTTGCGTCTTGGACAAATGAACTAGTGTTTAACCAAGTCTATTTGGTTCAATTTTTGTTGCTATCAAACACTATTAGGTATTGCAATATAACTTTTAATGTGCAACGAATAATTTTTTTTGCGTCGTTTTGTTTTGTTTTGTGGTATGCTTGTTCGTTTGCCTACCCCTCTCTTGAAATATTGGCTCTGCCCCTGGGCTAACCCACTTTTTGATGCATCCAAAAGTACTACTGATTCGCAAAGAGCACGACACCATTTTTCTTAAACATTTTTTGGGAGAACTGATTGGTACGATGAAGCATCCAACGTGACATTACAGTTGAATTTTGGGCATTTATCTTCGAGATGTTGTGGTGAATCTCCTGTGTTTCGATATACGTAGCGACGCAATTAGTGCAACAAGGATGCTGGCAGTGGCATCCCTTGAATTTCTTTTCTAATGGAAGTTCTTCAAAATATATATCGAATGTGAAAAATCTATTGGCATTGTTACTTGCTGAACTATTAGAAGCGGTGATATTAAGATTTTGATGTTGGGTTTCTTTCATGGCCATTCTTCCGTATGGTAGCAGTTGGAAATTATTTTTTCAAGGGATAAATATGATTTAAGCTTTTTCATATTTATAACTGTGAGTATCAAAAAGTTGCTTGACACGTGGCAGCAAAGTGCGGAGCACAAGATGTCCCGATCCAGGGATCGTACCAGGGATCGAACCAGGGATCGAACCAGGGATCGAACCAGGGATCGAACCAAGGATCGTACCAGGGATCGAACCAGGGATCGTACCAGGCATCGTACCAAGGATCGTACCAGGGATCGAACCAGGGATCGTACCAGGGATCGAACCAAGGATCGTACCATGGATCGAACCAAGGATCGTACCATGGATCGAACCAGTCCCGTAGGACAAGAGATTGGGTCGACACGTGGGACGATTAGAGGACGCCACATAATAGAGTTGGATGACTCATCGATCCAAGTTGGATGACTCATCGACCCAACTCCTTTACGTTTAAAAGGCAAAGAAGAAGAACAAGAAAGGGATCGGCCTCAACCGGGAAGGGAAGAACTTGAGCATACTGTATGAGAAATCAGAGCTCTAATGGAGCTTTTTGTAACCAAAAATTAATCAATAAAAACCTTCTCAACTTCACCACCCGTGGATGTAAGCCATTAAGGGCTGAACCACGTTAAATCTTGTGTGCAATTTCTCTTCTTTTTGTTCAACTTAGATGATTAAATTAGGTTGTTTTGGGGTGGAGGATTTCTGCCCAAACAATTTGGCGCTAGAAACAGGGAGCGAGTAAAAGGATTCATCCTACCTGATCTATAAAATGGATTGAAGCTTCAGAGAATTGGAAGAGGAGGAAGTCGGGTGGAAACATCACCAACAGTAAAAAGAAGAAACCCTCTTCTGGGTTCTTTGTTTTATTTTTAATCTCAGACTTGGAATTTTAAAACAAAATTATTGGAAATCTTCTTTTGAAACTTTCAGCTTGCAATTTTTGTTTTGCAACTTTGATTTTAAAACTTGTTCGGAAACTTATTTTGGAATTTTCATCTCCAAATACGTTTTGATTATAGATTTGAAACATGCAACTCATGTTTTACAAACTCTTCTAATTGGTTTTTAAAAAACTTTAAGCCCTAAAATTCTAAATTGATTTGGGAATTTCTTTGATAACTTCCATTTAAACCTAATTTTAATTTCAGATAAATGATTACCTACCTTTGTTTTAGGAACCCATTTAACGAATTTTGAAATTCTAAATCGTATTTCATTGATCAATTTATGTGTGTTCACTAATTAGTTTCCTGTTAAAGTTTTTAGCAGCGGATTTGTTGCTGAGTTATCCATGTAATTGATCCTCAAATTCTCACTCCCATCATGAAGAAACAGAGCTGCACAAGAGCTTCAAAAATTCAAGGAAGAGAAGCAGTGCAAGCGTGGAAAACTTTCTATCAAATTCAATTCCATCACTTCAAGTTTTACACATACCATAATGAAGAAGAATTGATGAAAATCAATAGCAACAGTTAGAAATGAAGATTCAATCGATTCATCCATCAGAAAAATTGAATCGGAAAGTTAAGTTTATTTCTTCTGATTTTGTTTAGTTTGATTTCAATCATTTTTTCTCAGACTTCTAAATGAATTTTTTCAAAATTAGGGTTCATCACTGAGATTTGCTTGATATCTCAATTTTTATCCAGACCAAAATCTAACTTCAGATTTGCAATAAGAATACTTTAATTTACATTACCCATAGTTTAGTTTTGATTTTCATTAATTTTCGATTCATGATTTTATTTGAAAATCAAGTATGATTAAACCGTATTTGATGTCTTTTTCCCTGAAAAAACTCTTAATTTCCTATTTCTCTAATAAAGGTTTTGTTTTCTTCTAATGACAATTCAAAAGTTCTATAAATGGAATTCAAACCCTTTACAAATGTGGGTTTGTGTTAGTTATGAATGTATGAGTGCAGGGAAGGAGTATCAATATGATTGACATTATGGCAAATTTCATGTGGGAATTACCCACTGAATTGCGCCTCCAATGTTCGAAGAAATGCTTGAATGACCAATTTTGGCATGGATACCTGAAGCCAATTTCTTGCTCTTGCCCACGAGAGCTTCACAGTGTATAACAAGGTCAGAGAGAATCCTCTTGTGCATCGAACGCTCGGAAGAATTTTGGCATCTTGGAGTTCACATTTCCAAGTTGTCCCGGCACCTTCAAAGAAGAAGTAAAATGCGCAAGGATCGCAAAGCTGCACCCATGCCAACAATACTTTCTCAAAGCAGCACCCATATAACAGCTCAAGCTTGTGGAATACTATAGAAGATTCAGTGCCGAATACTGCCCAATGGAGCTTCATCTCATGCAGCTTACTCCAACAAAAGAAGTGCCGAATACTGCCCAATGGAGCCATCTAGCATCGCAGCAGGGATGCACAGTCTTACCAAGGCGTCTCAGATTACAGCCTCTCGAGCAAGCTAAGACACAACAATCATTCAAGTCGCAACAGTCGAGCAACAGCCATAATTTGGCGAGGAAATGAGCTAAGTATCACTAACTCTAACCACACTTAAATGTTACTTTAAAAGGATTTAAAGCGAATGTATAAATGCCAACATCTTATTTTAAACCCTAAGCATATCTGAAACATGATTACTATCAATTTTACCTCAGATATGCATCTTAACATGTTTCTGTAGCTTACAAAATTACTACTTGGAAATAGGAGATACCTGCATGCAAGTTCTTATCTATGACCTGATGAAATTACATCTTAGGCTTCCAAGTTCTCAAAAGAAAGGAAGGGACTTATAACCCCTGCAATTTATTATATGATTAAACATGAATATGAATTATAACTTTTACTTCAAGCTCATAAAGCTTAAGTTCTCAGCATTAATTGTTGTTCTTAACTGCTCTAATAGACTTTTTCAATACCTGATGTATGATACAGCAACTAGTGACCAAACCTGCAACCTTTAAGATGTTTCTTTTTGAACTGATAGTGCTTGTATCTGTGAAAACAATGTTAAATTCATGTCTGATCACTAGTATTTTCTTCTGAGAAAGGCAAGTTGGGTATCACTAATCTCAAAGGATTTATTTTCTTAGTGCAATACGTATACTACCTGCATGTTAACGAATTATTTAGAATCAAATTATGCAACGGTGTAGCATACCTGTCCTGTTTTTTATATGATGTAAGATCTGAAATTGTTTGTATGTTAGAAATTGTTATAACAACCTTAGCACCCATTTTGCTAAAAGCAAAATGCAACCCAGTCCGACTCCTCCAGTCATATTCTAGCTTTGTTACAAAACCTAAGCTTAGCAGCTCTGAAACTTGTTATATTTCAAATTGACACTTGCTTGAAAGCTGTAACTGACCCATCGTTACAATTTCTAACTGAAACCTTTTTGGCCATTTTGAGCTTCAGTTTGTTAAACTTGATTTCTACTACATTTCCATAATGTAACACTGAATATCTTGAATATCTTCAGATAACTCAACGTATGTGACATATTAGACTTCAGATTACTCATTTGAACCAGCATCTCAATAAGCTCCTTAGCTGATTGAATATTTATGTCTAAAGTGTGTGAACCGACGTCTTGATAAGCTCGTTTGCGTGCATACTTACCTGTTTAAGTTGAATCATGCTTTAAGTTAGTAGCCTAATCTTTTCTGATTGATTCAACTCTTCTGTAGCTCTTATATACATAAATAGTATTATAAGTAAAATGTTATACATGCCTGCATCTATTATGTTCAGAAAATGAAACATATGACTTTCTTAGTTGCTTACAGGAACATGAAGAAATTATCCTCATTCTAAGTTTCTTAATTTTGAACTTTAAACAGTTATCTAAGATTTAAACTAATAAATTAGGCTCAAGATAGTTCTCTGAGTCTTATCTGCTAATCCTGTTTATAATTCATCTTAACATCGAATCTGAATTTAAACTAACCGTCACCTTTTAGTTCAAATTCTTATGGCATGTCCCTGATATTGTTGTGAATGTAGGGTTAAAATTCCATTAGGATCCTGCAAACAAAAGGCATGTTTATGAGATAGACAGTAGCCAATGTATCGCAGGGTATACTCTTGAATTTTCATGTCTATGGAAGAAGTATGTTGTTGCTTCAAATTTTTTGATGCAGGGCGGAAAGATTCTGACTGTTCTTTAGTTGCTTTAGACACAAATGTGTAATGAAAGCTCAGCAATATGCTTGCTCCAACAAAAGAAACGCTGAATAGGTCAAAGCTGGAATTCTTAGATATTCTTTCCTAGAGTTCTTTGTGCTTGACTGATAAACAGGAGATGATCTTTAGAGACACTGGCTCTGCTCCAAACTCAGACTTATGCAATCTTCCACACCTTCAACAAGTCTGTTGATCATATTGAAACATGAATGTAGTGAACGTCATCAGTTCTGTCAAAACAATATGGAATGAAGAGCAGCAGATCGAGTACGGGCACACTCAAGAACATGACATCTTCCGTAAAGTGCAGCTAAATGCAAACATCTTCAGTCGCACAGAGGGGGCAACAATGAATCATTCGCAGCATGGGAACCCTTATCATCACCACTAGCAACCAAGATAGTTGACTCATGTCTGCTATTACCAACAATTTTGTCATCATCAATGCTATTTGTGGAACCATATAGAGATCAACCAAATGCAGCAACAACTTTGAGAGCAAAAGAAGGCGCGAGTGAAAAGATGAGGCTATTCAATGCACCAGCAATTCGCTTTCTCAGCGAGCTAAGTAACAATCTTATTAAAGCTTTCATACGTATAGCATAATAGGAAATAGCATTCGTAAATCAAGACTGCCTAGTGAACTGCACGCTTACTTTGATTGAAACCAATTAAGTAATTTTCTTTATAGTATTGCTTGCCTAAATAATACTATATCTCTAGTTTCAAATATCTTAAAAAGCCATCATCAATGCAGAAATTGGGATAAGTTTTATTTACCTTTCATTTTTGTACCTTGTCTCTGATACCATAACGGTCTTGAGAACTCACCAAACTTATGGTCACTTTTGCCGCTAGAATTATTGTTGTGATGAATGGATGGATGAAACATCGGTGAAGGCAAGTTAGTCTCGCTCCATCATTAATTATTGTTAGTACTCAAGTATTAACGTTAGAACTACTTGCAATAGAAATACATGTTGTTATAATTGTGATTAATATAGCATACCTTGTATAGCAGTTTTAGATCATGTTTGGTATATAACCTCTACCGTTAAATGAGGTCTTATAAATTTATGAGCTATAAGCTATTGACTCAAATCTGATGCCCTCTAACCTGGAACTTCCATTAGCTCTTAAATGATTGTTCTAGCTCTAACCAAATAAATGCATCTAGGTGTTCCTGTAATTTCAGTGAGGAAATGAGTTTTCAATATATAATTTTATATAACTAATGAAGTTTCTTCTTATTCTACTAATGTTAATCAAGCTCAAAGATGTTTCAGGTACAGAGTACAGATTCTAGTTCAAGTAATTTTGAGCAGAACCCCTTGCAAGTTGGATTAACAATCCATGATAGAATCAATAAGCAAAATGGATTTGGGGTGTTTGAGAATATGTCTGAACAACTCCAACTTCTAGACTCCAAGTTCAGCTGCAACCAGTTCAGCACCAATGTTTACTGTCATTCCAACCATGCTTCATTAGCTACTTCATGTAAGCCATCAATTAACTGGTACATCAGAGTTTGCCAGTGGTGTTGTTTCAAGAACAAGCCTGCAAAACCTGTTGAGTCGCTATTCCCTGAAGCTTCAACAGTTCAACGGACAATGCTAACAAAGCCGCGAAGATCGATTCCTCAAACAGCTGAGAGGGTTCTAGATGCTCCACAAACTATCGATGGTTGCTACTTGAACTTGCTTGACTGGGGTAGTAGCAATGTGCTTGCGATAGGTCTTGCGGTAGATCAAAATTGATATCTCTGAAAGAGTCAGACTCAAGAAAGATAAGCTTTCATTGTCTTTTTTAATTGCTATATTGGATACACATCTTAAGTAATAGTTTAAACCAAAGAATGATTCTTAGTTGCTACCTTAAATTGATTGAAGCATGATCTGGCTTCATTATTAAAGCATGTTAAGCATGAAATGAATGCCTCATTTTGGCCAAAACCATATTGACTTATACATTTCAACCTGTATAAGCTTCAACCTGATTGATTATGTATAACTATGATATGCAATTAAAAGCATGTGAATCATTGAGACATGAACGATGATTAGTTTAGCTGGTTGTATACAAATGAAAATGAGGAATTATCTCTAATTTTTAGCTATAAGCGGGATGTCTAAGTTCCCCAAATTACTATCTATTCTAGCATCCTGGTAGAAATTTCTGAAGAATCTTATGAACTTTAGTTAATCAGATTAGCGACGATTTATTGCGCCTAATTTCATCTGAATAGCATGCAATGTCATATGTTATGAACTGATCAATTGCTTTTAATAGCACTTAAATCACATGTGAAATCATGTATCCTGATAATTAATCACATAATCATCTATGATAGAAATCTATTGATTTAATATCATAGTCTGAACAAATTCTAATTTGTTTGATGAGATTTAACAGTAATATTCAATTAAAAGCATGAAAATCATTTTTAGCTTATATCCATTTAATGCTATGAAATGTTTAAGACATTTTTATGAAGTGTGAAGATACCTATGAAGCACACTTCAGAGATGCGGCAGCCATCCAATAATAATGCACTGGGGGGCAATACTAAAAAGAAATCAAAGTTTTAGCCATATGGGCTAAATATTGCGCGCCAATAGCATAAGACGACAATTGATAGATACTTCAAATGGCTCATACTTCATGAAGAATATTCAGTAAATACTTCAATTTATTCTGAACTTCTTCGAAAGGCGATGCCTCTTGCGGCAATCTGAACGCTCCAACATGAATTATCATTCAAAAATGAGGATCTCTTTCAACCTATCATCAAATATTTTTGGAAGGCGAATACTTCTACATTCGTATACTTCTGATTTCTCTAACAGCAATTACTTCCGAATATTCATCTGGATAATTCTCATGTTTTATTTAAAAATATATGTCATATTTTATTTCTATATATGCTTCTCATGTATATAGAAGAATATGAGATATGTCTTAAATAAGAAATGAGAAATGAGAAATATCTGGATGATTTTTCAAGTATACTTCTCATCTACATTTCAGGTATTTTTCTTACCGATATTTCTCCGTTCAGGAGACAAAAAAAAGACTAGTGGGTGCATCCCCAATGAGGGAACTCATATAAGAGTCTTGAAATAAGATTAATGGGCGCATCCCCAAAGAGGGAACCCATGTAAGAGTCTTAATAAAATGATGGACTACACATAATTTACTCCATGCCAGGGATAAATTAGGCGTGTGATCCTACAATGCTCTGTGGCTAGAGCAAATCTATGGGACACATTAATTTACTCCATGCCCGAGATAGATTAAGCGTGTGTTCCTACTGAGCTCCGTGGCTGGAGACATGATAAGACTATTAGGTCACAGAACCTATGTAAGAGTCTTGATGCAAATTACTCATTTTTCAGAGTCTGGTTATCATTTTTCAGAGTACGGTTCGGGACCAACCCTGTATCTTACTCCTGGCTCGGGTTTGTTTCGTATGTGTGGGATCTCGATTCATTGTACTCATGAAAAAATGTTTAACCCAACGATCAGTATATATATATAATTTTGTTTTGTAGGGACAAAAATATAATGAAGCCATGAAAATACACAAGTCTGAAGTGCTACTGTTGCACAAATTTGAAGTATTAATTCGAGGCATGGATCGCACCAAGGTTCAGATGGAAGCGTGAAATTATTTTCTTAAGAGATTTTTCTTCAAATAACTCTCAAGAAAAGGGGGCAAGTTGTGAGTATCAAAAAGTTGCTTGACACGTGGCATCAAAGTGCGGAGCACAAGATGTCCCGATCCAGGGATCGTACCAGGGATCGAACCAGGGATCGAACCAGGGATCGTACCAGGGATCGAACCAAGGATCGTACCAGGGATCGAACCAGGGATCGTACCAGGCATCGTACCAAGGATCGTACCAAGGATCGAACCAGGGATCGTACCAGGGATCGAACCAAGGATCGTACCATGGATCGAACCAAGGATCGTACCATGGATCGAACCAGTCCCGTAGGACAAGAGATTGGGTCGACACGTGGGACGATTAGAGGACGCCACGTAATAGAGTTGGATGACTCATCGATCCAAGTTGGATGACTCATCGACCCAACTCCTTTACGTTTAAAAGGCAAAGAAGAAGAACAAGAAAGGGATCGGCCTCATCCGGGAAGGGAAGAACTTGAGCATACTGTATGAGAAATCAGAGCTCTAATGGAGCTTTTTGTAACCAAAAATTAATCAATAAAAACCCTCTCAACTTCACCACCCGTGGATGTAAGCCATTAAGGGCTGAACCACGTTAAATCTTGTGTGCAATTTCTCTTCTTTTTGTTCAACTTAGATGATTAAATTAGGTTGTTTTGGGGTGGAGGATTTCTGCCCAAACAATAACCAAACAAAATCATTTGGCATCGGATTTATGTTTTATATGGGATTACTAATCCCACGGAAACACCAATTCTTAGTTCCTTTTGAGTTTCACTACATCTGATAAAATTTTACCTCCATGATTTGATCAATATTATCTGGTCTGCCGGTGCTCGACAGATTCCACGGGTTCTCAATGATCAAGCCTGGCAACATAAATGGGTCGGGCAGCCCGGACTGACAGTTTGTACACCGGCATCGTAAGAGGCCCTTAAGATCCCTGTTGAAATATCACAAGATTCACAACATATAAAGAAGGGACTGTTTGGTTCTTAGGTAGAAAGAAAGAATGAGTTTAACACTTTTACAAGGTTACTCTTCTACTGAAGAAGAAGAACAAGTTCAAGATTTTCTTACTGATTCTGATGAAGAAGATGAAGATGTAAAACAATATAAACAAAGAATTCCTACTAGTTACTCAAGAGATGGAAAACCATTATTTGATCCTAATCCATCTTCAACTTCTATACTTCCATCTGCTTTTGAAATCTTCTCTGAGGTACCCAATTTTGCCCTAATTCACTTCTCAGACTACTAAAAAAGTATCAAATTTTGGTTTCTCTGGTGAATTGAACTGTTTTTATTTCTGGGTTTTGTTTTGTTTGTGTTTTTGTAGGTTGCTGGACCGCCACAATTTCTCAACAACTGTGTAGGTGAACAAGTTTCTACAAATGAGAATGATGGAGGAGGAGGAGGAGGTGGAGGAGGAAGAAGAGGTGGACATGGTAAAATGAGGAGAGAAAAGAAAGATCTCCCAGCTGGTAAAATTCTCTACCTCTAGAGTCTAGACCCTAATTTGTTTTTTTTATATTTTTAGTTTTTTTGGGGCAAATATTTGTGCTCATGCCTAATTTTGGATCTTGCTTCTTTATGTTTTGTTAACTATGATGATAATGCTGAGCTTGCTTAAGCTTGGATTCAGCTAGATTGGTGTTAATGGGTATAGGAACATATTCGGCTAGATGGGTCTTAGTTTAAACCCTAGGTATAGGAACATATTTCACTGTAGGAGCTAAAGGATGTCAAAAAAAACATTTTTTCCATTCTCATGTTTCCTCTTACTGTAAATCCTTGTTCTTCATGTGATGTAGCGTCATGTTAATTCAAGGAGAATGTGCTGTTGTTTTCATACTTCAACTGTGTTGATTCTACTTGTTGTCTTTCTACTGAAGTATGTGATTCCCATATCGGATATGGGAGTTTTTTTGCTTAGTTTAAACTTTACTGTACTGTGTAAGTGAACTGCTATTGATTGTGTGAGTTTAAAATCTTTGAGTTGTTTCCCATTTTTTAACCTCGTGTGTATTGAAGGTCACAGATGAAACAAAGTGTCGTTTTTATAGACTGCGTGTATGTAAAGTTCATTGGTAAGTTGGAAGTACTGTATCTTGATCTAATATCGATCTTAGTGAAAGATAAAAAAAAAGTAGATTAAACTTATTTTGCTGAGGTAGTTTTTTGGTTAAAACTTTCAAGGATTGTGAACAAAAAACATCTTTGCTGTTGTGTGGAAGAACATAACTGCGCGTGTCGCAAACTGGTTAATGGTAATTGTTGCCCCTTTAGGCCACTTATGATTTCGTAAGTCAGTGGATTTCTGCCAAAGATGAGTCGCATAATGGCAACTGGCAAGTATTGTTTACCTATAATCTGGTGCATTTTAGACATTGCCTACTGATGGTTCGACTGGTTCGGCATTTTTTTCTCTTTGTCTGGTGCATCTTAGACCTCGGCTAGTTGAATTTATGTAGCAATAAAGTTCTGAAACTCTATGTTGCATTTTCTTCTGCAGGTGTTGTGGTGGAGGCCAAAGCTCAACTAGTTGGAATTCGTGACCGCGTAAGGAGTGATGGTGACGGAGTCCAGCCTCCTATATCATCTCATGCTGAAGGCAAACGTGTGGCTACTGCAACCAATCCAGATGCCAAGGATGCTGCAGATCTATTGAGGTACTTGTATGTTCTGCTCTATGTATCTGAAACCATTGCATTATACAGTTGTTTCTTTTGGTTCTGATCTTGCTTCTTATTTTCATGCCAACAATTTTGCTAGTATAAACTCTTTCTGCTAATCTGTTACGGTGACTTGAGAACATTTCTGGGCACGCTTTTAATGTGACCGGAAAACCTAAACTGTATTTCTAAGAATGAAGAAAAAATGAACCGAGATCGTTATGTTGTGGGCTCTATCCCTCATCCATGTTAGAGAGTTGAGGCTGCCCTTTATGTTCGAGTCTAAAACCGATTTTTTTTTCTTTCAGGATGTGCTTACAATGTGGCATACCCAAGACTTTCAAAAATGCTAGAGGAATGTTTTGCCCACAATGTGGTGATCGCCCTCCAGTAGACAAGGACGCTGAATCAGAGAAGAAAAAAGGTTCCACCATCAAAGACAAGGAGAAGAACAAGCGGATGAAGGGCCAATCTTCTCATTCTTCTTGGAAGAGTGAAACCGAGATGCATCTACGACAACAGTTTGATTAGAACAAGCAGATAAAGGACCGCGTGGTACAGCACTAGCCTTAACGTTCAAACATTAGCGTTCTTGAACTTCATTCCTTTAAAAGATGAATCGTTGGGTAGGAACCGTATAATATCATCAACCTCTTTCCTTGTAGACATGTTTACAGAAAATCTAGGGAAATATTAGCAAGACATAGGAGAACCATAGGTCCCATATAAATTTTCAATTTCCCTTTCATGGTCTGATTCCTTGCATTAACCTGTCGTATGTTTGAGAAAGAAATATATTTTTTCACTGAGTTTTCTGTTACTAAAATGCTTCCAATTTTGGCACAATGAAGACCACATAATGATCCCGAAGATGCTTCTGCTTCTATTGCTTTGGCACATGACATGTTTGTCAGAGTCAGTACTGTTTTACCGGATAGACTTGTCTGAACTCTGAACAGTTAGTCATCGACAGTTGAAATCGGGTAGACTTTTGAGAGGTGGGGTTACGTGTTTTCCGTGTAACATACGCGTATCCCATCCTCTCCCGCCACGTCTTTTATTCTCGCTTTAAAATTAAAATTAAATTACTTCAACTACACTCTCCTCCGGAATCTTAAATGACGCGCTTCTCCATTTCTTCACCTAGTCATTCACCATCAACAAAAACCCCTTCATTTCTCAATACTCTTTACTTACTCAGGTCAATCAATGGAATCTGAAAAACCAAGAAACAAATCTTCCTCATCTCTGTACCCACAAGTCATTGAATCCAACCCAGATAGTTATTCCCCCTATTCAACAAACCCTAAAACTTCCTCTTCTTCATTATATCCATCTGTTCACTCATCTGACCCATTCAACACCACCACCACCAACTCAAATACGTACTCATCTTCTTCTGGTTCTTTCTATCCATCTTTAGACATGAAAGATCTAGTTGATAATCTTTTCCCTGATGAACCCGAAAAAGTCCACAACCAAAATCATAATACCAGTACAGCCCCAACTGCACCAATTGAATCAGTGGAGGAAGTTCTTATAAAGATCCCTGGTGCATTAGTTCATCTTATTGATAAACAACACAGTGTGGAATTAGCTTGTGGAGATTTAAGTATTGTTAGGCTCAGACAGAATGAAAATGTCGTCGCGGTTCTTGTACGAGTTAGCGATCAGATTCAATGGCCGTTAGCTAAAGATGAAGCTGCTGTTAAGCTTGATGATTCTCATTACTTTTTCTCTTTACGAATTCCATCGACTTCGGTTAAAGTTACTGGTTCCGATAGTGATGAAGAAGCAGGTCCTTATCAGTATGTTGATAATGAGTTTTTGAATTACGGTATTACGATTGCGTCGAAAGGGCAAGGGAATTTGATTAAGGAGCTTGATGGGATTCTTGAACATTACAGTAGTTTCTCTGTACAGAAGGTTTCGGAGAAGAGTGATGTTTTGGATGGATCAATGGCGAAAGAGATTTCACCTGCAGAGATGAAATCAGAGGGGAAGAAGAAGGAATTAATGGAGGATCGATCGGCTGCTTATTGGACTACGATAGCGCCGAATGTTGAAGATTATAGTGGTTGTGTTGCTAAGTTAATTGCATCTGGATCAGGTCAGATGATTAGGGGGATTTTATGGTGTGGTGATGTTACTGTTAATAGATTGAGATGGGGAAATGATTTCCTTACTAAGAGGATGGACCCTTGCACCAAGCAGGCTGAAGTTAGCCCCCAAACCATGAGAAGAATTAAAAGGTAACTCGCACAACTACGTTTCGTTGTATTGATTGTTAGTTGAGTTTATGCGTAATTTGTGGTTTGATTGACTTACATATGGCTTATATGCAGGGTGAAACGGGTGACGAAGATGTCGGAGAAAGTGGCAACAGGAGTTCTATCAGGGGTTGTGAAAGTCTCAGGGTTCTTCACAAGTCCGATTGTGAATTCGAAAGCGGGCAAGAAATTCTTTAGCCTCTTGCCAGGAGAAATAGTTCTTGCTTCCCTTGATGGATTCAGTATGTTGACTTGTTCTTGCTATTGTCTTTTTATTGTATTTTTGTTTGGAAATGGTCAATACATTAGGTCAACTGTATAACTGTTTGAATACAAACCTGTCATTGTTGGAAATATTTTAGTATTAGTGGTTGAATATGTTTTTTTTTTTTGTTAATTTTAACAGGTAAGGTTTTTGATGCGGTTGAAGTAGCTGGAAAGAATGTCATGTCGACTACATCGACTGTAACTACAGGACTTGTCTCCCACAAGTAAGATAACAAAATAACTTGCTTTACTTTCCTCATATTGTACACTGCAATTTGATTGTGGTGGTAATGCTTAGTTAATTTAATATAGGTATGAGCTTCCTGTGAACATTTGCATGTAGAGTTTTGAAAGATCAAGATTAAATCCTCAGCTGCATCCTATGCTTTTACTTGTATCAGTTATATACTTTTCGAAGAACCAATTATGAGGGTAGTACTGATTGATGATAGTAAGAACTTGACTTTAGAAAGAAATTCCCGAGCTATGGAATTAGTTAATTTGTTTTTCTTTAAGATAATTTGCTAGGTTCTGATATGATTGTCAGAGCAAGCAAGGACAAGGGATTTGGTCACTAAAGAATTCTCATGACATGTGTAAGAGAAATATCTGACCCAGGTATATATGTATGATGATGCAGGTATGGCGATAAAGCGGCTGAGGCTACAAATGAAGGGATGGATGCTGCTGGGCATGCGTTTGGTACAGCTTGGGCTGTGCTTAAGATTAGGAATGCTCTTAACCCAAAAAGTGCTTTCAAACCAACGTCCCTTGCCAAATCTGCTGCTAAAGCGGCTGCTGCGGACTTGAAGGCGTCAAAGTCCAAGAAGAAGTGAACTTAAAATTGATCAGTAGAGAGTGCAGGGATCTTCACCCTTTACTCTGGAGTCTGGGAGGACAAAACACACATAACACGCCTTTTGTTGTTTGCCCTGCTTTTTTTTAGTGTTTAGGATCTCTCTGGCTTCTTCTTCTTTGAGATTCAAGAGTGAGTGAGTGAATTAGTAGAAGAAAGCCAATGTATTTTTTGTGGATGCTTTGCGTAATACTAGACAAACTTAAGTAGTAAACTAGTAATCAGATTTAGTGTTTGAACATATTTCACTGTTGTAGCCTTGTAGGTCCTCCATTCTCACGGTCCACTTATTGTAAATCCTTCTTCTACGTATGATCTCGTGAAGGAAGGTGTGATTTCTTCAGACATAAAATGTGTCACGGGGTTCCCATAATGGGTGCGGTAGATTGTGCTTTGCAAATGAGCTGCTGTTGATTGTGTAAATTTGTATAATCTTTGAGTTGTTCCCATTTTTTAACCTCCGAGTGTATTAAAGTTCTCAGATGAAACAAAGTAAGATACGTCACTTTTACAGACTGAAGTTGGGAAATCCTCAATCTTGGTGCAATGTTGTGATAAAAAAGGTAGATTAAGCTTATTTTGCTCAAGAGCATTGTGCTGCATAAACTGGTTTTCGGCAAATAGTTTCTGAAAGATGATCTTTGTCATTGTTTCCAACCCCGTGAACTTGGCAACGTTGGAACAATAATTTTCTACACAGACAAACTAGACTGAATACAATAAGATTGGTCCGGAAGGATCTATGCCAATGTTCATTCGTCGACCCCTGCCTTCCAAGTTTTTTTGTCAACGACCGTGGTGGTCCCTTATCAAATGTCAAGGTGTCAATAACAAATGGGACTTGATTTCCTTTCTCAGGCGGTTCGTCTTTATGGCACCCCAGCTGGTATTTGTGAGGTGCCTATATAACATTCTTCTCTATATTATCATCTCCAAAACCTGAGTCGACTCATTCTTGTCTTTTCAAATCTGTTCCTTCTCTCACTCACTCTCTCTCTCTCTCTCTCCCCATTAACCACCATTGTTATTCATTCAAACCCTTGCCTAAACCCTAAAGCCCTGCTATCAGAATGCCTACCGTATATGGTATTGGTACTTACGATTTTAAGAGACATAGAGTTGCAGAATACCCAGTCGAAATTCCGGATCGCCCCCCTGAGCAAAAACCTTTATCTACTGTATCTAATTCTATTACTTTAATTGAAATTCAGAAAGATAGGTTAACTAAGATTGCTTCTGCTAATTGGTCGAAAACAACTACAGACTCGAATAAACCTTTCAATCCTGATCTGGTGAAAGAGATTTATGAGTCGGAGCTGTTAGTGAAAGAAGGTCATAAGACTGTTTCCTTGCAGAGAGTTATGATTTTAGAGGTTTCGCAGTATTTGGAAAATTATCTTTGGCCTAATTTTGATCCTGATAGTTCTAGCTTTGAACATGTTATGAGTATGATACTCATGATTAATGAGAAGGTATGTATGTATCTACTATTTTGAAACCCTAGATTTCTTTGATTTTCTAAGAAAATTTAGTTTTAATGAAATTTTTTGTTGGTGTTGTTGGGTAATGTAGTTTAGAGAGAATGTAAGTGCGTGGATGTGTTTTCACGAGAAGAAGGATTTGTTTAAATCGTTTTTAGAAAGAGTTCTTCGGCTTAAAGAGGGAAGAACTTTAAGTATAGCAGAGAAGACCAACTACTTGCTTTTCATGATTAATGTCTTTCAGGTATTCTTCTTTTATCCACTACAAATTTGTTTTGTTAGTGTATGCTGTTTGGGTTGTATTAGATACATAGTTTGTGGTTAGAAAGAGAATCGAAGTCTGCCTAAGACTGATTATGTTTGTAGAATCAAAGACCTTGGACTAACGATTTTGTAGGTCTAAGACCTTAGACTATCTGTGTTTGTACAAATTGTATAAGTTTGTGTTGTATTACGTAGTTTGTTATAAAGTAGAGAATCAAAGACCCTAGACTAACTATGTTTGAAGAAGTTGGGTGCGGATATCTGAACTTAGAATAGAGAACTCTCTTTATATGCAGACTTCTCAGTAAATGGATCTTAATCTGAATAAGTGAAGTCACGCTTTTGTTATTAATCCTGCTCACAATTGGTGTAAATGCAAAACCAAATTCGTGTATAATAATCGAGAAACCAGAGGAATAGTTGATCTTGATCTGTGGTTGTACACATAGAATGCAGATAACTGCCTAGAATAGATAAATTGAGACTTCCTTAAAGCTAATGCTTGCTGCTCAATAGCATTAGCATACCTTTGCAAGTACATATGGATCGTAACTAATTCATCTTACTCGATTTTTACTACTTATTACCATTATTACTTCTGCATTTTCTTCACCTCTGAGTTTCTAGGGCTTCTTATCTTTTTCTGTACTTACTAAACACTTTGTTGTTGATGGTAGAGTTTGGAAGATGATATTGTCAGTCAGACAGTGTTGAAGCTAGCAAGTCTGCAGGTCTGGAGTTGTTTGTCTTACGGCCGGTTTCAGGTAGTGTCACTTTTTAAGTTTCAGTTAGTGAGGTGCAAGTTTCTCTTTGCGACCTTTCCATTTATCTGACTGAATGAATTTATTTGAAGATGGAGATGTGCCTCAGTCCCAATCTAATAAAGAAATGGAAAAAGATGATAAAAAAAGAATATAAGGTAGCTGAGAAGCGAGGAGAGCCTTTTGACCTCTCAAGCAAGCTCGAAGTAAGATTTGTGAAGAATCTGATTGAGGAATTTTTGGAGGTATAATATTGTAGTTCAACGAGGTCATCTCATTTTTATCATGGGTTATGGGTATATTAATCATAATTTTTTGTATTGAAAAAAAACTCATACATTGTCTTTCAGATACTCGATTCCCAGGTTTTCCCAGAGAGACAGTCAGATCATGCAGATAGTCAACTTGGTGGTTCTGAGCAAGTTGACAATGGCTGCGTATTGTACTGTGAAAGGTTCATGGAGTTTTTGATTGATTTGTTAAGCCAATTGCCCACAAGGAGGTAAAATTTTGAAACCAATTATATTTGTTATTTCTAGTTTGTTACCTGATTAGAGATGATATAAATTTAACTGGTCTACCAAACAACTCTGGTATTAATTTTCTTTCAGTTTCAAATATTTTAGCTTCCATATTCTTAGATGTACTGGTCTTTGTCAATCCTTAAATTGTCATTGCCATTTGATCCTTCTCTTGCTGTCATTTAACTCTGATGCCCAATATTCTGATTCCTTTTGGTACAAGGAAGAACAAGTTACAGAAACCCACGTTCTAACAAACTGATGAAGGAAAAAAAAACAGCAACATTGTAGACAAACTCACATGCATGAGCTAATACTTTTATTAAAGTCTTTGATGCTCATGATTGACCTTTGATTTTCTGTCTGGGTTCATAAGGTTAGTCATTCGTGAAGTGCAGTTTTGAACGTGAAGGCTAACTAATGTCTATTACTGTATTAAGAATTCTGTGGTACACTGTTCGTTTACAATGATTCTCTGTGTTTGCAGGTTTTTGAGGCCTGTTGTTGCTGATGTTGCCGTTGTTCCCAAATGTCATTTAAGTGCTCTTTATAACCACCCAAAGGGACGGCTTTTTGCACAGTTAGTTGATCTGTTACAGTTCTACGAAGGGTTTGAGATTAATGATCATACTGGGATGCAGCTGTCTGACGACAATGTGCTTGTGGCTCACTATTCTCGTGTAAAAGCTTTCCAGTTGTTGGCGTTCAAGAAACTTCCCAAGGTGTGTTGATCAGTGTTTGTATGCAAACAATGTTCTCTCTTTTCTAGATATGAATTGCACACATATAATTGTGTTTATTTTTAGTTTATTGTATCTCACCCATTTTATATTTTGATCATTGTAGTTGAAAGAACTTGCATTGGCTAATGTTGGTTCAATTCACAAACGGGCGGATCTTTCGAAAAAATTGTCTTTGCTCTCTCCTGATGAGCTACAAGACTTGGTTTGCAATAAGGTTCGTGATCTACTTATTATATCCTTGTTCGTTTGCATGTTGGTTATCTGTTTAGACAGTGGTTCACACTATTCTTCTTTACAGCTGAAGTTAGTGTCTAGCCAAGATCCCTGGGTTGAGAGGGTTGATTTTCTTCTTGAAGTCATGGTTTCCTTTTTTGAGAAACGCCAGTCCCAAAAGGAGGCTATAAATGCACTTCCCTTATACCCAAATGAACAGATAATGTGGGATGAAAGCCTTGTTCCAAGTATTAATTATTCTGGGGAAGGATGCCTGGCACTCCCAAAGCTTAATCTTCAGTTTCTGACCCTTCATGATTATCTTTTGAGAAACTTCAATCTTTTCCGTCTTGAATCAACATATGAAATTCGAGAAGACATTCAGGAGGCCATTCCACATCTTCTTGCATACATAAATATTGAGGGAGAAACTGCTTTTCGAGGTTGGTCAAGAATGGGAGTGCCAATCAAGGAATTTAGGATCAAAGAAGTAAAACAACCCAACATAGGAGAGGTCAAACCAGCCTCTGTAACTGCAGATGTTACATTTAGTATTTCTAGTTATAAAGCTCAAGTTAGGTCAGAATGGAATTCACTTAAAGAGCATGATGTGTTATTTCTACTCTCCATTCGTCCTTCATTTGAGCCGCTCAGTCCTGAGGAATCTGCAAAATCAACTGTACCAGAGAGGCTCGGCCTTCAGTTTGTTCGTGGCTGTGAAGTTATTGAGATCCGTGACGAGGAGGGAGGTCTCATGAACGATTTTACTGGGCGAATCAAAAGAGATGAATGGAAACCTCCTAAAGGGGAATTGCGAACTGTTACAGTTGCCTTGGATACAGCACAGTACTACATGGATGTGAACGACATTGCAGAGAAAGGTGCAGATGATGTTTATGGGACATTTAATATACTATTGAGAAGGAAACCCAAAGAAAATAACTTCAAAGCAATCCTGGAGTCCATACGAGACCTTATGAATGAATCTTGTATTGTTCCCGACTGGTTGCACAATATATTTTTGGGCTATGGGAACCCTTCTGCGGCACAATGGACAAATATGCCTGATCTTCTTGATACAGTAGACTTTAAAGACACTTTCCTTGATGCAGATCATTTGAGAAGAAGTTTTCCAGATTACCAGGTAGTGCTCTTGGTCTATTTGTTATGGTGATCTCTGAGTTGCATGTATCTTATTTGCGTGCATTAGCATTCAATTGTTTTCAGGACCTATTCTTATGTATTTCAATTATTGTGTAGGTTTGCTTTACTGGTCCATATAGCAACGAAATTTCGCATCCTGAACCGCCGTTTCGGTTGAAGTTTCCGAAGGCCCTGAAAAGTAGTACTGTTGCGTTATCAGGGAATACAAAATCAGCGACAGATGCTCAGAATGATGTGCATATGGTGGATGCAGGTTCCGAGCTTGAAAAGCTTATTGTTGAGGCATATGTCCCCCCTGATCCAGGTCCATATCCCCAAGATCAGCCTAGGAAGAACTCTGTTAGATTCACTCCCACCCAGGTACTTCAGCAACTATTTATATATTATATTGTATATGATGTGCAGTTTCGGCTGTTTCTCTTATTATATTGTGTGCTGCTGCTGAATGTGTACCCCTTAATAATTACCACTTTATGGTTTCGATATGCTTTCTGCGGCATACTAATAGAATTATTCATTTTATTGTACTGCTTTGAAGGTCGGAGCCATCATCTCTGGTATACAGCCAGGCTTAACCATGGTCGTTGGTCCTCCTGGTACTGGAAAGACTGATACAGCTGTACAAATCTTGAATGTTCTTTATCATAATTGTCCATCTCAAAGAACGCTGATTATTACTCACTCGAATCAGGCTCTGAACGATCTTTTTGAAAAGATAATGCAGGTATGAGACTACTGAGCGACTTCTATAGAAAATCTTCCTGTGCATATAATCTTCTATTACATTTGTAACATCGTTCAATGTGGACCTTTTTTACAGTTCTAACATTGTTCATTTTACTATGGCAGAGGGATGTCCCTGCGAGATACCTTCTCCGTTTGGGCCAAGGAGAGCAAGAATTAGCTACTGATCTTGATTTTAGTCGGCAAGGCAGAGTAAACGCAATGCTTGTGCGACGGCTGGAGCTGCTTGCTGAAGTAGAAAGGCTTGCAAGATCACTTCAACTGCCAGAAGATGTGGGATACACATGTGAAACTGCTGGATACTTTTGGTTGCTTCATGTCTACTCACGGTGGGAACTGTTTTTAGCAGCTTGCTCACAAAATCAAGATAAGCCCACATTTGTCAAAGAGCGGTTTCCATTTGGTGAGTACTTCTCCAACACAGTTCAACCAGTCTTCTCAGGCCAGTCCTTTGAAAATGACATGCATGCAGCAAAAGGATGTTTCCGTCATCTTCAAACAATGTTTCAAGAACTTGAAGAGTGTAAAGCTTTTGAATTGCTCAAGTCTACGGCTGACCGGGCAAATTATTTGATGACCAAACAAGCAAAGATTGTGGCCATGACCTGCACTCATGCGGCTCTCAAGAGGAAGGACTTCCTTCAGCTGGGATTTAAGTATGATAACTTGCTTATGGAAGAAAGCGCACAGATTTTAGAGATTGAGACTTTCATTCCAATGCTACTTCAGAGGCAGGAGGATGGTTATGCACGTCTCAAACGCTGCATATTGATTGGTGATCACCACCAGTTGCCTCCAGTTGTGAAGAATATGGCTTTCCAGAAATACAGTCACATGGACCAGAGCTTGTTTACTAGATTTGTTCGTCTAGGTATACCGTATATTGAACTTAACGCACAAGGTAGAGCCAGGCCAAATATAGCCAACCTGTACAACTGGAGATATAGGGATCTTGGAGACCTGCCAATTGTGCTAGAGCAAGCTATTTTCCATACAGCAAATGCCGGATTTGCTTATGACTATCAGCTGGTAGATGTTCCTGACTATAACGGGAGAGGTGAAAGTGCTCCATCTCCTTGGTTTTACCAAAATGAAGGAGAGGCCGAGTATATAGTAAGTGTGTACATCTACATGCGCTTGCTAGGTTATCCTGCAAGTAAGATTTCCATATTGACAACCTACAATGGTCAGAAACTACTGATTCGTGATGTTATCTCTAGACGTTGCTCGCATCCCTTCATTGGTCCACCTAACAAGGTTCGTTTCCGAAACAATCTTATTTATGTTATGTTTAAATTCTTACTTTTCCCGTCTTTCCTGTTTTCTGGTCTTTGCTTGTTGTTTCTCATGCTCTAACTCATCTGGATCTTATTGTTCATTTTGTCAGGTTACCACGGTTGACAAGTTTCAAGGTCAGCAGAACGACTTCATCTTACTGTCTCTTGTCCGTACTCGCTTTGTTGGGCATCTTCGTGATGTGAGAAGATTGATTGTTGCCATGTCCCGAGCACGACTTGGTATCTACGTTTTCTGTCGACGGTCACTGTTCGAACAATGTTACGAACTACAACCCACCTTCCGACTTCTTCTTCAAAGACCTGATCAACTGGGATTAAACTTCGACGAGACCACTTCAGTTACAGAACGTGATGTTGCTGATACTGGAAGGGCCAGTTTTGTGAGTGGCATTGAAGAAATGGCCAGTATTGTTGATGTAAAGTTGCATCAGGCCTATGAAGCTAACCAGGTCTATCACTCATAGATTTGTGTAAAGCTAGAGTTGCTCCACATATTGGTGTCGGTTTATCTTTTAGATTTGTAGTAACAGGCTAACAGAATCATACATGTCAGTGTATGTATGAGGTGACTATTCAGGGTGATATTACAGATCCTCTGAGGACGGGTCAGAGAGTTTTTAGAATGAAGAAGTTGAGTTTGGCCTTCAAAGTTTTGAAGTTTTACTATGCAAGCAGCAACCCATTATTCTGTAATTCTATATTCATACATAATGAGAATTCAGAAATCGATACTTAGCAAGTATGTAGGTATCAGAAAACAGAACACTTTCTTGTTCAAAAAAGTTCTATCACTGAGAACATAAATATGCAACATATTATTAACCTAACATACTCCCCAAGAAAAGGAAAACAAAATTCAAACTGGATAATCCTAATCTTTTAATACCTAACAAGATTTGTTCAAATTTTCCTAAAAAATACTCAAAAACAAGCTTGTTGTAAGAATGTTTGTTGTTTGTTGAGCAGTCGACATAAATGGTCTACTCACGGGAACTGATAATTCTTCAACGATTTACTTCAACCATAATAGTTCACATATTCCATTTATTGACTCAAACAAAACCCCAGGGCTTGGTATGAGAAATTGGTAGAGGTTCTTTATTCTTTTTAGTTTATTGCTTCTCTTATTCAGAAATTGGGAGAATCCTTTCCTGTGAAGAATTTGGGTCCTTTGTATTTCTTTTTGGGTCCGGAGATGAAAAGAGATTCCGACATATAGTTCTGATCTCAGTCCAAATATGCCTTGGATCTTCTTAAAAGAACTAACATGGTGGGTGCTAAGCCTTGCTCATCTCCTGCTTGTGCTACTACAAAATTGTTAAATGTTATCGATGTTTTAGGAAGGTTCAAGAATAGTCTAGAATCTTCTAGGGTTTCCTTATTTGACTATGTTTATGGTTTCCTAGTATAACTTATATACTTGGAAGCCAAGTTTGCGACCTATATAAATAGGTGTATAAGTCATAGGAAACATATACAACAATTAGAGAGAGTTCTCACAGTATGAGAATTTAGGTATAGAACATTTAGTTTTCAAGAAAGTTATTTTAGAGATTATAAACAATACCTTGTTGGTTATAAGTTTGTGATTGATACGTCAATCTTTGAGTGTGTAACTCTCTATTCAGTGGTTTTATAATAAGAGTTGACCGTAGCCGTTTGTGGACGTAGGCATATTGCCGAACCACGTTAAATCTTGTGTCTTTCTTGTTTCTTTTAGTGCATCTTGTTTCTGTTTTCTTTAGTTCTACATTGATCCGAAGAACTAGTGTCTTGTGGAGTTAATTCCAAGTTCTTAATTCCCAACAAGTGGTGCGGTGAGCGTGGAGAGGATCATAGTTAGAAGTGAAGATGTCTATTTCCACATCAAGTGGAAGTTTTTTGAAATTGCATGGATTTGATATTATCAAGTTCAATGGGAAGAATAATTTCACATCATGGCAAACTGATGTAAAAGATATTCTTGTTAGTATGAAACAAATCAAAGTTATCAAGGAGAAGCCAGCAGTGTTGCCAAAGGATTGGACTGGTGAGAAGTGGGATGACCTTGATATGGAGGCGTGTTCAACTATTCGTTTATGTTTGTCGAGGGATATCACTCATAACTTTTCGCGTGAAATCTCGGCAAAGGTGTTGTGAGATAAATTAGAGAATCTCTATTTGCAAAAGGATTTGAATTCAGAACTTTACTTGAAGCATAGACTCTATGACTTTCGGATATCTTCAGGTAAGTCTATGGTTGATCATATTAATGAGTTTAATAAGATCTGTTCTGATTTGTCTAATATTAATGTCACTATTTCTGATACGAATAAATCCATGATATTATTATGTTCTTTACCTCCGACGTATGATATTTTCTTTAATTATTTGCTGAGTCGGAAAACCGAAGAAGATAATAAGTTGGTTTTCGATGATGTGATCTCTGCTTTAAAAGCTAAAGTGTTAAGGATACAGGAGTTCAGCGATAAAACACAAGCCGAGGGCTTGTTTGTTAATAGAGGAAAGAATGGTAATCCGAAGTCGAAGAATTGTTCCAATTTCAAAAGGAACGATATTAAGTGTTACTATTGTCGTTAACCTGGTCATATAAGGGCTGATTGTCTCAAGCTTAAGGAAAGGGATGAGAAACGTCAGAAATCATATTCGAAGAATATTGTTGCTTCGATTGCGGAAAGCAGTGAAATTTTAGAGGACCCAATGTATGGTTTTGATTAGGAGGTGTTAACCGTGAAATCAAAAAGTTATCTCAAAGTTGGTTGGGTACTTGATTCTGGTGCTTCGTATCATATGTGTCCTACTAAGAATTGTTTCACCACTTATAGAGAGGTGAATGATGGTACTGTTATGATGGGTAATTCTAGTTCCTGCAAAACAGTTGGAGTTAGTATGGTGCAGGTTCGTTCGCATGGTGTTATTACAACACTTTCCGAGGTTAGACATGTTCCAGATTTGAGAAAAAGTTTGATTTCCATAGAAGTACTTAAATCCCTTGGATACAAGTATGTTGCAGAATATGGATTCTTGAAGGTATACTGTGTTGGTAGTTTGAAGATGACCGATGTAAGACATGGTAATTTATATTTCCTACAAGGAGATATAGTTTGTGGTGGAGTTATGGTTTCTCAATCAATTGATGAGAAACATATGGAGTCAACACGTTTGTGGCATATACGTCTTGGGCATATGAATGAGTAAGGTATGCCCGTGTTGAGTAGTAGAGGCTTGCTTGGAGGTGAGAAGACTTGCAAGCTTGATTTATGTGAGCATTGTATTTTCGGGAAGCAATGTTGGAGCAGTTTTGGTATCGTTGTACACAACGTACATGGTATGTTATATTACACCCATTCGGATGTTTGGGGTCCCTCTCGTACAGTTTCTAAGGAAGGTGCAAGATGGTTTGTGATCTTTTTCGATGACTTCTCGCAGAGAGTTTGGCTTTACACCATGAAACATAAGAATAAAGTCACCAAGGTGTTTAAGAAGTGGAAGACCATGTTAGAGAAACAACTTGGTCGTGCGGTTAAGAAGATACATTTCGATAATGGTGGAAAAGTTCTTCTATTGAAGGTTGATACTGAAGATAATCCAGTAGATATGTTGACGAAGATCGTTCTGAAGGTCAAGTTTGAGAGGTGTCTCAGCTTGATCAATACTGCTCGTTGTTGAGGCTCTAGGGGCGTTTGAGGCTATGGTTAACTTGTTTTGAAGATCAATTTAGTTTAGTGGAAACATAGGCAAGGTGGAGAATTGTTAGATATTGTCGATGTTTTAAGAAGGTTCAAGAATAGTCTAGAATCTTCTAGGGTTTCCTTATTTGGCTATGTTTGTGGTTTCCTAGTATAACTCATATACTTGGAAGACAAGTTTGTGGTTTCCTAGAATAACTCATATACTTGGAAGCCAAGTTTGTGACCTATATAAGTAGGTGTAGAAACCAAGTTTGTGACCTGTGTATAAAGGTGTAGAAGCCATTGGAAACATATACAACAATTAGAGAGTTCTCACAATCTTAGAATTTAGGGTATAGAACGTTTAGTTTTCAAGAGAGTTATTTGATAGATTATAAACAACACCGTGCTGGTTATAAATTTGTGATTGATACGTCAATCTTTGAGTGTGTAATTCTCTATTCAGTGGTTCTATAATAAGAGTTGATCGTAGCCGTTTGTGGACATAGGCATATTGCCGAACCACATTAAATATTGTGTCTTTCTTGTTTCTTTTAGTGCATCTTGTTTCTGTTTTCTTTAGTTCTACATTGATCCGAAGAACTAATGTCTTGTGGAGTTAATTCTAAGTTCTTAATTCCCAACAAAAACTAGCTCCCGGTGATAATGAATTTCTGGACAATACAACAGAGTACACGTCTCTTGTTGGCAGTTTTCAGTACCTGACTTGGACAAGTCCAGAAATATGTTATGCCGTTAAACAGGTATGTAAGCATATGCATAGGCCTACTGTTAATCATCTTACTGCTTCCAAACATATTCTTAGATACATAAAAGGGACAATAGATCATGGTATTCTGTTTACAAAGGGTATCCTAGCTTTGCAAGGCTTTTCGGATGCAGACTGGGCTGGGGATCCATCTGACAGACGTTCCACTACTGGCTTTTGTATATTCTTTGGACCAAACCCTGTTACTTGGTCTTCTGGGAAGCAATCTCTTCCACTGAAGCTGAATACCTTAATCTTACGCAAACTGCTGCTGAAATGGTTTGGGCTTGTAATCTCCTCAAGGATTTGCATTTGTTTCTTCCTGCAGTTCCAACTATTGGGGTGTGACAACATCAGTTCTATCACCCTAGCATCTAACCTATTTATGCATAGTCGTATGAAGCCTTCATATTGCGATTGATTTTCATTTTGGCCGTGAACTTTTGCAGTCTGATCAGTTAAAGGTCTATTATATTTCTACTGTAGATCAGGTTTCCGATGTATTCACTAAGAGCATCTCCAATCATCGATCAAATTGACGATGAAAGATTACATTTGATCGATAATCGGTGAAAAACAGCCACAGCCGTGCGATTATATTTGGGTTATAATCGTTGAAAATCACTGTTCAGGATTAAAAGAAGTCGCTGATCGTCGACTAAAAATTTATAGTCGAGCGAAATTGTAACCTCTCGCTTGTGAACAGACGAAGGGCAAGCATCTCGCTTAAAAACACGGGCGAAGAGTTGACATTTCGCCATCTCAAGCGTTATGCTAAACTTTCGCTCCACCAGACGAGTAACCAGAAGCTCGCCTACTCATAAGCGAATAGCAGAGACTTCGCCTAAAATTTCCGAACACGGGCGAGATGCTACCGAGTCGCTTGAAGTTGGGCGGCACTACAAGGAACCGCTTGGAACTGGGCGAGGCTCCAAAGCTTCGCTTGGAGTTGGGCGCGACTCCAAGGCTTCGCTTGGAGTTGGGCGAGACCCCAAGGCCTCGCTCAGGTGTGATCATTAATATGTTTTTTTCCGTTGATATGTTACCGTTGGCAGTTTAACGGCTATATATTTACCCTATATATATGGGATACTAAACCAATGGCATTTTACTAAACTCATACATTGTTTAGTTGAAAATTCTAAAGTTGGTTCTTATTTCATAAGTTTTGAAATCGATTAGTAAAATGGCGCCATCAAAACCACGAGGTCCAAATTTTTCGTCTTTTGAAGATGTTACGATGTGTACGATTCATTTGTCTATTTCTCAAGATTGTAGCATTGGTACTGATCAATGTGAAGATAAATTATGGTCACGTATACTATGTCGGATGAAAGAAGCTATACCTTCTATGCCAGAACGTAGTTGGACCTCCCTTCAGAAACGATTTCAAATTATAAGTAAGGATGTGGCGCTTATGTCTGCAAAGGAGGCTGAAGTCGAAAGGGAACATCATACTGGATGGGGCCCCGAAAATAAGGTAACAACTCGTTTAATTATGCTTATTACATTAATCTATATGATTATATATCATTTAACAACATTGAATTGAAACACCAGTTCGCAGAAGTACGTAGGCTTTTCAAGGAAGCAACTGGTCGAAGTTTTAAACATGAAGATTGCTACACAGTTATGTTAGATAATATTAAATTTTCCAGAAGGTCGACATCTGTTTTTGATTCATCACAAGGAGAGTCTGATTACGACAACGAATCTCAGGACGTACATGGCACACCAGACTTAAGCCTTGATCGTCCCAGCGCCTATGAAGACCTTGGAGATATCCCCAACACATTAATCCGTCCAATGGGGAAAAAAGAGGCGAAACGACAGAAGACAAAAGGGAAAGCTAAATTTGCTGAACAACAGGAAATGATGTAAAATATTTATAGAGAGCAACAAAGCTTCAACGCCAAATGTACCGAACAAAGAGATATGAAGATGGCACAAAGAGAAGCTGAGTTTGCAGCAAAATTAGCTAATGATAAGCAAAGTTTGAAGCTAAGTTAGCTGATTCAAATGCAAAGTTTGCGGCAATACAAGCTAGGCAAGAAGCAGAAGAGGAATTCCGTATAATG
>JAJJMC010001321.1:0-7500 GCA_023531435.1 Papaver californicum
CCTGATGTTGAGCTTTTCAATTTTTGCTAATAAATGATTAGCAACAAAAGGATTTTTTTTTAGTGAACGTGTCACAGCTAATTACTCCTATCTTTTTTTCTTTTGTAAAGACGAAGAAACATATTCTCGATTTTCTCTCCTATTTAGTACGTCGACGAAGAATCAAACTATCACTATATTTATTCCTTTTTCTACTTCTTCTTCCAAGCGCAGGATAACCCCAAGGGGTTGTGGGTTGTTTTCTACCAATTGGGGCCCTTCCTTCACCACCCCCATGGGGATGGTCTACAGGGTTCATAACTACCCCTCTTACTACAGGACGCTTACCTAGCCAACGCTTAGATCCGGCTCTACCCAAACTTTTCTGGTTCACCCCAACATTACCCACTTGTCCGACTGTTGCTGAGCAGTTTTTGGATATCAAACGGACCTCCCCAGACGGTAATTTTAATGTGGCCGATTTACCCTCTTTTGCAATCAGTTTCGCTACAGCACCCGCTGCTCTAGCTAATTGTCCACCCTTTCCAAGTGTGATTTCTATGTTATGTATGGCCGTGCCTAAGGGCATATCGGTTGAAGTAGATTCTTCTTTTTGATCAATCAAAACCCCTTCCCAAACTGTACAAGCTTCTTCCAAAGCATACGGCTTTCTGGATGTATATAATGATATCTAGACAGATGGATCTTATATGAATCGTATGATGAAGTACCACATGAGTGGATATATTGGAATCCAAATCTGCCGAATCACTCATGTTATGATCTTCTACATCCTAGGTCTCCCCGTTCCATCATCTGGCTTATGTTCTTCATGTAGCATTCAGACCGAATGACTCTATGAAATTACGTCGATATTTCCACATATTACGGGTAACGTAGGAGACATCTCTATTTTTCCCCGGGGGTAGAATTACCACTGCTTAGCTTTCAATTCGCCTCTGACCATCAAATGAAATGTGAATAACCCGTCCTCCTCTCTTTGAAACAAGGGGCGCTTCCGGTTCTGTCGGTGCTTCAAACAATTTTGTCTTCTCCATATTACCATATCTCTAGAGTCAATAATTTTATATGAGGAACTACTGAACTCAATCACTTGCTGCCGTTACTCTTCAGTTTTCTGTTGAGGTCTATCCCGTAGAGGTACTCAAATTGGATCAGTGATTGATTTCTAGGTTTCGTCGTAAACCTAATTGGTTACTTCCAATTACGTAAATCAATGGTTCAAACCGCACTCAAAGGTAGGGCATTTCCCATTGAGATAGGAACTTCTGTACCAGAAACAATGGTATCTCCAATTATAGCCCCTCTGGGATGTAAAATATATCTCTTCTCACCATCCCCATAGTGTATGAGACAAATGTATGCATTTCGGTTGGGGTCGTATTCTATGGTTACGATTCTACCAGATATGTCTTTTTCATTCCGTCGAAAATCTATTTTACGGTATAGACGCTTATGACCTCCCCCTCTATGCCTTGCGGTAATGATGCCTCTGGCATTACGACCTTTACCACAATGACGCTGTCCAGAGATCAAATTATTTCGTGAATTGGATTTCACTTGACTGTCTACGGCCCCATTGCGTGTGCTCGGAGTAGAAGTTTTGTATAAATGTATCGCCGTGTTATTAAGTATTTTTTTTTAAGTTCTTTTCTTTCTAAGAGGTGGAATAGAATAACCCGGTTGAAGCGTAATGATCATACGTTTGTAATGCATTGTATGTCCCATAGGTCCCATTCTTCTACCCTTTCCCGGGAGTCGATGACTATTCATAGCTATTACCTTGACACCAAAGAAGAGTTCGACCCAATGCTTTATTTCTGTCCTAGTTGATACTGATTCGACATTAGAAGTATATTGATTGTTCCCCAATAACCGAATACTTTTGTCTGTAAATACTGCATATTTGATTCCATCCATAAATCCATTTTCTTCCCTATGAGTTCCAGTATTGATAAGAATTCTAGTTCTTACTGTTCATATGTTATGGTATGAATATACCATACCAATTCGTTATGTATGGATGATGAGATTCCATTGATACAGAGCCAATTCCAATAGACTTATTGAACGTTCCCATTGGCGTGCATCCAGCAGGAATTGAACCTACGAATTTGCCAATTATGAGTTGGGCGCTTTAACCATTCAGCCATGGATGCTTAACAGGGATCATCGTACATCGTGAATAACCAAATTCCAATTGAAATGAAATCTTTAGGAGGAATCAATGAAACAGGAATCAATGAAACGACATCAATTCAAATCCTGGATCTTCGAATTGAGAGAGATATTGAGAGAGATCAAGAATTCTCACTATTTCTTAGATTCATGGACCAAATTCGATTCAGTGGGATCTTTCACTCACATTTTTTTCCACCAAGAACGTTTTATGAAACTCTTTGACCCCCGAATTTGGAGTATCCTCCTTTCACGCGATTCACAGGGTTCAACAAGCAATCGATATTTCACGATCAAAGGTGTAGTACTGCTTGTAGTAGCGGTCCTTATATATCGTATTAACAATCGAAATATGGTCGAAAGAAAAAATCTCTATTTGATGGGGCTTCTTCCTATACCTATGAATTCCATTGGACCCAGAAATGATACATCGGAAGAATCTTTTTGGTCTTCCAATATTAATAGGTTGATTGTTTCGCTCCTCTATCTTCCAAAAGGGAAAAAGATCTCTGAGAGTTGTTTCATGGATCCGAAAGAGAGTACTTGGGTTCTCCCAATAACGAAAAAGTGTATCATGCCTGACTCTAACTGGGGTTCGCGGTGGTGGAGGAACCGGATCGGAAAAAGGTGGAATTCTAGTTGTAAGATATCTAAGGAAACCGTAGCTGGAATTGAGATCTCATTTAAAGAGAAAGATATCAAATATCTGGAGTTTCTTTTTGTATCCTATACGGATGATCCGATCCGCAAGGACCATGATTGGGAATTGTTTGATCGTCTTTCTCTGAGGAAGAAGCGAAACATAATCAACTTGAATTCGGGCCAGCTATTCGAAATCTTAGTGAAACACTGGATTTGTTATCTCATGTCTGCTTTTCGTGAAAAAAGACCAATTGAAGTGGAGGGTTTCTTCAAACAACAAGGAGCTGAGTCAACTATTCAATCAAATGAGATTGAACATGTTTCCCATCTCTTCTCGAGAAACAAGTGGGGTATTTCTTTGCAAAATTGTGCTCAATTTCATATGTGGCAATTCCGCCAAGATATCTTCGTTAGTTGGGGGAAGAATCTGCACGAGTCGGATTTTTTGAGGAACGTATCGAGAGAGAGTTGGATTTGGTTAGACAATGTGTGGTTGGTAAGCAAGGATCGGTTTTTTAGCAAGGTACGGAATGTATCGTCAAATATTCAATATGATTCCACAAGATCTATTTTCGTTCAAGTAACGAATTCTAGCCAATTGAAAGGATCTTCTGATCAATCCAGAGACCCTTTCGATTCGATTAGTAATGAGGATTCGGAATATCACACATTGATCAATCAAAGAGAGATTCAACAACTAAAAGAAAGATCGATTCTTTGGGATCCTTCCTTTCTTCAAACGGAACGAACAGAGAGAAAATCAGACCGATTCCCGAAATGCCTTTCTGGATATTCCTCAATGTCCCGGCTATTCACGGAACGTGAGAAGCAGATGAATAATCATCTGCTTCCGGAAGAAATCGAAGCAATTCTTGGGAATTCTACAAAATCAATTCGTTCCTTTTTCTCTGACAGATGGTCAGAACTTCATCTGGGTTCGAATCCTACTGAGAGGTCCACTAGAGATCATAAATTGTTGAAGAAAGAACAAGATGTTTCTTTTGTCCCTTCCAGACGATCGGAAAATAAAGAAATGGTTGATATATTCAAGATAATTACGTATTTACAAAATACCGTCTCAATTCATCCTATTTCATCAGATCCGGGATGTGATATGGTTCCGAAGGATGAACCGGATATGGCCAGTTCCAATAAGATTTCATTCTTGAACCAAAATCCATTTTTTTCTTTCTTTCATCTATTCCATGACCGAAACAGGGGGGGGTACACGTTACACCGCGATTTTGAATCAGAAGAGAGATTTCAAGAAATGGCAGATCTATTCACTCTATCAATAACCGAGCCGGATCTGGTGTATCATAAGGGATTTTCCTTTTCTATTGATTCCTACGGGTTGGATAAAAAAAAATTATTGAATGAGGTATTCAACTCCAGGGATGAATCGAAAAAGAAATCTTTCTTGGTTCTACCTCCTATTTTTTATGAAGAGAATGAATCTTTTTATCGAAGGATCAGAAAAAAATCGGTCCGGATCTCCTGCGGGAATGACTTGGAAGATCCAAAACCAAAAAGAGTGGTATTTGCTAGCAACAACATAATGGAGGCAGTCAATCAATATAGATTGATCCGAAATCTGATTCAAATCCAATATAGCACCTATGGGTACATAAGAAATGTATCGAATCGATTCTTTTATGGAATTCAAAGGGATCAAATAGGAAATGATACTCTGAATCATAGAACTATAATGAAATATACGATCAACCAACATTTATCGAATTTGAAAAAGAGTCAGAAGAAATGGTTCGATCCTCTTATTTCTCGAACCGAGAGATCCATGAATCGGGATCCTAATGCATATAGATACAAATGGCCCAACGGGAGCAATAATTTCCAGGAACATTTGGAACATTTCGTTTCTGAGCAGAAGAGCCGTTTTCAAGTAGTGTTCGGTCGATTACGTATTAATCAATATTCGATTGATTGGTCCGAGGTTATCGACAAACAAGATTTGTCCAAGTCACTTCTCTTTTTGTCCAAGTCACTTCTCTTTTTGTCTAAGTCACTTCCTTTTTTCTTTGTGAGTATCGGGAATATCCCCATTCATAGGTCCGAGATCCACATCTATGAATTGAAAGGGCCGAATGATCAACTCTGCAATCAGTTGTTAGAATCAATAGGTGTTCAAATCGTTCATTTGAATAAATTGAAACCCTTCTTATTGGATAATCGTGATACTTCCCAAAAATCGAAATTCTTGATCAATGGAGGAACAATATCACCGTTTTTATTCAATAAGATACCAAAGTGGATGATTGACTCATTTCATACTAGAAATAATCGCAGGAAAGACTTTGATAACACCGATTCCTATTTCTCAATGATATCCCACGATCGAGACAATTGGCTGAATCCCGTGAAACCATTTCATAGAAGTTCATTGATCTCTTCTTTTTATAAAGCAAATCGACTTCGATTCTTGAATAATCCACATCACTTCTGGTTCGATTGTAACAAAAGATTCCCTTTTTATGTGGAAAAGGCCCGTATCAATAATTATGATCTTACGTATGGACAATTCCTCAATATCTTGTTCATTCGCAACAACATTTTTTCTTTGTGCGTCGGTCCAAAAAAACATGTTTTTTTGGAGAGAGATACTATTTCATCAATCGAGTCACAGGTATCTAACATATTCATACCTAACGATTTTCCACAAAGTGGTGACGAAAGGTATAACTTGTACAAATCTTTCCATTTTCCAATTCGATCCGATCCATTCGTTCGTAGAGCTATTTACTCGATCCCAGACATTTCTGGAACACCTCTAACAGAGGGACAAATAGTCAATTTTGAAAGAACTTATTGTCAACCTCTTTCAGATATGAATCTCTCTGATTCAGAAGGGAAGAACTTGCATCAGTATCTCAATTTCAATTCAAACATGGGTTTGATTCACACTCCATGTTCTGAGAAATATTTACCATCCGAAAAGAGGAAAAAACAGAGTCTTTGTCTAAAGAAATGCGTTGAGAAATGGCAGATGTATAGAACCCTTCAACGAGATAGTGCTTTTTCAAATCTCTCAAAATGGAATCTGTTACAAACATATATGCCATGGTTCCTTACTTCGGCAGGGTGCAAATATCTAAATTTCACCCTTTTAGATACTTTTTCAGACCTATTGCCGATACTAAGTAGCAGTCAAAAATTTGTATCCGTTTTTCATGATATTATGCATGGATCAGATACATCATGGCCAATTCCTCAGAAAAAATTGTGGGCGATTCTTCCACAATGGAATCCGATAAGTGAGATTTCGAGTAAGTGTTTACATAATCTTCTTCTGTCCGAAGAAATGATTCATCGAAATAATGAGTCACCCGTTCCATTGATATGGATACATCTGAGATCACCAAATGCTCGGGAGTTCCTCTATTCAATCCTTTTCCTTCTTCTTGTTGCTGGATATCTCGTTCGTACACATCTTCTCTTTGTTTCCCGGGCCTCTAGTGAGTTACAGACAGAGTTCGAAAAGATCAAATCTTTGATGATTCCATCATACATGATTGAGTTGCGAAAACTTCTGGATAGGTATCCTACATCTGAACTGAACTCTTTCTGGTTAAAGAATCTCTTTCTAGTTGCTCTGGAACAATTAGGAGATTCTCTAGAAGAAATACGGGGTTCTGCTTCTGGTGGCAACATGCTATTGGGTGGTGGTCCCACTTATGGGGTCAAATCAATACGTTCTAAGAAGAAATATTTGAATATCAATCTCATCGATATCATAAGTATCATACCAAATCCCATCAATCGAATCACTTTTTCGAGAAATACGAGATATCTAAGTCGTACAAGTAAAGAGATCTATTCATTGATAAGAAAAAGAAAAAACGTGAACGTTGATTGGATTGATGATAAAATAGAATCCTGGGTCGCGAACAGTGATTCGATTGATGATGAAGAAAGAGAATTCTTGGTTCAGTTCTCCACCTTAACGACAAAAAAAAGGATTGATCAAATTCTATTGAGTCTGACTCATAGTGATCATTTATCAAAGAATGACTCTGGTTATCAAATGGTTGAACAACCGGGATCAATTTACTTACGATACTTAGTTGACATTCATAAAAAAGATCTAATGAATTATGAGTTCAATAGATCCTGTTTAGCAGAAAGACGGATATTCCTTGCTCATTATCAGACAATCACTTATTCACAAACCTCGTGTGGGGCTAATAGTTTTCATTTCCCATCTCATGGAAAACCCTTTTCGCTCCGCTTAGCCCTATCCCCGTCTAGGGGTATTTTAGTGATAGGTTCTATAGGAACTGGACGATCCTATTTGGTCAAATACCTAGCGACAAACTCTTATGTTCCTTTCATTACGGTATTTCCGAACAAGTTCCTGGATGACAAGCCTAAAGGTTATCTTATTGATGATATTGATGGTAGTGACAATATCGAGATTGATGCTAGTGACGATATCGATGATGACCTTGATACAGAGCTGCTAACTATGACGAATGCGCTAACTATGTATATGACGCCGAAAAAAGACCGATTTGATATCACCCTTCAATTCGAATTAGCAAAAGCAATGTCTCCTTGCATAATATGGATTCCAAACATTCATGATCTGTATGTGAATGAGTCGAATTACTTATCCCTCGGTCTATTAGTGAACTATCTCTCCAGGGATTGTGAAAGATGCTC
>JAJJMC010001325.1:0-11847 GCA_023531435.1 Papaver californicum
ATTTCTAAATTTAGGTTTTCTTTTTCCTTTTTTCGTTCATTGATTTCACAACTTAGGTTTAGATTTATCTATTCACTCATTAATAGATTTAGGCTTCTAATTCAATTTTTATTTTTGGGTTTTAATTTTAGGTTCTTTTACATTGGGTTTTTTTATCTGATTTTATAATATGATGATGTTTATCGTAAACAAAAAAAAAAAACAAAGGATCTACAAAATCAGCAGCACCACCACCAGGTTCTCCAAAGTTATCAGCAGCAACAACATGTTCATCAAAAACACCAACAACAACACCAAAGTTACTAAAGATACCAGCAATATATAGTTGTAAAATGCAGATTTCATTGAAGACCCAAACTGATTCAGGTCCTCTTTGTTACTTTTACTTTGAGAAAACACTTAGACAAATGGGTGAATCTATGGATCCTATTATACCCTTGTCATGATTCTAAAATAAACTTTTAGAAATGGTTGGATTTTTAGGTCCTAATATCCTACTGATGGTAGATTTGTTATATGGTTTGAATGTATAGCTTTCATTCCAAACTAGGTCATTTAAACTAGTTCTACTACTTGGAAAATTGAATGAGTGGTTAGGATTCTTCATCAATATGTCTTGTAACTATGTTGTATGTTTGAAATATTTGAAATGGTTAAAAACCTCCTGGTCAGTCCTGTAATCGTTCCCGACTTTAAAGATTCAGTGAAGTTAAATTTTTTGGCCTTCAATGGAATTTCTTGATATTAAAAATTTATAGAAACTGGATAGATTTATTTTTACAAAAAAGAGCATTCTTGAAAAAAAAACTTTGAAATTCTAGTTATTTTTAGAACTCTTGAACCGGTTAGGTTTTTCCAAAATTACATTCTCTAACTTAATTATTGATATCTGATTATTTTTAAAAAAAACTATTTAATCTGCTATGTTATATACAAGAAAGTTGAACGAATCTTATTTTATCTAAATGCAGAAAAAGTATTAGCTAGGTCATTTTTTTGTACACCTATACTAGAAGAAAACATGGCTAGTTTGAGGCCCACTCCAATCTCCAATTATTTGAGGCCTGCTCCATAAATTTGAATAGGGTCCTTTTAAAGTAATTATAAAAATCTTATATCCGTATATTCTTGTTAATGGCTAATGTGTCCCTGATTAGTTAGTATTAGTTAATCGTGTTATTTGTTAATTAACTGTGTTAGTTGTGAAATTAATTAATGTTAATGAAACTTCAAAACATAAAGAACAAAAATTGAGAAAATTTGAAGCATTTTTAAATAAATATAACTAGAACCGGTGGATACGCTAGCACAGATATGGCGATTATGGGTTAGTGTTCTTCATCCACGAAGAACACTGGAAATCGGAGGATATTGGTTGATATATACCGATTGTAACCTAAAAATCATTCGGAGGTTAACAAGAATCGGTTGATATGAATGTTCATATCTATTGATTATAGCCTAAAAACCTACATAATAAATTATTATTTTTTTAACTAGAAATCGGTCGATATGTGTCCACATCGATAAATTGTATCCTAAACTAACATAAACTTTTTTTTGTTTCCTTTAACCAGAATAGATCGGTATAAAATCTTCACATCGATCGATTATGTGTTGATGTTCTTCAAAAACGAAGAACATCAAATCAGAATCGGTCGACGTGTATGTGCATATCAGCCGATTGTTCAAAATCGGCTAATATGAATATTCATATCGGGTGATTCTGGTTAAATTCATAAAACCAAATTTCTGAAATATTATAACTTTGAATGTATAAATCAATCAAAAACCAAATTAAAAGAAATGGGTTGATAGGAAAGTACATGAAAAAGTGCAAGGTTGTGAAAATGTGAATCGTGAAGTGACTCGTTTTCCAAATTTAAGTACCGAATCGTATGTTGAATCGTGAATCGTAAATTCATAATCAATGTATTTATATATATTAAATAAAGTTAATTTGAAAAATTATGTAGTATGCATGTAACATGACAACAAGAGACATGTAGAACAGTGGTTCTTAGATTAACCTTCACATGGGAGGTCACAAGTTTGAGTCTTGAGGTAGTAGTCTTATTTTAGATAAGAACACTCTAATATTGAATTTTTTGGTACTAAACATAATTTTGATCACAAAGTTGGGTATTAAAGTCTAAATAACCCTTAGAAAAATAAGATGATAAACATAATTTTGATCACATAGTTGGGTATTAAAATCTAAATAACCCTTAGAAAAATAAAAAGACTCATTTTTATAAGATGGAGGAAGGTATTAATCATGGCCGATTTTAGGAATCCTTGTATAGTGACAAAAATATTTTCCGTCACATAACGCTTTAACATCAATTTAAATATCATCTAAATTTTCTAAAATTGCTTGAACTTATTACGATTCAAGTATCAAAATTTTGATAATAATAATAATAAAAAATTCTTCTTTCTTCTAGTGTATTTGGTACATTCCCCCTCTGATGTACGAGTCACCATCTCCAATCCATCCCCTATATTCTCGACTGTATCATTCTCTTTTGAAAATTGGTTCGCAGTCTCCTTCGGTTTCTCAAATGCAGAATCTTCTTTTTGGTTATTGAAAGTGGAATTTTTGTTTGGAACCCATTGGACCCTTAATTTTGGTGCATTACTAGAACAGCACTAAGCACTTGGATGACCAAAACTTTTACAATGAGAATATGACATAGATTTCCATGGATATTCTGCTTTCACCTCAAACCTTTCATTGTCAGTTTGATATGGAAGAACAACCAAAAAAGAACAATTCGCATCAACTTCTATGCACACTCTAACATAAGACATCTTAGTTTTCAAAGCAGTTTTTGAATCAGTCCATCATAGGCTTACCCACTAGGCTGGCTATTCTTGCTAATCCCAACTCGTTCCATAAGTGAAATGGAACATCTCTAAGGTTCAACCGTATATGGACTGTGTTAATGGCTTCAATTTGTTGCTCAATAAGAAGAGACCAAGGTTTGATAATGAACAACTTGCTAGCAATGTGAACAAAGTCGATTTCCAAGACTCTAGCTCTGTCATCTTCATTCACAAACTTAAAGAAAAGGGCCCGTTCTCCATGAATCGACATTGAGAATTCTCCTTTAGTTTTCCATTGAGAAGGTAAACCCACATCATTTTGTGCAGTCTTTAAGAATTTCCACCCTTATTTGATAAATCAAAGAAAAAAGAAAACAAATCTACAAACTTCTTGCGTATCTGACATTTATTGTCTCGCTTCTTTGCTTTCTGAGTCGTTCCAAATCCCACCGAGTGTCCAACAAAAAGATTTTTGGAGTCTGTCAGACAACCGCACGGTCATCACAGCAGGCCAAAGCCAAGCTGAGAACGATCCTCTACAGCTACACGATCTACATCATAGATCGGTAACCATTAATCACGCTCTGATCATGCAGTCCTGATTCATCAACCAGACTTAGGTTCCTGTCTCCTTAGAACTCAAGGATAAGGAGGTACGAGCCTATAGAACAGATCCTGTTCAAGTAAGGTCGTATCCAGTTAGTCCACTTCAGTTACTATAAACAAGAGTCTATCTCGTCCTGTGGCCGATGTGGGACTAAGAAACAAACGAGGGACTTTAGATAATTCCGAATCCCCTTGGAAGAAAAAACCATACATATATATACCTTTACAAGGTCGTAGGTTCGAATCCTGTATGGGACACTGAGATATAAATTTTAACAAGGATGGTATGGGTGCACAATCGTCTTCGATCATTGTCTAGTGGTTTGAGATTCAATAGCAACAGCTTCTTCATCATTAAAAGCTTCTCCATTCAGAACTGTTCAAGGTTACTATCTTTGAGGTCGACATGATCAATCGATCGAAGGTCGTAGAAAAGTAAGAAAATATGTTGAAGCCATATAAGAAGAAGAGAAAGAAACAGACAGCCTCTTCATCAGCTTAATTTTGACTAAGCTGTATGTTTGTCCATCTACTTGCCACATGTAGACAAAAGGATGCTTGGGATGTGACTCGTCGGTTGAATGCACAAAGCCTATACCAACCGGAAATGCACCTTTAGTGACCGACCACAGATTGCAGGGGCCGACACAGAGATCTCAAATGCTGAAGCCTATTCACGTCACCTCTCATATCTACCTCAAAACCAATTGCTTTGCAAGATTTTAATACAAAAACATATAGAAATCTTAATGTTCAGCTTTCAGCGCAACACCCATCATCAACAAGAAAAGCTGTATAGTGATGACCAAATTGTGGATTGATATTCTTCTGAAGAAACTTGTTAATTGTGCAAAAACAATTGGTTTAAACAAAAAAGAACATCCTTTCTTTTAAAGTGGATCATGAACAATATAAAGCAGAATAGAATATATGACTAATAGAATTTCCCTGCTAATCCCTAGAACTATATTTAATGATGAAACAGCAGCGTTGGAAGATTAAAAAAACTAACCCCCAAATATATGAAAACAAAAATAAAGAAATACAGCAAAGGCACAATATGGTGCAAGTTAACAAACTCAGAAAACTAGACACCAACCAAAAAACTAACTCAAGAAATGGGTAAGTAGTTCAAGAGAAGAAACAGACAGATGCTTTCGTCCATTGTTAATATCTCCTTCTAGCTTGATCACTTACATTCTTCAATTCTATAAACAACTTTTTGCGTCTGAGAAAACGAGTCAAATTCCTTCTGCAAAACCCCAAATGGAAAGAAGGATGAAAAGGACATGTAAAAAAGAATGAGAACAATAATGCCATAAAACAGTTAGTTTAAAATGTAATATTCTGACGAGCATAACATGCAATTACTAAAAGCCAACTTCTGACTAGGCAACCCTGCTTCTACCCACCACACTTTAAAACTAACACTGGTATTTTCCCTACTCCAGCACAATCGATAGTTTTCTAAGTCGGCGGTGATATAACAAATTGAGTTTGTTGGTTTTAACTACATAAGTAACGTCACGAAATAGTGAAAAGTCAAACAAAACCACTTTAGCCCAAGGAGTGAGAGTTACATTAGAAAACATCAGCTTCCTCTAAGACTGTTATATAAGCAAAGAAGAGAGCCGCATCGTGCAAAATCACCTAATTCCTGAATGTGGTGGAGATAATGCAGACTGAAAATGAGCTACTAGAATGGTTACCTTTTCATCTTACACTTTGCCTCGTTTTGATCATTCGCTTAAGTGCTGCAAGCCAGAAGTTACACTCGTCCCACTCGCTTGTCGTCATTTGAACCTATATTGCAAACAAAGTCATAACCCGTAATGAGCAGACAAACTTCTGAAATTAGTTGGAAACTTGTAGTTGCCTCCTGTTGTGCAAAGTAAGCTTTTTTTTGTTTCCGTAAAACCAAAACGTTTAACCAGACTCAAACCTCTTCTTTTACAAATAAGACAATCTGTCTGTTTTAGTAAACTTTCTCCCTCATTATGAGCACTATGATTTGCATAGAATGTACAAAGACTAAATCAATATGATACTTATAGTGCTGTCTTGTGCATAAAGTGGACTGCACACGTGTTCCTTCTGTGGTCACAAAAAAATACTAACAGTAAGTTTATCTAGACTATTCACCTGGATCTGCAAGGCAGTAGCAAAATCACCATTGTCCAAAGCAACGCAAAGCTGAACAAGCTTATCAGCTGCATTCTTAGATATGTCCCCACTGTTAAGTTTTGCAAACAAGGCCCCCATTTTCTTTGAATTATCATCCAGTTCCCTCTTTTTTGCTGGAGGTGCACGTGGACCTCCAAGTGCTTCTGATGTCTCGTTGAACAGTCGGGTCAATGTGCTGATGACAGGTTTCTGATGAGCTGAGGCATTTCAAAAAAAATAAGATAAGTTACATCAAGCAACAACATGCTTCCTAATAATAAGCAAATGTACAACACCAAAGGAAAGAAAATAAACATAGGAACGCAGAAAAACAAATGGAATGTACCACGGATCCATACACTAAAATAATACAGAAGCAAAATGCATAACAAATTATGTTTGAACACCTCAATTACATGAATAAGTAAAACCTAAAGACAGAAGTGCCTATTTTGCAGCTAGACTGGCTATCAGCCAGGCCCCTCTATCAACCTTACTTATTTTACTCAAGGGGTAAGATCTTTCAAGCCTGATCAGCTAAACCCTTTTTTTTTTCAGAACAGCAAACACGACATTTAATAATTAATATGCATAAACAAGGCAAGGATCAGGACTCAGGGTCAACCTAACCCTGGCATGTTAAACCAAGGATGATCATCACACGAGTAGGGTTAGGTTACCCCAGGTATGCTTGCAAATACAAATCAAGATAGCAATTACCTTCGGGTTCTAAAGTCCAGTAAGTGTTTCATAATGCTCAGAGTTCAAATAAACGGAAAGACAATGAAGGCACTCATACATATAGAAAAGAAGAGGTTTAACTCTTGATTAAGTTTGCTTTCTCCTTTACAAAAGCACAGACCAAAAGAACATGTGGAATTTTGAATAAGGGAAGGAGTTGTAACCTACCAGGAACTTTTGAGGTGTCAACTGTCTGAACTGTAGGTGGAGGAGTTGCAGGTGCTGGAGCTGCAACTACTTGCGATGGCTGAGCAAGACTTGGAGCTTGCATTGAAGCACCCATTGCAGGTCTTTGAGAAAATCCTGCTGCAGTGTTATTCATTCCTGGCATAAAAGGCCTTTGTGCAGGTATAGGCGCAGGGGCCTGAGATATTGTATGGCCAGGAATGGAACCCATTTGAGAGGGACCGCCGCCAACTGAGCCAGAACCAAGAGGACCAGATGAAGGTTGCACAGTTTGATACGGTGTGTTAGCAACTCCCTGAATAGATGATGAACAAAGGGAGAAAATTGGAGTTCAAATCTAATTACACTAAAGAAATAAAAAGTGCATGCGACATACACAATTAATAACAAGAATGATAATAAAATAGGTAATTATATATAAGCATGTACACTGACAGGATATAGCTGAGCACCCAAAGTAGGTGCCAGCTGATACTTCTCCACGTTTCTCAGAGGAGGAGGGTTTGAAGGGGCAAAAGAGTGCACAGTGGGCTGAGCAACAATTGCAGGAGGAAAGTTTGTCTGGAAACAACCAAAAAAAGAATTACTGTTGAGACAAAGAGCAACACAGTGGGACTATTATCGATAAAAGGTTTAAAAAGGCATAATTTCTAAAAAAGAAACAAAAGCAATGACTTCCTGAGCTACAAAAACTAGGAACAAAGAACCATATAGAAATAACACAGTGCAACAGGAGGAATTACCGATGGAACCTGAGGTGTTTGTGTTGGAAGGAACATGTGGGGCTGCTGAGGTGCTTGCTGTGGTGCGTGCTGGTATGGAGAAGGTGCTTGTTGTGGTGCATGCTGGTATGGAGAAGGTGCTTGTTGTGGTGCTTGCTGGTAAGGAGAAGGTGTAGAATAACCTCCCCCATATGGACCACTGAACTGCTGCTGATGCTGATAGTTGTCAGCATATGGGGCAGAAGAACCCTCATGTGGTTGTGGCTGAAATTGAAGAAGAGTAAGAAGATTTAACATTCAAAATTTCAAAATATCACAATATTTGTAGAATATCAAATAAAACGTAGGAAAAAACCTGATAATAAGGCTGGGTGCCACTGGATACACCATAACCAGATTGATCAGCAACATATGCAGATTCTTGTGACGGCTGAGAGTTATCATATTGTGAAGTCTTAGGTGCTTCAGATTCTGCATCACAAATGTATAAAAAACTACAAATTAATTGATGATCACAAATCATATCACAGCAAAGATCATGGCAATTCTAGTTTGGTCTAGCTAATAGTAATAAAAACTGTGGGCAAAAAATATATTTGCTAACGCAGTGTATTGGGCACTGGAAAATCAAATTGAAAATCAAGAAGCATGGTGATAAGTCAGGCATCTCAAAAACTAAGTACAGAATAACCTATACAAAAATACTAAGGAGAAGTGAAACAATCACCTTCTATCGAAAGAGATATGCGATCTTGTAAAATAGCAAGCTCTTGAGATGTTTCCTCAGATCCCAAAAGTTTCAAATATTCCATTGCTGTTCTCAGAAGCCCTTGACTTGCAAGTAGTTCAGCGTAGTTTTCAACAAGCTTGGATAAAGGTGCACTAAATCTCTTCTGCCCGGTGGCAAAAACAAGGATGATAGTCTTCTCCATTAATTCCTGAAGAAGGTCAACATAGGGTCTCCCTTCAAGCTCATTGTTCAGACTTCTAGACCAAATTTCCACAGTCTTCTCAACATTACCAGCACAAACATAGCAGAGTGTAGCAGCTAGTGTTCTACCATCAGTCATTAATCTCGAACCAAGACTATCACAAAGTGTAGCCCACTCGTCTCTCTCTGCAAACTGTTTACATACACAACGGAAAACAAGTAAGAAAATGTAGCAGGCGTTAAGCAATTGCATGCCCACATATGATACCCATTAAGTGCTGATATTTGTTATATGTCGGAACCAATTATAACAGAACAACGACAATTAGTACACTCTAATTTACCTCACACTTACTACACTCAGAGAGCAATATCACAATTGACTCAATACTTGAGCTTACACCAGGGCTTAAACATTTTGCCAGGGTCTGAAGCATTTCAGTAATATCACTTATACAAGATGGCTCCACTAACTCAAGTTTAGCGACCAAACTGTATCAGGCAAATATATAAACCAAGCTGCTATGCCTTATTTTCTTTCTCTTAGTGTACAGTTTTAGAAAAAAATGCAATACCAGGGGTGATTTTATGCGAGTTGCATACAGTATATCAAAGATAAAGTGGATTTTCCAGACTCCGTTGAGGTGTACATAAGTTAAATATACTGATGTACGGAATGTCGGAATTAATAGGACGAACATATTAAAGAACTTACACTGCAGAGAAGAGCAAGTGTTTCTTTCCAGGAGTCCAATGGTCTGTGGTTTACAAGGCTCGTGAGATCCTTATTCACCATGGCAGAGATAACCTGATACAGATAAAATGTTATTATATGAGCTCTAAATGAGAGTGCATGCTAATCAGCTGAGAATGCAAAATAGCTAATACTATAAATAAACCTTTTCGGGAAATTAGTTTAGATTTGAATGTTAAATTCTAGCTACCTTTGAGTAAGACGAATTACTCTTCTTTAGATACTGATCACGTGTGGTTGCCCACAAGGATTCACCGCCTAGATGAGCTATAACTAAAGCATCAGCCATTCTATTGGCTTTTATGCATTGTGAGACAGCTCCCTTGTAGTTCCCGGTAACTAGAGCACATCGGATGTCATCATCAAATGAAGATGCATCACTGCCCACCTGTTCATCCAATTCCTCTTGAATTGTTTCCCCATTGGATAATAAATTCTCTTCGCCAACAATGGTATCATGAGATTTGGATGGAAGTGGATCAGCTCTAGGGCTTTGAATATTGTTAAAGAAATCTTCCGCATTCTCAGTAGGCAATAAACTCCTATCCACAGTTGAACCTGCTTCATCAGTTATCCTATCATCAAGATTGACAGAATTCATTTCCTGAGAAAGTTCCTCTAGAACTTCACCAGTCTGTGCAACGAAACCAAGGTGAGTGACAAGCTTTGTCCTTGCTGTCCCATCATCTTCAAACATAATCTTCAAGAAGCCCCACATTTCTCTATCATCCTCAGATCTGTTCAAGACAGAACATGGTCATAAAGTAAGCATCATTTTGATCTAAATTAACTGCTGGAAAATAAAACCACTAAGCTTGACATACTTGGATTCTTGAGATTTTTTATCACATAATGCTCTCAAAGAGGTTTTTTCTCCATCTTGAATTGCAGCTTCAAATTCAGTGGAGCGGCTCACCAAACTGAGTTCGGTAACTAAGTCGTGTATGTAAACCTGGAGAAGGAAAAAGATAAACAATCCACTCCCAAAGAAGCAGAACAAAGCAACAAATAAGTCATCCCATACCTCGGAACTTCCAGTAGGTGGATTAGTAGTTGACTGACTAAGTTTACATGAAACAAGCTTTCCTCCAAAACCAAAAGACACACCCACTGGGCATTTCATCCAATTTGGAGCTCTCAAGTTCACTGAGAAGGTAAGTTGAACAACAACATAAGCGAAAAGCAACAACTGTTTTTATTAAACATTGTAACTACAAGTAACAGGTCTGAACAAAAGTAAAACAGCACAGAAATAACTAGAAAAGCAAGATAACAAAAGGTAGATATTTACTATCTAGTCAAGGGAAGGATAATCTTAGGGATTTTTGCTAAGATTCATTCACAGAGATCTTGGGGTTCATAGCTTAACTAAATCAAAACCATGCGAAGCCCAACCAAATCAAAACCATTACCCGAGTCTACGAAAGCCTCCCCTGCATTTAATCTTCTATGTCCCTGCATGAAAATCATTATTAGTATATTGCTTGGTATCTTCAGAATGAAAGACATACACTGCCATCACTGCTAATAGGAAATAAGAGATAATCCCATATAAAAGTTACATTGCAATGGAAACATGCATGTTTCATTGAAAATTTAACTGAAGAGACTTGTTATTCAATCATGTCCTGTAGAGTGACAACCTTGAGCACTGCTCGGAACCAATACAACACGGATAAATATCAACTAAAGCATCAGTATAAAATTAAGACTGTCAGGAGGCAGGATATCGGCTAATCTGTAGCATGTATAATACTCAAGAGGAAAAAAATTGATATAGAGCTGCTAAATCATCTGTCACCTCCAGAACTAAGAGTTTGGCATCTTTGGTTGCCATAATTTCAAAACTAACTCTTTCAAATAATGAAATACCTCATCCACTTTCTTGAAAGTAAGAAAATGAAGTACATTATCAATTTTACTGGTCAGAATAATAGTTTATTATTTCTGGATTAGTGTTAACGGCCTAGGATTTTGATTAATAGATTAGGGATTCAGACTCAAGCTCGGTTTAGAGTATTGGGTGTTGAATTTGCACTTTTGGCTTAGGATTTAGTGTTTTAGAGTTAAAACTAAAAGTGAGTGGTGAGATACTTTCTTTTACAGAATAACACACTGATCCAGGGATTGAGCAAGGCTGTTTAGAGATGCCACATACTCAACTGTGGGACTGCTGCCTCAAAATGACGCAGCAGCGCCATATATAAACATTTCCAGAATTTAGGCAAGGCTTTAATGAGTGGCTACGCTGATCATTAGGGTTCTACTGCCACATTTGTAACATTGTGGTTAGAGAATTACCTCAATGTTGTAGAAGCCAACATTTCCTTCAAAAGAAGAAGCTGATACCAATCCTGGGATCTTAGAATACCAGTGAAGGTCAAAGTTCATTCCAGCTGGTAATTCACTCACAATCTGCAACAAGTTGAGTACGAAAAGAAGGAATGTACTAATTAGTAGGTGACCAAATAAATAATGGGACAACTGAGACAAATCTGACAAACAGATGTTGAACATCAGATAAGAAAATATTTCTACCTCTCCACTAACTGTGTCCCAACAAAAAGTCCGACTGTCTTTTCCACAGGTTAGCAAGTAACGGCTATCCGTTGGACACCATTTCATTGCAATCACACCTGTGAGGGTAAAAAAAGTCAGATTCATAATGCCACATAAGAATCAGATACTTGAAACAGATAGTTTTTCAAATTAACAAAAGTGCAAGCTAATAAAGGTGATAATGTTTTGTTAATCAGCTTGTGAAAGAAAAAAATCATTCATGTGCCGCGTGCATCACACAGTATCTTAAGGAAACATGCACAAAAATTTAAACTAAGGTAGAAATTTTAGTGCAACTTAGGCATATCACAACTTACATGTTACAACAGTTCAAATTGCAAAATTCTACTGCCTAT
>JAJJMC010001326.1:0-11122 GCA_023531435.1 Papaver californicum
TACGGTTGGGTTTTGGCTAAAAACCCAACCGTAAACCTTTTTTTTTTACTTGATTTTTCCTTTGCTTGGTTTCCAACTTGAAATATTTGTAAATAAAACATAAGCTAGACAATTTAGAGATAAAAGTTTTTCCATACATTCTAATTAAAGTTCTAATACACCCACAAAAGAAAAAGGTTCTTAGTTTGACGCAATTGTTATAATAAACATAGAGTTAGAAAGAAGGAGGAGGGGTAGGTCGATGAGTTTTACGAGCTCTTTTTTTTACTCGTGCTACCACGAGTACGAGCACCAACATGACCGTCACGCTACGAGCACCAGCACGACCGCCACGAGTACGAGCACCACGTTGCACATCCTCGGCTTCATCATGTGTCTCTTCATCACTAGGTTGCGGCTCTCTTCGACTAGTAGGCGCATCTCTTGTACCGGATCTACTGTTTTTTAAATTTCGAACCGTCTCATCTTCATCTGCATCATGAAGCTGCCTAATTTTGGCTTGAAGGTTCTTCAGTTGGTCAGACGTCCTCATATCAAGTCTGCTTAGGCATGGAGTGATAGATTCTGCCAATGCACGTGCTTTCTTTTTCACCTTATTTTTCTATTCACATATGAAAATAAAAGTTGGTTGAGTCTTTAGTAATAAATCTTACAAACATTAATAACAGAAGTAATTTACGTACCAAATTAAAATATGTTTTCTTCCAAAAACCATCCTTTGTGTTGTTTCCTTCACCCCTTTGAAGTATTCTCACAGTTTCTGGATCAATGTTGATGATATTTGGATGACCAAAATGGTGATACCAATTCAAGTAATCTTCTTCAACCTCTTTTGTTCCAAACCTCAACCGAAGGCGTTGGGTTTTAGTTGAGCATGATGCTTGGGCCTTCGATCATCGAGCCATTCACACACAATTTAAAGGCTTCATGTGTTACCTTGGATTGGACATATCCAGTTTGGCGGAGAGCTCGACGGGGGTTGCAAATCACGTACCCAAACGGATGGTACAAAGGCCCGTTGTAGCCTGCCACGTCGGACGATTGACGTAAATCTTCAACATGTCCATCATCATCTATGAAAATCTTCACATAGGGATCAAAAACAACATCTTCAACGGTGAAAACATCAATTACACTTCTCATCTTTGCTATCTGCACTTCTTTATGCTTTGCCTAGGTACCGGTGAAGATAAAATTCTTTCCCGTAGGTCTAGTACCATAACCGCTCGACTTCGTTTTAGGAGTCAGGCTGGGAAAGTGATCATAGACCCATTCCTATGAAGATAATAAATATTAATATAAATAATACGCTAAAAAATCTGAATTTGAACATTGAAATTCAAACAATAAATTACCTGGAGAAGACCATTATTCCCGACAATCTCAGTTCCCTTAACCCTCGAAGCTTTTATAAGGTTGGCAAGTAGGTAAGCCAGGGTGGAAATTCCCCATGGGTACTGATGCTTCTTCACGAGATTACCTGTCAACCACTGTAGAAAGTGAACGTTGACCATGTTTCTTGAGTTGTCAGCAAAGAAGATAGTGCCGAGCACATATAAAAGATACGCTCTGGATGTTCGCATAGCTCTGGTGTCATCTATGACGAACCCATCCTTTTCCAACTGTCGGATTCCTCCAAACTTATCCCTCAGTGAACGCAACAAGATCTTCTTGATCATACCTAGACCTTTCTTCGTTGCCATCCCCGGTTTATCTCCACAAGCCAAATGAAACTCTAACTCGGCTTCTGTTTTCTCCCATCCAAGTGTATCTTTGACAAGGACATAAAGATCACTCCATGACATGTTGTTGTTAAAATCCTCATACACAGATTTACCTTCAACATCCAATCCAAGAATTGACTGCACATCATCAGACGTTATTGTCATCTCGCCGAATGGGAGATAAAACGTATCGGTTAATAACGTTCTCTGAAGGCTGCGCAGGCGACACTGTCATACTCCAACATTGAATTGGTAATTCCGGGAGCTAACCCGATACCATTTACGAGAAGTTGGACGACCATACATTCTTCATCTAAGGGCCAATGTTGAGCTCTTTGACGAACCAATTTCTTGATCGCCTGTGTATGATCCTACAAAGAATCAACATTTTTTTTTTAACTTGAAAAAGTTAACAAACAAAAATTTAACAAAACAAGAGAAGTTTTTAGATTAATACCCTCGTCTCAGCAACTTTGGCATCCCATGAATGGGGATAACCAAATAATATTGCAGATCTGTCTAGGGCCTCATCCCAAGGTCTTCCATTCATCTTCTTAGGCCACAAGACGTCTTTGCATTTGGGGATATGCTTCCCTTTCGGTTCTGCCTGCTTCTTTGGTTTTTTTTTGTTTCAGTTGAGGTTCGGCAGAAGCAACAACAATTTCTTTACCTTTGCCTTGAGGGACATGTTGTTCTCTGTCCGTCTCTTCTTGCTCACATTGTTGCTCTTGTGGTGGTTCTCTAGTCACAAAAGCACCTCCACTAAACACAGGTAGATCTTCCAAGTCTTGGAAAACATTCCTCTTGTGCAAGTTGAGGAGAACTACCACCCCCTACCTCAAAAGTTGACTTATGACTCTTTCTCACGCCTCTATTAGCTACCCCTAAATGAACTCCGTGGCGAGGGGTTGGAGTGTGAGAAATATGTGTTAAATTATTACCCTATTCTTCTTATGTTTCCTACAACATACAAACAATATAAGTTAGATAATTTCCAAGCAATTCAACTCAAACAACTTCAATTTGAAAATTCAGAATATTTTAAGGTTGGGTTACACATATAGAACCCAACCGTAAATAAGAAACATCACCTACACAAGAGAATTTACGGTTGAGAATTGACACTCCAACCCAACCGTAAATAATCCTCAATAATTTTTTTTAACTACACATGATTATTTACGGTTGGGTTTTCCAATCGAACCTAACCGTAAATAATCCTCAACATATTTTTTCTGTAACCAGAAGTATTTACGGTTGGGGTCCAGTCAAAACCCAACCGTAAAATTCTCCTAACAAAAATAGTGCAATTTTTTTTATGGTTGGTTTCTGAATCGAACCCAATCGTAAAATTTCATCTTCATCTTCCTCTTTTTCTACGGTTGGGTTTCTAAAAAAATCTAACCATAAAATGTAGAACAAACCAGTTACGGTTGGGTTCGAATGGAACCCAACCATAAAATCTTAAGAACATTGTTTTACGGTTGGGTTTTCCAATCGAACCCAACCGTAAATCTTTCTGTAACCAATTTTTTTTTTGAGAAAAAGATCAATTAAACGTGCCAATCAATCACTTAGAAGTTCTAAAAATAACATGGGTTTTGTTCAATACTTAGATACACCATTGTTCGTTATTGTCACCACTGATTTGTTCTTCAATCTCTTGATTAGGTTGAAAAGAGGAATGTTGATTGGCATCACTACTACCTTGTACACCTTTAGCGTGATTCTTTAACCAGAATTTTTGAGTTTATCGACGAAGAATTTTTCGAATCGACGATTAGTCGACGAAGAATTTCGATGGAGAAGAAAAATAAAATTTAAATGGAGAAGGAAGGAGTTACGGTTGGGTTTATAGTTTGGGAATAAAAATGTTTTAAGTTTTGTTTTAATAGAGTAAATGGTAATATAGACATTTCTCATAGCCCATAGGCTACCCCTTAATGAAAATTTTGGTCACCCTAAATCAATTTGCAGCCCCTCTATAAATGTTGCAGCCGTTATGTCACCCTTCATAATTTAACAGTCGTGTTTATTTTCGTTATATAGACGTATTAAAATATTTTTTAGTAATATAAAATTTATAAATATTCGTGTAAAGCTTAATTTCTAAACCACAACGATGAATCAAGTCAAAAAACATATGAAAACAATTATATTTCAGAAGGTAAACAAGGAGATGTTGAACTCACCGCTCACTTCACGATGTCACCTCCTATTCAGGTTGTTGAGAATGCTCACAACAGGCCTTGTCCAGACATAAAATTTATAAATATCTGTCTCATAGTGTGAGAGCTATGTAATTTCTAAATTTTATTATGTTATTATCCATAAAGATATAATTGGAAAAAAGATCCAAAGATACCTTTATCTCCTTATTTTCTTAAAAATTATGTAAAATTAAAATAGTTCAACTTTTATAAAATTGGGGGAATATATAATTATGGACAACAATATTTTACATATATTTCTAAAATTCCAAGGGGCAAATGTAAATAACATCAAGCCCAAAATCAATGTAATAGATTAATCTAGAATATTCTTCAGATCTTGCCTTGGTTAAGCGCCAGCCTCAACTAGTTGGGACATACGCACGCATTATGGCGTTCTGCCGAACAGTTAGGGCTCAGTATCGTTCTCTATTTATAAGCATTATATTGATGTGTCGGATAATTAAGGCTGAAAATTCAATTTTTAAATAGTTTTGGCCAAACGAAGCACTTCACAGTCTATTGTTTTAGGGATGGGCTGGAAGACTTCCGTCTAAGATTTAGTCGGGTTCATATATTTTATATGTGGTCCATCTTTATTTTTTGACACGTATTTAACTTAAAAATCGATCATCTCAAACTCTCGTTAAATACATTATTTTATAAAATAATAAAAAATTAACCAAAATAAATAAAAATAAACAGTCAGATAATAAAATTGTTTTGAAAAAAAAATTTACTTTATAAGACGTATTAGTAAGACGTATTAGTATGTAAAATTTACTTTATAAGACGTATTAGTATGTAAAAAAATTTACTTTATATAACCCGATCATATCGTAGCCACACGGGTCTGGAAGATTAATTTTTCTTTCTTTTTGTTATTGAGAACAGCAGCCGGCCAGTTAATTATGGCTGAAATATCAGTTTCCATTTGCCGGTTATTCCTTTCGGACCTCACCGATTCATATCCCCGCCATCCCCAAATGTTAGGGCAAAATCAAACCCTGAAAAAACTCACCTAAATTTCCAGTTCAGGTGATCTTTAGTTCGTGGTAAAATGGGAGGAGATGCAAGGAATTGGGATGAAGAATCATACAGAAAGAGTATATTAAGAGAAAGAGAGATTGAATCTAAAACTGTATTCTGAACTATCTTTGCTCCTTCTCCTTCTCAAAACCCTGAATACACTGTTGTTGCTTCTAGTGATGGATCTGTTGCTCCTTATGCTATCTCATCATGTATTTCTGATCATGTAGTCTCAGCCCATTTTCTTCAATTTCAGTATTTTTCACTGATTTTGACAAATTTTCGAGTCTAATGAATTTGTTTTTTGTTTTTTTGTAGCATCTTTGGTTTAACAAGAGTAGAAATCAAAAGTAAGTAATGGGTTTTCTTAAAGGTTTGATTTTGATGATGAAATAAGTGGAATTAGGAAGTAAGTTTTTTTTGTGTGTGGGGCTTCTTCAGTGGCTGAACCAATTTGTTTACTACAAGGGCATAATGGACCTGCTTATGATGTCAAATTCTTTGGTGATGGAGATGATTCTTTACTGTTGAGGTCTCTCTCACTCTCTCTTTGAACAATGTGAATGATCATTAGCTTAGTAGTAGTAGACTACTAATTTTACAAATGGGTTTCGGTTATGATGGATGTATATGCGAAACGATAGTTGGACTGCATTTAGTTTTGCAAGTCTGCAAAACAAGCCACAGTTGTGGAGTGTGAGGTTGACTGCCGCTACTTTTCCCTGTGGTTTGCTTTGTGATACTTGATAGAGTCTGAGTAGCATGTGTAGTTAAGAGTAGTGTCTGTGGTGGTCATGGAGTGTGCTGGGGTCATACACAATGATATTTTCAGATAATATTCACTTCTTGGTCCATTTGTTACAATTAATAGAATCACATTCATTGGATGAGTTCATTCACATAATGATTACTTACTCTTTCCTAGGTAGCTCTTTTCAAATTGAATTTGCTTAAGTCATTTCTGGTAAAGGCAAAGTCTATATCAGTAGTTAACTGCTGTACTTTCATAGTTCGAAATTTGAACAGGGGGATGTCATCTGTTCTAAAACTGATAGTGAAATTAGTATTTGTCCTTAATTTAAAGAGAAAGGATCAAAAATCTGGTTTGCGTAAGATTATTGACTATGTATGCCTGACTTCTTTCAATAAGCATTATGTAGTTGTGGAGATGATGGTTGTATTCAAGGGTGGAGGTGGAGTACAATCCTTAATTCATGTTCTCCAGTCCATGCCCAAGGTATGCAGGTAATCCATTGGTAGGAGTTCTAATTAGTTTTGTCTTCTACATAATTACCACATGTTTCTGAGAGAAACTTTGTGTGTGTATTTTTGATTTAGTACTTCTTGCTAAAAGATTTTCATTTGCAGAAACTGATTTGAAGCCTGTACTTAACTTGGTGAACCCTCAGCATAAGTAAGTTGTCACGTAACAGTCTTTCTTGTTGTGTGTGCATATTTTATCTAGTTTGTTATCATAGTTGAGTAACTTTTGCAGTATCCTTTCTCCTGAACTGATTCCTCCATATTCTGGTTCCCTGTAAAGCCTCTGCTTAAAGGTTGGACCTACAATTAGGACTGAGTGCTAAATACTGTTCTGTTGTTACGAATATAGAATTACAGAAGTAATATTTTTTTATATACTTTCGTGTTTTGATGGTTACATTGTTAGCTTTAGGCACCATGGGCACTGAACTGGCTGAGTTAGAGATAGCGGAAAAGCCAACGCACATGCTTAGTTGAGGCTTCAGAAAGAATAACATGTGCATAGTTTTATCTTTAAAATTTAAAAAATACTAATTTAATTGAGGTAAATTAGTGATATAATGGGGAAGAGATTTCGTTTTGTTCTGACCTAGTTTTTCTTGAGAGATTGCCTTCGAAATCTTTATGAAATCAAGAGCGGTCAGTTATCGACAGATATGCTTTTAATCTAAAATGAAATTCTTAAGGGAAACTACTATTTGGGTATCTCGATCTTTATGTTCCTAACGAATTGTCAGTAACCTTTATATGTTTGGTCGAATCTTGTTTCAGCAAACTATTATCTCGCTTTTCAAGTGTTTAATGGAACTGCAGTCTCTTTCCCAACTTTTATAGGTCAATTGTATCAGTAATATTATTTTTCTGTTAACCACTTTCCATAGATCTTATCCTTACCTTGTTTTTTTTTTGTTTCTTGTTTCAGAGGTCCCTGGGGTTCTCTTTCTCCAATTCCTGAAAACAATGCCCTAGCCATTGATTACCAGGTTTGATAAGACTCTGTGTTTGTTTCTCTTGTATCCTTTGCTTTTCATATGGTGATAATGCTGGTAAATTCAATGCTATCTTGCTGGTGTATTTTTTAGGATGTTATGTTTCTAGATTTCCTAGAGACGGAAGACATCATATGGATGTAATTAGTAGCATTAGTGTTTGCTATGGTCGAGTGTCTTTGCAATATAAAGGAGGAGGCTTAGCATGAGTTTTCGGTTCTATGTGTGTGGTAATCATCTTCCGATTGAAGCTTTGTATATTTTTTTAACAGGGGGGATCCTTTTTTTCAGCTGCTGGTGATTCTTGTGCTTACTGTTGGGATGTGGTATGTACTATCTAAAGGTGTCGACATTACTTATATTATCGAAGGAGCAAGGTTTCATCAATATCACATCCTAGAAAGTTCATGATTCATTCTATTCTAACTTGATTTTTATTCTGTTTCTAGGAAACAGGCAAAACCAAAATGGCTTTCAGAGGCCACACAGACTACTTGCATTGCATAGTTGCACGTAATTCAAGCAATCAGGTATTTCTTTAAACTACCATAGTCTTACTTTCTGATTTGCATAGGCACTTGGTAGTCTTTAACTAATCCTACTATTGTTATCGCTCATCCACTCCGACGTTTTGGGTTTTAGATCATAACTGGTTCAGAGGATGGGAGCATGCGAATCTGGGGTGAGCTGTTTTTTTAATAGATTTTTCCATACGAAAATATTACAAATTCTTCTATCCTGCTTTCGTTTCTCTAAAATCTACTAATAAGAGAGTGACATGTGACCTTAACTACTCACATATGTAAATGCAAACAAGACAAGATCATAGGTAGACAGAAATTGATAAATTAGCTATACTATTTCCCATGAACTAGTATTTTGAGCCATGCTTGAGCTTTGGTTGCACTTCTGCCAGTTGATGTTTGATAATATAGATTGCAGAAGTGGAAAATGTATTAACGTCATAGATCCAGAGAAACAAATGAAGTCAAAGGAAGCTTTCCCATGGGTTAGTTGCGTTGGTCTGGATTCAAGTGAAAGCTGGCTGGTAAGAATTTTTGTGTGTGTTTGTACTGCACTGCCTATTTTTTGTGGTGTTTCAAGTCATAGTCGATGTTTCCCTTTTTTGTATTACATTTCATATGCCAAGAAGCTAGCTTTTATAATGTTTTTTGCACTAATAGTCATAGGAAGTCAAAGATGTGATTATGGAAGACCAGTATTTGGTACTCCGAATCTGAACGCGTTAAGTGAGGTGCCTGTTATTAGGAAACAGGTTTGAGCTGATTGCACTGTAAACGCATCGAGATGAAGTTATGTTCATCTAGTTGACCAGATTCTCTATGTAGCTTATCCACACTCAAATACTTTAGCCTTTTCAATAGTGGAGCAGACCCATGCTTCATTCCCCAAAATGTGGGACATTTCATAGTTGGAAAGGACTTGATGGTTGATTTGTCAATGAATTGCTCTTTCTCACTGTGTTAGAGGCATCTTTATGTGTTCCATGGCAATGGAGCGGGACTGCTAGATGTTTCTCTTCCCTATGTCAAAGAATTACTTGTTTCTTCAATTTGTTTTAATTAATTAGCTTATTTTCCGTTCTCCAGGCTTGTGGCAGTGGTAGGAGTTTATCAATCTGGAATCTTCCTGCCTCTGAGTGCATTTCGAGGATGGAAACTTGCTCTGCTACGCAAGGCTTGGTGTTTGATGACAATCAAGTAATTTCTCATTCCTTGAAATCCTTGAGAAAAATTATTTTGTTCCCCTTACAGCATGATCTTTGTGTATAATCATCTCCAGATAATCAAATAAAGGCATAATCCTATTTCTGTAATACCCCAATTCGGCAGGTAGGGTTCGCCGAATGGAATATAAATAATGGTTTATCCTTTTCTAACATCGAGACTTTTCAGCACAACTGGCTCAGAGTTGGCAAAAAGCTCTGAAGTTAAGCGTGCTCGGGCGGGAGTAATCCAGGGATGGATGACCTCTCGCAAAGCTGCTGCCGGATGACCGGAACGGTGCCCGTAAAAAACCTCACACTGTCGGATGATCGCAGTGGCTAAGTGGGGACAATATCGATGGAAGGTCGGGTCATTGCAATTTCCCACCTGTTATCTCATCTCCAGAAGTTACTAAAGATTTGCATTCTCTCCCTTCAAAATAATTTCTATATTGTTATAACAAACAATAGAGCCTCTAGGTATCTTCTTGTCCGAGTAAATGACCGAGTAATGTGAAGCATACCAAGAATCCTTCATACTTTTTGCTTTTGGTAGTTCCCTTCATGTATTGCCTAAAATATAGACAAATGCGTATTTCATTTAGTTCAGCGATTTTCTTGCCTCACAAATTTCTTAAACTATTCTAGAAACTTTGTATTATAGCCTGTTCCAAATAGCATCACATGTTTGAAGTTCTATTTATTCACACATTACTTACATCTGTATTCCAGATTTTAGCAGTTTGAGCAGAACCTTTACTCAACAGGCAAATTAGAAATTGTGTCATCATATATTTCAATTATGTCGGACGTGCACCGGGCTAGGGGTATGTAAATATAAATGTAAAATTTAAAAATAAATAAAATAATAAAGTGAATTTTATATCAAATTAGCTTATGTGTACCCACAAAAAACCTATGTAAGGCGATTAATTTTTTAAGCTTATGAAGAACAAGTGTAAAACATTAGTAAACCCATAGGCTTTTTGCAACTTGGCATGATCCTCTGATGAACCCGACCCAATTGATATAGATCTTTCAAAGAACATGTGCATCGTCATCACCTCTGTTCTTGTTTTCGTATATTCTGCACAAAATCCATTCATCCTTTCTGTTTTTTTCCTCCTCAAAATCATTCCAGCCGGATTGAATTGCCGTTGTTGTCGTGTATTCTTGCATTACATAATCACTTGCAGATTCTTTAGAATCCCGCACTTCATAGTAAGCCCAACTTCCTTTGTATCCAATCAAAGTTGAAGAGTCTCTGGTTGAATAGATGGAAGAACTATGTGTTGTTGACAACCAAAAGCCCTCCCCAGCAACACGAACCCGAACACTGTTGGTGGCGGCGGCCGCATTGCCTCCTGCAGTGCATTGCGCCAGGCTTCCTCGTACTGCATTGTAATGCGCATATGTTTCAGCATTTTCTTCCCCATGGTACTTTCCTGTAAAGAAGTACCAATCTGTTGGATTCTTTGGTTCATACCCCTTGTATTTTTGTGTTAGTTCTCTAGGATGATAGCTGTAGAAATCAAGCACTTCCTTCATCAAGTTAGGTGGTAATTTTTCTCCCAAAACTTTTTTGGCGAGATAGTAATTGATCAATATTGCATCTGTTGGATTGAACTTAAAACCCGACGGAAGGCTAGCCAACCTCGCTTCATCGTCAACACCGCTTAGTATTGGGTTGGTTTTGGCACTTGCAGAAGACATGTTTGTATCTGTGTGTAAAAGAGAGAGATCGACAGAATCAGTACGAGACTGAGAACATATAAAACGTCGCTCACACTTTATATGTTTTAAAAGAAAAAACGTGAATGAAAAATCAAGATTGTTCTCAATAAAACTAGCTAGAGCACTTATTACCTCTCCTACATGTAAGATTCGTTATATTTTGTGTCATGATTAATAGATGTTTCACCATTATATATATGTTTTGTAGGCTAGATTATTTTTCAAAAAGAATTGTGAGATGAGTTCTGAAACTCCAGGTACTTAACAGAAATATGATTGGAATAATTGGTAGTATATAATATTTTTCATATTTTTAGAATTCAGGAATATGCTATAATCGTGAGATTTTTTATTCAATTTAGTTAAAAAATTAATTTCTAATAAATTGAAATATAATTGAGATAATTGGTAGTATGTAATATGCCCTATATTTTTAGAATTCGGTAA
>JAJJMC010001328.1:0-10686 GCA_023531435.1 Papaver californicum
TTTTTCTTTAATGAATCATCTAGGGAAGAAATTTTTTTTTTTTTTTTTCTTTTGTAAGAAAATATGGGAAAATTTAAAAATAAGGCTTATTTACATAAGTATGTTTTATTAACGTGAAAAATACCTTGTGAGGAACAAAATAGATAAAAATATGAAACAAAAATTTTTTGAAGAAGGAAAAACTGGATATGTGATAGGGAAAATTTACAGTTAAAATAATAATTAGAATCTCTTATGATTTAATAGATAAGAGTTCATTTGACTAATTTTCTGAGAAATTTTTAGATATCGAGGAAGGAAAACGATCGAGAAGGCACAAGATAGTGAAGAAGCAGCAAATTCTAGAAAATATGTCTCAAGACGCGAATTCTGGGAATCAAAATAGTAATGAAGGCTTGGAAAATAGACTAGAAGAAGGAAGTGATTCAGGACAACAACAAAATATTGAGGGAAATCATACCCCAAGTCAAGAATTGATGTCAAATACTGTGGTTCAGAATTTCTCTTCAGATCATGAGAGTTCTCGAAGAAAGACACGACAAATACAGGACCTATTAGAAGAAATAAAGGAAATAAGAAAGGAGCAAAGAGCAAGCAACCATCAAATTGAGTTACTAGCAACCGAAAATCAAGTTTTAAAAGATGTAATTCAGCGAGAACAAAGACCAACTGTGACTGGAGTACGAAATCAGGAGCCGATGTCGAGTAGACAAATATCAAGAAATGAACAGCGGAATCCAGATCAAAGAATAGTGTTAGCAGGATCGACATCTCGGGTCAGAAGACAACAGGAAAATAACTTCCAACGAACCCAATGGGAAACATGTTTGGAAGCGATGGAACAAATGAAGGAGGAAATTAAAGGATTAAAAAATAAAGAGGGGGGAAGGATAGAAGAGGTATTGAAAGAAGCAAAGCGAACACCGTTAGCGCAACATTTAACGCGCGTATCATTACCAAGAGAATATAATATTCCAGCGTTCGAATGTTACGATGGAACCAAGGATCCAACATCGCACTTAAAGTATTATAACCGAGTAATGACGCGATGGGTCGGTCATGAAGCGATCATGTGCAGATGTTTTCCGTCAAGTTTAACAGGGACAGCATTATTATGGTACGACAGATTACCGGAAAATTCTATCAATAATTATGCACAACTGGCCAGAAAATTTTTAGAGGCATACATGTATAACAGACCAATTGATTCAGGGGAGGACAGACTTTATTCTTTAATGTCATGGCCAGAAGAATCGATCCGATCATATACAACTAGGTGGCATTCAATATGTCAAGCAATAGGTGATTTAGACCCTATGACATCTATAAACCATTACAAATGGGGGATTGTAGATCGGAAGAGTCAGCTCTTCGTTGAAATCCATCGAAACAATCCAAAAACTGAAGGCAAATTGAGAGAAATAATAGAAACATGTGCAAGACTCCAAGATATACAGGATCAAGGATCGAGAATTAATTCTGAAAATCAAGGAAACACAAGGAGAACAAATTCAGTTGAAAAATTACCAGAACAGAAAAAGAAATATCCTCCAAAAGTTGAATCAAAAGAATCAAAACATCCTCGACGAGGGAATGGAAAAAATTTTGCTCAACAATTTCGAGAAAGAACTTTTACCAAGCTTAATGTTTCATATTTCAGGTTATTCAACATTTTGAAGAATCGACCAGGTTTTCAATGGCCAATAACTAAGGGAAATCAACCGGAACATACACAACACTCCAAAGACTATTGTGAATACCATAACTACAAAGGACATACAACAGACAACTGTAGAAATTTTATAATATTGGTACAAAGAATGGTCGATGCTGGAGAATTAAAGGAATTTGTTCAAAAAATTGAACCATCAGAAAAATATGATGAAGGCAAAGCAATACATATTCCATATAACAAACAGACAATTAATATGATTTCATGTGTGGAAAAGTGTGATACAGATTTGAATATAGCAATCAACAAGAAGTTGTGCAAGAGAATTCGGAACCACGAGGCCTTTAGAGTTCAAGGAAGGCAAGTAGAGTTATGGGAGGATTGGATGGCACATCCATTAACATTTTCTGCACAAGAAGTAAATCAAGAAATTGAAATGCATAATGACCCTCTTGTGTTGACGTTATTGATATCTGGTTGGAATGTCAAGAAAATACTCTTGGATGGGGGCAGTTCATTAAATGTGATGTTCTACAATACATTTTGTAAAATGGGTTTTAAACAAGATCAACTCATCACTTCACGATTTGTCATTTATGGATTTAATGGGATATCGTCCAAGCCAAAGGGAGAAATTGCTCTTGAAGTATCGGCCGGACCGATCAACATTCTAACAAGATTTAGTGTTGTGGATGCACCATCCCCGTACAATGTTATAATAGGAAGACGATGGGTTCATCAATTAAAAGGTGTAGTATCAACTTATCATCAGTATCTACGTTTTCCAACACCGCGAGGAGAGATGGAGATAAAGGGTGATCAAGAAGATGCTAAACTTTGTGTAATGACGGAGACAAGAATAAATGAAGAACGGGAGCATTTACAATGTAAAAAGAAAAAAGAATCAATAATTAAAGCAAAGGAAGAGGAAATAAATCAATACCTAGAAAAAAATGCAAAAAATAAAATAGAAAGTGACAAAGGAGAGAATAGCAAAAATCAAGAAAATTTGGAAAATCAGCCGCAAAAAGGGGCTAAGTAGCAATTAAAGGGAACCCCAACTCCAATTGGGATTCCAAAACCAGTTTTCACCCCAGTAGAACAAACAAAAATTATAAACATCGGCACCATAGAATGCCCCAAGCAAGTGCGAATTGGGACGTTAATAAAATCAGATGTGGAACAACAGATAGTCAAATTGCTTTGTGAATATATGGATGTGTTCGCTTGGAGAATAGAAGACATGCCGGGGATCGATCCCAGCATCGTCCAGCATGAATTAAACATACATCCTGATGCAATTCCTTTTCGCCAACGGATACGAAAAGTCGCACCAGAATATCATGAACAAGTGGAAAAAGAATTAGCAAAACTTTTAAGTGCAGGATTCATTCGAGAAGTAAGATACCCTACATGGATTTCTAATATGGTAATTGTCCCGAAGAAGAACGGTGGAGTAAGAATTTGTATAGATTTTACCAATCTAAATAAGGCATGTCCAAAAGATAGTTACCCGCTCCTAAACATCGACCAACTAGTAGATGCTGTTGAAGGACATGAGATGTTATCATTCATGGATGGACAATCTGGATATAATCAGATAGCGTTAGCAGAAGCGGATCAGGAACATACATCGTTCTTCACTCCACGAGGATTGTATTGTTACACCAGAATGCCATTTGGGTTACGAAATGCAGGAGCAACATATCAACGTTTAGTGGACGCAATATTCAAACCATGGATCGGAAAAACTTTGGAAGTTTATGTGGATGACATGTTAGTGAAAAGCAAGTTATCTGGTGATCATTTGCGAAACCTGACTGAAATTTTTGGTGCACTACGAAAGTATAAGATGAAAATAAATCCAGAAAAGTGTATTTTTGGTGTTACATCAGGGAGATTTTTAGGATACCTGGTTACAAAAGATGGAATTCAAGTTGATCCAGCAAAAATACAAGCAATAACGGATATGCCATCACCAAACTGTATAAAGAGTGTACAGAAGTTAAATGGGTGTTTGGCTGCACTAAGTAGATTTATTGCAAGGTCATCAGAACGATGTAAACCCTTTTTTGATGTACTTAAGAAGAAAAATAAATTTGAATGGAACGATCGTTGTGAGCAAGCATTTCAAAGTATAAAACTACATCTTGCCACCTTACCAGCATTACAAAAACCAGAACCAGAAGAAATGTTAACTTTGTACATAGCAGCAACAGAAAATGCCATTAGTGGAGTAATGGTGCGAACGAATGAGAAAATCGAGAAACCTGTATACTACATCAGCAAGACTTTGAATTCAGCAGAAAGAAATTATACAAAGATTGAACAATTAATTTTGTCAGTGGTATTTGCTACTCAGAAGTTACGCACTTATTTTCTCACTCATTATGTTCGTATTTTAACCAAAGCTCCATTGGAATCAGTTTTAAAGAATACAGGGAAGGTAGGAAGAATAGCAAAATGGAACGCTCAGCTAGAACAATACAACATTGTTTATGAGTTACAAACTGCGCAGAAATCCCAAGTTCTAGCTGATTTTTTGGCAGATTTTCCAATCGAGGAAGAGTATGAAATTCAAGGACTACCGGGGTGTGAAGAAGAAGAACCAGTAGAGATACTAGATTCAAATAGTTCACAACGATGGGAGGTTTTTGTTGATGGGTCGCGAAATAAAGAAGGAGCAGGAATAGGTATCGTGATTACAGCGCCAAAGGGAGAACGTATGGTACACTCATTTCGACTTGAGTTCGAAGAACATAGAATAACATAGTAGAATATGAAGCAGTGGTCCATGCTCTCAAACTCATTATTGAATTAGGAATAAGTGATGTAAGACTCACCAGTGACTCGCAGCTGGTGATTAGACAGATCGAGTTAAAATATCAAACGGTCGATGAGGACTTGGAACGATACAAAAATCTTGTACAAAGTTTAACAGTTTGTATTCCAAATATTATTTTTCGACATCTGTCTCGTGAAAAGAATCGACATGCGGACGCACTGGCATATATCTCATCCATGATAAATGATCCAAACACTAAAGCACTAAAAATCGGGAGAATATATGAGCCATCCATAAGAGCACAAGTATTAAATAACATAGAAAAAGACGGTATCGATGACTCAGCCATACAAAATACCACATCTCCATCGCAACAAGAAAATGATCAACCAAGTGAGCCAGATTGGAGAGTCCCGATACATCAATATTTACAAACTAAAGAATTACCAACGGATTCTAAAGAAGCAAGGAAAATTCAACTTAAATCAAACAGCTACCAACTTAGAGATGGAATTCTTTATCGACACTCTTTTCTTGGACCATTATTTCGATGTTTATCACGGAAAGAAGGATTACGAATTCTCAAAGAAATACATTACGGAGATGCAGGAAACCATAGCGGAAGACGATCGCTAGCATTAAAAGCCAAAATGCAGGGTTATTATTGGATTTCCATGTTGAAAGATTCAGAAGAAATGGTTCGAAGGTGCGAAGAATGTCAACGATTTGGTAAGAAAATCAAAGCACCAGCTACGGAATTAAATTCAATACTTAGCCCATGGCCATTCGCAAAATGGGGAGTCGATATAGTTGGACCATTAGCTGAAGGCACAAAGAAAAGAAAATACTTAATTGTGGCCACCGATTATTTCACCAAGTGGGTAGAAGCAAAAGCACTAGCGCGAATCAGAGACACTGATATTTTTACATTTTTATTCGAGAATATCATCTGTAGGTTTGGGATTCCAGCAGCGATAGTTTCTGATAATGGAAAACAATTCCAGGGGAAGAATATCGATATGTTATTTGAAACATATAATATTCAAAAACATAAATCTACACCTTTTTACCCACAAAGTAATGGGCAAGCAGAATCCACAAATAAAACAATTGCAACAAATCTGAAGAAAACATTGGATGGACATTATAATAGATGGTGCGAACAATTACATAATACATTATGGGCATATAGAACCACGAGAAAAGCTTCAACTGGAGAATCACCATATCTTCTTGCTTATGGAACAGAAGCAGTAATACCAACAGAGGTTATTTTGCCTACAACCAGAACAGAAGCATGGGAGAAAAACCTAAATTCAGATCTCATGTTACAAAAATTGGATGACTTGGAAGAAAGAAGAGAAGTGGCACTCCAAAAAATGGAGAATTATCAAAGGGGATTAGCTCGAGAATACCATAAGCGTGTAAAATCCCGAAATTTTGTCCAAGGTCAATATGTCCTCCGACAAATAACAAAACATCAAAGGGACAAAAGAGCAGGAAAATTCGCACCAACATGGGATGGACCATATGTGATTCAAGCACCGGCAGGACAAGGGTCGTACTATCTTCAGAATTTGCAAGGAGAAATTTTAAAGCATCCGTGGAATGCACAATATTTAAAGCTTTACTATCTGTGAATAACACCGCAAAAAGCAGGTACATAAACAATTAATTCATTAATTTCTTTTATAATCACTCCAGGAGCATCGTACCATGGAGAATTTTATAATTCCATTAATCCCGGGATGTCATATACTTTGAACCCAGGAATATCAAATCTTGGAGATTACCATGATAATCAAAATTCCATTAATCTCGGAATTTCGTATACTCTGAGCGCTCAAAATCAATCCAGAAACATCATATTCTGGATATCGTTGCGATTGACGACATAATCATACACAAAAGGTGAACATTATCCTTAGAGAATTTTATTAACAATGAAATTCTTATCAAGAAGGGGTTCCTAATTATTGGTTTATCAATTTTCAGAGTACAGTTCGGGACCAACCCTGTATCTTACCCCTGGCCCGGGTTTGTTTCATATGTGTGGGATCTCGAACAACATGATTTGAGGTAAAAAGTACTTCAATTCATGGGACTTAGAAAATCATATGATAGCCAAAAAGATTACTTAATCATATTTTCTTGTGCAGGGAACAGCATAAAAGGCAAGTCTAAAAGTTACAAAAGAAAATCTTTGAAAAAACACACAAAGTACAAGATGGAGGAGTTAACAGAAAATGAAACTACAAAGAATATAATCAAATATCAGGAAGACCGGATCGAGATGGTGGAGGAGGAACTGCAGGCACAGGAGCGCGCTTATTAAGCACTGAAGGATCGGATTTTGCACGATCTAAAGCAGTATTGAAGGACATCGCAATCTTCGCTTTAGCCTCTTGCCTGACCCATTGCACAAAATCACGCCCAAAGTTGATTTCTTTGTGAAGCTCTTCGATCTTTTGCTGATCTATTGCTACTTGAGTACTAAGATGTGATGATTGATTTTTCTCTTCACTTAATTGTGCAGTTAATGAATCAATCTCTCGATCACGAGCATTAATTTTAGAAAGTTCAGTAGATAGTCGAGCATGTAAACTCTCAATTTTTGTGGCGCTAAGAGTCACATTATATTCAGAAGTCTTTAACTCTTGAGTAATCTTTTTCACTGAATCCTTTGCTGAGTTAAGCTCAGTTTCTGCTTGTGTTGCACGATTCTTAGCCTCATTTAACTTTGTCTCCAGTTCTGAAAATACAAGAAAACATCAGACAAATTTTATGATACCAAGAGCTATAAAATCAGATAAACCAAAAATGTACCTCTGACAACAGATTTAAACTCTAATTCTTTGTGAGTTAGCAATTTTACAACTTCTCGATATTTTGATTCTTCTTTATTACGCCTCCAAATGGCTAAATCAGAACTATCGTTCAGTTGAGTCAGTTTATCTCTAACCACATTCATCTCTTTGAAAACTTCCCTTGCATGGTTATTCAATTGTACCATTCTACGTTCGATCCTAAATAATGTCTCCATATTTTCCACTGGACCTAGTATAAAATTTAAAAGTTTCATATAAATCAAGTAAATAAAATAGTAATTGAAAAGGAATGAAAAATAAACCTTGATTTTGATTCTGAAGATCTTGATTGTGATCTTCAATAGTTCGGAGACGATCCTGTTGTTGCTGATATTGATCATTATGTTGATGTTGAAGCTGTTGAAGTTGTTGAAGTTGTTGTTGAAGAAGAGTATTTTGCTGTTGTAATTCATCATTCACCTGTTGTAAGGAGACATTCTTTTCCTTCATCTCCGCTGATTCTTTCCTGAATATCAATCTCATCATGGTAGCTCGAGCTTTATAAAATTTATAACCACTGAACAGACAGTCATTACCATATTGAAGCTGGGCTAAAGCCTGTTGTGGAAGTGAATATAATGAACTATCAGACAGAGTCAAAACTTCATTGAAGGTTGGAGGAGGCTTTACAGGAAATCTCTGCTCAAAAACATCACTCTTGGACCATGCATCCAAAGCTTCGTCCATGGGGATCGCACTTAGTGAATCCTTGAATCGAGACATGAAGCCAGAATCAGATTTGATAATATCAGGATTAGATGAAATATTCCAAAGCTCTTGAGAAAGAAACCATTTATATGCTTCTTCTTCGTCTCCAATTAAATTGAAACCTTCACTGGAAATTCGATCGGAAATAGACTTCAGAGTAGAAGGATCGGCACTTGGAATTGAAGTATCGACCTCAACAGCAACAGAAGGAGATCGAACCAAAATTTCAGAAGGGGCGATCGATTCTACAATTACTTCAGAAGTCCCTTCGACTTCACGAGGGATCGAACTGGAAGGAGGGATCGAACTGGAAGGAGGGATCGAACTGGAAGGAGGGTTTTCATCTTCAGTACGATCAGTAATGTTAACTTCATCAACAATGGCGGTATCAGCCTCAACATTCATGTTTCCCATACCACCAATTGGAAGTATCTCGGCATTATCTTTCTCCGATGTATTCTTTTCTTCAGAATGAGATACTTCATTCACTACATCAATAAGATCATCAATAACAATATCATCTCCCTCTTCTTGAGGAAGGCCAGAAAAAGTTTCCAATGCACCATTATCAGGTACAGGGGAATCAAGCACGAAATCAAATGGAAGTGGAGAAACAACGTTATAAAAATTGGATGAAGTACCAGAAGAAGGTGCAACCATAGGATTGGATCGTTCCGATACCACAATTTCTGCTGGCATCGAGGAAACTGGAATAACATCGATAGGATCAAACTGATCCAATGGAAGAGCAACCATCGAGCTTCCTTCTCCCCTATTCGAACTGGGAACCATCTCTCCTATAACCTCGGTTGAGAGTTCAAGAGTTCTGGGCCTCTTTTGCTTCTTCTCTGTTGCGAGAACTAATTTTCGCTTTCCTCTACCATCAACTACGGGTTCGATCGTTTGTTCATCCTCGACGATCTGTCTATTCTCGACGATTTTAATACCACGATCAGGTGGAGGAAGAGGGATTCCGATGTCCAAAGAAGGATCGACCTGAAATCAAAAAATAAAATAAAAATAATAATAAATAAAAACATTTAAAGAAGGCATTAAAGATCGATACACTATAACTAAAAGAAATGGTATCAACTAAGAATTCCGAACCTTGAAGTCAAATTTATAATCATCAAAGTTCAATTTCCAGGGGCAATAGTTCGGGAAACAATTGCGAAGATGTTGAATTTCACTAGTAGGGAGATCACCATATACCCAAGGTCCCTCGATCAGAATAGGAGTGTGATACCACCTATAATCATGTTCTCGACGAATTCTCTCATTCGAAGGAAAATCAGCATTAGTGAATGGGGCTACCTTGATTCTGGGGTCATCAACTTCTCGAAGAAGAGGAAACCCTTGGGAGCATTTGCGAACAGGACTAACACTCCATTTAACAAAATTCTTAACAGTAATACCATCACCATAAGTATTCTGGAAATTCTCAGGCGTATAATTAACACGTTCTGAGGGATCGGGAACATAGCAAGTAAGACGGGTACGACCCTCACTGCGAAGGGTACATTCATCGAGAATCCGCCACCAATTACCATTATACTGTGTGATGGAACGAAGTTGAGTATGTGGAGCCCTACTGCGAGTAGCAAGAACTGTGAATTGGAAAGGGTTGTTTTTCTCATACAGAGGAAGATGAAGACCAGCTTCCAACGCACCAACAGAAATTAATAATCTATGATGGGTATATTGAAATTTTCTCATCGAATCATAGGTCATCATATCGGAAGTACTATCCGCAAAAGAAACTTTAAACCCTTGAAGGTTATGTCTTCTTTTAAATTCTTCAATATCCATGGATCGATAGCTATAAGATGACATTGACCGTTTACTTTTGGGGGCAACATTAGGAATATCGGGAGAAGAATCCCGTACGGTGCGAGGTACAGCATGAGAAGGAGTAGCAATAGATGAATCTCGACGGGAAACAGCATATTGAGATGAAGAAGTCCTACTTGATCTCCTATTTCCACCCTGGTTGCTGGTAGTATCAGATTTCCTTGGAGACATATTGAAGATCTGGGCAAAAAGAAACGAAAGAAAGAAAAGATTAACATATGAAGAAATTACCTATTAATAATTACAGTGTAAAAAAGAGCCTTTTTATCATGCATAACCTGAGAATCACAATCTTTTCACTACATCGATAGACCCACAGCCATAAAAAGAAAATTTCGAATCAAGAAAAGTAAAGTTACTTACATGAAGAAAAGAAATTAACAATGGTCAAATTGAAGTGGAGAAGAAACCAATTAACAAGAACAGAACTCCTGAGTAGTAGGAAGATTTGAAAAGATTAAGGAAAACAAGGTGCAATAACTAAAAGAGAAAAAGACAGCAGAAAATTACAGGATATTTAAAGGAGGAGAATAGTAACCGCCACAAGATGGGAGAACGAGATAATCGGAAAAGATTTGATTTCATAAAAAAGAAAAAGTGTAACTGACATAATCATGAGTATAAAAGTAATAAATACAGAGCCAGCGGAAAACTCGGAGAACGTGCGGAAAAGAAACTGACAAGTCCTTCTCTATTTTTCAAAATCTCGGATCGACCGTTGGATGATTTTGTAAAAAAGAGAAGAAGGGGGCAAATTGTTAGTAAATTAAAGAAGCACGACACGTGGAAGAGGATCAAGTAAA
>JAJJMC010001344.1:0-22785 GCA_023531435.1 Papaver californicum
ACCGGATTTTCTCTGAATTGCTCCCTAGGCTTCTGTTTTTATTTCTGAGGCTTGTAAACTCTTTATATAGTACTTAGGAACTCTCTGGAACATCCCAATCCCAGTATAATTCGGTTAATCACCGTGTAAATCCTGTTTCTATCCAAACAGGAACAACAACTCTTTTCCGGCCAAATACATGATTCTCCAGCCCTTATCTTCGGCTTCTAAAGCTTCTCATCGATTATACGAACCTTTAATTAGATTGGGTACTTATCAATTTGTGATGAAATCGCTAAAAAAACTGAATCAAAATCTTGCTGCCGATGAACTGTTTGCGATGAAGCTTTGACCTGGTCAACTGGGTTTGACTCGGTCAACTGGCTTTGACCGAGTTGACTGGGCTGACTTGACCCGCTGAGTTGGTCCGATCCAGCCCATCCCGATCCAAGGGTGCCCCAATCCAAAGTGTGGGTGCCTTGATCCATTTTCCCGGGTGCTTTGAACACTTTTTGAGCCAATTTTTCCATAAATCTTTATTCTTCTAATGTACCTACAAAAGCATAAAAACACGTAATAGACACACAATCGAATACTAACTTAGTAGAAATTAAGGTGCAAATTAGACACTAAAATGTGTCTATCACTTCTCTTTAACGAATCTAGATCGTTGGATTTATTTATTTTTCTAATCTAACGGACAAAAACAAATATCAAAAATATTGGAAATATCGGTCAAAATCGGTTTTTATACATATCAGGAGATTTTTTTGACGGAATACCGTTTCAGCGGTATGACATGACTCGTTTCGGTTGTACCCCGATACCGATAAAACCGACGATATTTCGACCGAAATTAACTATATTTTATCGTGCCCAAATTCTCAAGTTTTATACAACACTAAGTATTTTGTGATGCAATTTCACCGCCACTGCACCAACGAGCCAGTTTAGAGCATAGGATGTACAGCCTACATGCCTAATTATTCATATTTTTAGTGTTTTATATTACAAAATGGTTCCTAAACCTATTTTGATCCCAACTACTTGCCAAATTTTTTTTCACCCCCTCCCTCCAAATACCCTGACCACGACCGCCAGGCATGTAAGGGAGCATTTATTAGTTGCCACTCTCTCTCATTCCCAAATGTGCTTGCCCTTTTCACCTACTTTTTATCCCTTAGAGCAAAATTCATACACCTTGTTTACATCGTTCCAGCAAACTTCATAGTAAACTAGTACAGCTTATTACTTGGGCAGTAGATTTCTTCCATTTACATACATCATACATTTTTATAAAATACATCCAAAATAAACAAATAAATACATCTATTTGGTTTTTCTTTTCACATTATCCTCTAAACAATAACTTGGTAAAAGTACCACTAGTCTTCTTGTAAGTTTTAACAACTAAACCTAATCCAACTCCAACACCTAAACACATACCCATACCTAATCCTATTCCTACTCTCACACCTTCATTAAACCATGAAACTTCTTCTTCTTCTTCAACGACAAATTTCTCCTCTTCACCATAATGATTTTGATGATCATGATGTTTGTTGTTGTTGTTGTACTTCAGCGCATCAGCAAATTCTTGAATACCCTTTTCACCCACTTTTTCCTACAAAAACACAAACTTTTGTTAGAAGAGGACAAAAATAGGTGTAACCCTCAAACCTTTTACCATTAGGTGTAACCATTTCTGTTCTAACTTCTATCTTTAGTATGAGACAACAACAACCATGAGAGGAAAAGGGGGGGAAAGAAAATGAAACTTTTGCTGTTCTTCTTTTAATCATCAAAAACCAAAAGACTAAAATCATGTCAAACAAGTTGCAAGATATAACAACTATAAAAAGAATGTCTAACACTAGTGAACTATTTAATTTGGAAGGTTTATTAATTTTGAAATCGAATTAGAGATTTATGCAGTGTTGCATTACTGAATAATCGTACACCCAGGGACTTTAAAAGTGAAATTCCAGAAATTAGTTCCTCATAAAATTTAATAGAAAAACCTATAAAAAATACAAGAAAATAAAATGGTTTTAATATGATTTAAAATTAAAAATAATAATAGTTAAGCTTTGAAATTTTTATTAAAAAAAAAATAGACTCACCTTAGAAGTATCAAGCAGTCCTAATTCACCACCATCTTGACATTCATCTTCAAGATAATCCAACCCTATGTGTAAATTCTTCAACTCCACCAACCCATTCAAAAGAAGAGGTTTACCTAAACACCTACCAGCAAAATAAACATCTACCGAACCACCACCACTAGTTAACTTACTATCATCATTTATTTCTTTGCATTCCATTACCCACATGCAATCATCTTTCATCCCACTAACTTTTCTTCTCAAACTCCCTGAAACAAGAACACTACTACCACTAGTAGATGATGCGTCTTGATGTTGAAGAACTATCTCAAAAGGAAGTGAAAACCCTTTAAACTTGATTCTATCAGTGTTAACATACATTAATTCAGACATTAATGAATCTGATCTATGTTTGTTTAATGGTCTTAAGATTTTCTCACTTGGGTTTACTTTCACACCATTGATCTGTAAACAAGAATGAAGATCTCTTGATAAGAAAACAAGGTTCATAGATGAAGAAGTACTAGTGTTACTTTTCTTCATTATGTTTGTAATTGATGAACTTATGATTCTCATATAAGTAACTTTGATTTCAAAAGTTAAACCTTTAGTTGATGATGATGAGATGATTTTGTGGTGGTGATGGATATTCAAGTATGGACTTAAGTGGTGTGGATGATGATGATGATGATCTCTTGTTGGGTAATTTTCAACCTCCATGGCTCCTCAAAGCTGCAAGCTCAGGGAAAAGCAAGTTATTTATAGGGTTTGTTTAGAGTTGTTCTGGTGATGAAAGCGTTTAGAAATGAAGAAGTTTGAAAGAGTTTTTATGGTGAGTGTTACAAGGAGAAGAGGACACAACTGTGTCGAGAAAAAACAATATAGAAAGAATTTACCGAAAGAATTTACCGAAAGAATAGTAGGCTAGGTTCCTAGGCGTAAAAAAGACGTGATAAAATCGTTAGGTTTATATCTTCCTAATTAGAATCTGATATTAAGAAACAAACAAACAAGAAACTGAAAAGAAACAAACAAACAAGAAATTGCATGTAAATTTAATTTACAAAAACCACCTGCTCTGAAAAAACAACAAAAGTCTTGGAAGCATTTGATGCAGAAAAGGATAAAATTAAATAAATATCAAAGAAACATTCAGAGAAGACAATTTCCAATTAGTACCTCTGGACTATTCTATCAATTTCAATAAATCTTGGCATGTGGCATGCATGCGGGATAAGAGTCGCGGCGGATACACTGTAGATGAATTATATGATCAAACAGCAGTCTAATGATAATGCATGACACTTTTAATACTATGTCTATCCTCTACCACAGAGACAAATTACTCCAAGTGCTTTTAACCTCTCGATTTAAATGTGTGTGTTTTCTGATTCATTTGAACACTACTAGGTAATCCAAAGTGAATTTAGCACACTTTTGTTTCGTTGTGTATAGTAAAAGAAGTGCTTTTCAGTAAAAGTCAGAAAATATCCAAAATGTATTGTTTAGTGCTTTTTATGGGAAATCTAAATACCTGACACTAACCCATATGACCACCCGATGGTCCTTGCGTCCTTTCCTGAAGCAGCAGAGCATTCTATTTTAGTACCTCACCAACACAACAAATTTGATGTATTTTGATGAATCTTCTTCTATGAACCGTTGGATGATCATATTTGACTATAATCAGAGAAAACAAAATTCAGCAAAACTCCTCTGAATGTAACACGTGGTGATTCTTTTGGCAACGAGATTCCTTGAATCTCATTTCTCTGATTTCTTTTTGTCGTTTAGTGTCTAAAATTTCATCACGTGCCACGGCATGGGGCCATGATGGAATTGATACGTGTCTAATGATTGCTCGTTCCCGAACTTGCTGACTTGGGTAGTTAAATCATGTGTATCACGTGATTGGCCACATGATCATGACTAGACTTATCACAACAAAATTGACCAGATCACAAAAAATTCCTGCCGTGACGATTCTTTAATTAAAAAACTCCAAGCATAGATCACACATGATTAACGAGATTCCACATGGGAAATTTTATGCGAAGAAAAATGTCCAGAAAAGCACCCATATCCGCCACTGAGATCAATACCTGCGGTTTTGAAACACCGATCACCAAACCACACTCAAAATAAGTCTTTAATATAGCAAGCTCAATTCCTTGTTACCTACTCCTCGACACAAGTCAATGCGAACATCACCATATGAAGGAAGATCTTATTTTTTTAACCATTTTCTCATGTTTAAACCAGTTTTCCTTAATCAAGCTCACAAAAAATCACACAAAGATCAAAATAAAAAAAAAAAGCCTTAAGTCTTCAATCTTCAATTTTAATCTTCGAAAGTAGCCGTTGTAAAAAACTTGATACTATTATTGGTCAAACACATGGAACATAGTTTGTTAACATTGATTGATCAAAAACTTATTCCATAGATCCATAATCACTTAGATATGTGATAATCAAATATTCAAACAAACATGAGTGGTCTTATATTTAAGAGAAGGTTCATAGAATAAACAAGTGTGATCTATCGAAGATAACTATACCGTTTGTTCTAATTAAACAAAAACTATAAGCAAAGAAAACTAAAAGCAATGTGATTCTTAGTTTCCCTCCAACGGTGCTACTAGAGATTCTTAATCCCACGTAAGAATTTAAACAAAGTTAATGGAAGATGTTTCACCTAATTAGATTATTCCATTCTTACTCAAATTAACTTCCCACACTACAAAGGTGTGTTCTGAGATGAATTTGTAAGAATACAAGACTCATTATTTATAGTGTTATGACCAAGACATTTTTTTAAAAACAAGATCTATTAATTTCAAAAATCCTTAAAATATGTAATAAATATATATTTCCAAAATTAGCAAAGACCTATGGTTTTCCAACTCACTATCGATTTCTCACATAATATAACAACAAAGATTAGCTAGCACACATCAATGTACTTGACTAGTATAGTCATTAAAAATATGTCAACCTCTCGGAATGGAAATCATACAATTTGGATACCATGAATGATATTAAAGGATCTTGCCTGGAGTATCGAAGGATTAAAAAAAGTTAGACATAGTTAGGATCGGTCCTGACTTGGGTCGGTCCTGGCATCGATCCTCGACAGAAGGGATTGGTCATATCTAAAGATCAGTCTTACTTCTACGATCATTCCTAGGATCCTTTTTCGACTTCAAAATGATTTTTGCAAGTTTGCTTCTTAAAACTATTTTTATGAAATTGCTTTATAACATAACTATTAAAGTAAGGATCCACCTGGAAGTTCAACACACCAAATAATAACAAGTTAACAATAAGTGCAATGTCAAAAACATGAAGTTTGTAGATAAACTATACTTCGTAACTCCATATACTCAAGTTGTCGAAACACTATTGTATATCTTTCCTCTTGATACTTTGATCATAGTATAATGACCAAGTCACTAATACTAAAGTCATTGTATAATCTTAACTTTTCATGATACTTTTTCAGTGAATAAAGACTTTGTAAGAAAAAAGATAGAAGTGGAACAAATTAACTCTCTAGTTACTAACTCGAACTAAAAGATGTCATTTTCGTTGTATTCGATACATTTCAGATCTTCATGAGTAACTAAAACAAGTGTCAACATTTATATGCTCCTAGTCCAATATAACGAGGTTGACTTTAGTACATTTGACAACCAAACTTTATATATCAATGCTTGGTGGGTTCAACCGAACAATAGCCTAACATTTACCTATTAGCCTACCTAACTTGCAACTAGGTGTAAATACCAACTGCCCATTCCATATATTAACCATAATTTCAGTAGGTTGGAAACCTGTCAACTAGGGGTGGATTAACTTAAATTCTAAATGGATGCTAATAACACCAAGACAATGCCGGTGGGGGCTTTTTTTGTAAGATTTTATGACAAAAACAATCTTAGAAATGACACAACCTTTAAACATCTTCACAACACAGATTGCATAAACTTGTGCAATTCCATTGGCATCCAGAATGGCAACATCTGGCAACTCAACAACAAACTACTGTTCGCTTTGAAACGGGCTTGAAAAATAAAAAATAGTACATCATCAAGAGCACATAACCACCGTGGTACCTAAAAAAAAGCTTCCACGTTGAATGGTAAGGAAACTCTCACTTTCTACCGGACAAAATAAGACTTTCGTGGTTTTTGTGAAACGAGAGTTTTAGTAAGGACACTTGGCAACATATGATTGGTTTAAAAAATTTAGGGAAAAAAACAATAAAAAGGGAAATCCTTTCTTACCGTGTTTTAAACTCGAAGGAACATACATCAAAACCAAATTCAATTTGGAATTCGTTAGTATTTCGATTCCGTAGTCGTGAACCTACCATATTCAAAAACCATGACTAAGTTAGAAAACCAAAAAAAGAAAAAAAAAGTGTAAACCTAACTAAAAACGAAATTATGATAATCTATATAAAGGCTCTATATTATAAAGTGTTATCAGAATCTTAAACGGATGTATATATTTTTTACTATTCCACATTATTATATTCTTTAAAAAGTTAAATTATAGTAATTCTTTTTAGGATTTCTCTAATAAAATAGATTGGATTACAATTGTAAATCCTGTCAGAAATGAAATCATGCAGTCTGTAATCAAGATTTGATGCATCACAATGGGATGGGGCGGATGAAACCCCTGAACACCAAATCAAAAATTGGAGATAACTGTGATAAAAAATTAAATATACCCGATGCATAGCACGGGTATAAATCTAGTATATATAAACTCAATTACAGCCGAACTATCCAACCGGATTGATGGGCTCGATTATTTTGAACACTACGACTTGGCTTCTCACGATACAATTAACGAGTGTTGTCTATCATCCAAAACTTCAACCAGGTACCATGTTTCCTTCATGTGATAAACGGAGAATACGTTACCAGATTCCATAGCTATCACACTTTCTTTTTCAAGATTTTACTACCTTGGAACAGCGCCAGCATGTCTTTTAACCAGGCTAGCTTAGGTTTATCTCCGTTCATATTTCGATGAAACTGTTATCACTCATTCATAAAAATCTTTTACTTTTTTTTTTTTTTTTTATCTTTCCAGTAAGACACAAAACAAATTTTCCTTTTGAAAATACTACCAAAAGATTTGGAATTTACAATGTTTTAAACCTAAACAGTTTAGTGAAAAAAATTAAATGGTTAGCTAAAGTAGGTCGAATGAGACTTGACATTGATTACCCATCTCCAAATATCAGTTTTCTCACGATCAAATTCAGTTGATATTTTTTTCTAAGAACCAAGCACAATTTGTCTTTCAAAGTTGACCTTATTGGAACGAAAATACCATGCGTAAAATTAGAAGAATCACCAGTCTTAATATCAGCTTTCATTTTGTGTAAAAATATATAAATATCAATTTTCTCGGACATCCCAAATAGACATAAGATATAAATACTACGGTACAAGTGAGCTGTACTGTACGTTGCCTGATGTTATAGTGTTTCAATTTGGATTTTGGTAAACAAATTAAGGTGCCCGGTGTCAAAACTACACTATATATAGATAAAGGAATGAACCAAAACTACAACCAGAAGCACTACATTCATGAAATCTAAATTTATCAAAACAAGAATTGTGTGATAAGCGTTTGTTAATGTGTGATATCATGTCATATAAACTGCACCCAAATAAATTGCAAGTGCTTTTGGGAAGTCGGAATTTAGGACGCCCAAAACATAACAATAATCCCATGGTCCATGCCCTATCTACTGAGGCAGCAGAGCACTGCTGCTTTGGTATGAACACTGGTGCACGTTCATCTGTTGCTTTGGGCAAAATCAAGATTCTTTGAATATTCCTACTTTCATTTGTTTTGTCTTTTGGTGACACTGATACTTTTGTAATGTGTTTCGTGTCAGTCCTTACTGATACAATAGATGTTACCGTCTGAAGCTACGTAACAGTATTGATCACGGTTGGCTGAAGCTAGAGAATTTCTGTCTAACTAAGATATATTGTCGTTTTCCATCATATTAAATTTATACTATTTCTGTCTCATGAAAACAATTACTATCATTTTTAAATTTTTACCTGTTTTAGATAAAAATAAAAACAAATAAAAATAAAAAAATGGTAATTTTTTTCATAGGGCGGAAAATGTTATATATATTAGAATCAGATTCAAAGACTCAAGCAAATCTTTAAGCCTTCTTAATACTCAAAGTCTTGCAAATATTAGTTGCACAATAGTTGGTGAAATTACAAACCAAATTACGATGATACTGTAAATGTTAATCACTTTTTAGATTTTGAAGGGTCTTAGAATCTCCTCAGTGTCTCCAATAATTGCAAAATAAGTACTCAAAAACTCACCGAACTTAAAATCTTTATAAATCGGATTATGATCATCGTCCAATAGGTCTTTTGCGGGTCCGAAAGTGCTGTCCATGGAAGGATGAATGAATATAGCGATGGTTGTTCTTGAAGACTTTGAACTCGTTACCACTCTGTGCTCCACGCTTTTCAACTTACCATTGCTGATGATCTGTAATCACTGTTAGGGAATAAAAGTCAAGATGACACATGTCAAACGATTAGGCAAAGAAGCAGAGATTTATAGAAGAACGAGAAACACACAATCAAAGCCTTATAAAAGTTCGAGTGGATGACAGATGTAAAAGACTGAAAATATCATTGCATGATCGACATGTAAGATCGGAAAAGTAGTAGTGTTCTGATCGAAGTAAGAAGCATTAAATGCGAATGGTACGGGAAGGCAAGAGCATTAAATGCGTATGGAACGGGAAAGTAAGAGCACTGAATGCGTATGGAGCGGGAAAGTGAGAGCACTAATTATTCAGATAACATTAGCTGTATGACTGACATCGAGGATCGGGAAGAAGATGACTCATAGAATACGAAAGATACGTGTCCATAATATAAGGTTACGGGCCAAAAAGATGAAATCATGACAATGTATAAGCAAAAAGCTGCCTGTCAACCGTACGATGATCCTGATCCAAAGATAATCTTAAAATAAAGAGAACGCAAGGAAGTAACGGGACAAGAGGTATCGGACCAAAAGAATACAGTGGAACGATAATCAATAAATTGACAGACAAGATCCGGAAAACATGACTCATCAAACATAAAGAATAAACAGAGAAGAAAAAGAGAGAGACCCATTGAACGACCAATAAATAGAGAAGTCCATTCATCAAAAAGGGGGTCAGAAAAAATTGGAAGGGAAAAAGACTAAGGAAAAATACGAGAATTAAAGGAAAACTATTAGGTATGTATTTATAGAGTGATGTAGTGTGAAATTATTGATGTATGAATATATATACACCTATTTTCATACTTGTAAAGATCTTGAATTTGATAGATATAATTCTAATAGAATGTCCAATTTGCTAAATTATTATTCTTTAATCTCCTTCATGATTGATGTGCTTGTATGTCTTGATTTGAATGTTAAGGTGATATAGTGTAACAAAATGTAAGGTGAGAATTTTAGTCTAGATCTTTTGACAAATCATTGATTATTTTTGCTGATGAAAATTTTAGCATAAACAATCACCAAACAAGAAACTAGGGGCACATACAAGGATTATTATTCGTTTGTCAAGTTTACGTTTCAAGGATTATTATTCATTGGAAGCACGAAAAGGATTATTATTCGTTTATCAAGTTTACGTTTCAAGGATTATTATTCATTGGAAGCACGAAAAGATAATATTAAAGCTAACCTTATCTGTTAGGCAATGACTACGTATCTACGTATTTAGATAATTAATTTATTCAATAATTTTACTATTTTATGAAGAAAACATTTATACGGGTGTCTAAATTAATTAAATTATATAAATTTTATACACCAGTGTATATTACCTGCAATTGGTAACCTAAGTTGACCAAAATAGCATCAGGAATGGGGTCAACAGAGATTCATTACCATCCTCGAAGACTTGGAGTCCACTTTAAAGCCCTTGAATCAGTAGAGTGACAAGATTAGGGTCAGCATGTTTTGTTAGACCTAATGTTAAGCTTGGGTCAGGGCACCGTGGGTAGTGATTAACTCCCATTAGTGATGATTTGTTAAGCTCATGATCTTCAAAATAAACTGACTTAAAAAGTGATATTGATACAATATGATCGAAATAAATTATTCGTAATTCATTGGCTTTGAAGGCTATAGATGCTTGTAATCCTCAACAGGATGACATGGGTGTTTAAGATTATCTCTCCAATTATGAACATCTTCCTTATCATAATTGATGCTTGTATAAAGCCTAACTGGTTTCTTGGGATCCTCTGTGTATAATTCTAGGCTTTTTTTAAATATAACTCATGTATTTATTAATTATAGTGCATATAAATTAAGTGATTAAACTAAATAAATAAGTTTTTATAATCATTCTATATAACCCACAAAGTTATATACAATTCTTATATATAGCCCAAATAATTATATAAACTATTAAATCCTCAAATAATTTTTTTTTATTATGGTTAATTACCTAAATCTTAATGAATAATTTTTTATGGATTATGTTTATGGAGTATTAAAAGAATGATACTAAGAAAAGTATAAAGACTTTAGTTAATTCCATATAGGTTGGTGTTGTTGTGGAGATTGAAGAAAAAGTTAGGGTTAGTTTGATTTTGGAAAAAAGTAGGAGTTAGGGTTTATAATCGATAAATTTGTAGAATATTATAAGAAAAATTACAATTATTGAGTAAGTTTAATTTTGGAGAAAAGTAAGAATTAAGGTTTATAATTGCTAAGTTTATAAGAATTAAAAGAGAAGAATTACACTTAGTTTATATTATAATTTAGTTTTGATTTAATGAGAATTAGGGTTTATTTTGATTTTGGGGAAGACTTAAGATTTAAGTTGATTTTGGAAAAGAAATAAGACTTGTTTGGGTTTTCGCTTTGACTTAAACTTTTAAGGTATAGATAATAAATCCATGGGCTACAATTAAGAGAAGCATAATTATATCCTATCGGCAAAATTCAGTTGCAACATGTATCATGTCATTAATTACCGTTTCTTGAATTCCATGGTTAATCACCTACAAGTTATTAATGAACACATTATCAGTAATTCATATGCCAAATACCTGTAGTTAATAACTATTTCTTTTGAAAAGTGAGCAATATTTTTAAGAGATTATTAAATTTTAATTTAAAAACTTAAATTTCTAACCTTATACTCCCTCAGTTCCTAAGAAGTTGAACTACTTCATTAAAGTAACCAATATTTATAAATTTATTTTTTTGTTTAATTTTATTAGTATAAGAAATATGTATAATTTGATATCAATGTTTATATTTATAGGTGTTTTAAAATACTTTTAAACGATATAAAGTTTTCAAATATCCATGTCATCGTTTGAGAGATATATCATTTCTAAATTTTATAAATTCTATTATATTAAGGGTATAATTTAAAAAAAATATCTAAGAGTCCATCCTTCATTTCTTTGCTTTAAGAATTGTGCAAATTTAAAATAGTTTAATTTTTAACAACTGAGGAAGTATATGAGAGTGAAGTCCTTGCAAACAAGATTAACCTTAAAGTAAACCCGTCAAATAATTATAGGTAAGAGCAGGCTGAAGGACCGGGGATCGACTTACTTGAAAGAAGCCGAATTCTTCACTGGCTTTCATAATCTGTTGAATAATCGTGTTTCGATTGTCACCAACAAGATCGATAGTTCCAAAGTCAATCACTGGAATAGTTTCACATGCCTTGACAATAAAACTACCCGGGTGTGTCTCCGGTGGGAATACATATGATTCTGGTACGCTTAAAGTTTGGTCATTGAATCTCTGGGCAAGGAGTTTCTCGATAATGTTATTGTATATGGATCAATATTGTTCTGCTGAAAACTAGTTAACTTGTGTTTAGTTAATACTTTAGTTAAGAGAGTAGATTTATGATAATCAGTAGAGGGTTAGAACTTATCAAATTGCTATACAATGGGAAATTCATTTGATTAGAATCGGTAATCACCAGTATAATTATTTTGTCAGTAGCTTAATCTGAATTAATCATCGAATTGTTGTTGGTTTGTTTTATTCTTCGGTGACAGGATACCAATTCGGATTTTTTGTATCAGTTGTATTTATTAAATCGAGATACTCTTTAAACAATTCTTGCTCAATAAATTTTTCTTATCGACCGATAAAATAAACATCCAATTGACTGTAAGTTCTTTCAAATGGTGATGATCGTTGACCAGGTCAATATACTTCGTATGAAATCTTAGTTCATACCGCCTTCATGGCCAATGCCTATAGCCTAATCTTTCAATCTCTTTTCACTCTTTATTTCCAAATAGTAATTTAGATAAATCACAATATGCCGGCCCATATTAACATTTTTTTTTCCAACTCCTCTCGTCCTCAGTCAGGCAGAGTAAGTATAAATATTAGTAGCGATGTAAAAGAGCGTAATTCGTCATTAATATGATTGCTCGTGGTAATTCGGAGGCTCAGGAGATCAGTTAATGAAGTTATTTCATTCTATTTCCTTTAATTGAAGTGAGGGTAAAAGATTCATATGTATTGAGCATCTAAGTAATCGATATAAGTTTTAGGGTGGGGTTGACGATGAAGATAATGAACTTGACAACTCAGGTAAGTCTAACATGGGGTTACCAGAATTCAACAGATATAAAATCCTATATCGTCGGAATAAATAAATAAAAAACCGATATAAATCCCATTTATTCAAGACGAAACATTTACACAAACAATAAGAAAAAGGTACACACGGATTTAAAAGTTTCCATCTTTTATAGCTGGAAATGAAAAGCTTGTCGGAAAAGGACTAGCACGAGGTGATCTTGGCATTTCGGAGAGCCGTCTACCATCAACGTCGTAGTAAATAACACCGGAAAAATCAGGTGGTTGACATTTTTCACCCATCAATATTCCTCTTTGCCATAAACTACCATCATCAAGTGACCCCTCGCCTTCACCACTTTTTTTCTTGTACATGAAAGGTAAAGCTTTGTTACTTATCGTTGCGAAAAGTCCTTTAGATGAAATCATCGAAGATGAACTGGTTGTAAGTCTTGGATCATTAGGATTACAGCCTAGTTTCTCCGTAGCAAGCTGTCGTCGCCTTATCGTGTGTTTGACACATAGAGCTACTAGAGCTGTTACCGATACAAATAACGCAACCGCCACCACGGGAACATTGACAAAATGAAAACAACCACTATGGTGCTGGTGAATTGAGTCAAGTGTTAGATGACGGACCATATCGTCCCGGGATAAGAACTTAAGCCAAGGCTTGAATGAATATTATCGAGAGATGGATGAATTCGGTTTTCTGAATTTGAAGGAAGATTGAAGTTTTATTTGTGTTATATATGACAGAAAGACATGGATTGAGTCTTGTTTTGGTGGGTAAAATGCCATGATAATACTGGTGCTCTCCGAGTTGGTAGTTGGGTCGGGTCATTGGGGTCCATAAATAGTCAACGATTAAGGGGTGCGTCACGTTGTCTATACATGATTGGCCTTTGGTATGTTACCCCTTTGACTTGGACTGAGTCGCAATTTCTTGACATTAAAGCATATACTACTGCATGGGCTGAACATCGGGTCGGGTTCGACAAACTCGCTGTCGGACCAATAATGTCGGGTTAAATGCTTTTGAACCTGCACTTCCCCGTCGAAGAATTCGGATAGCTGTTGTTTGATTAGGTTGGGTTGGGCGGTTACGGGTCTAATCTTTTCTTGACTAGATAAAACCAATAATGATGACGATGATGGAGATGGAGACGGAGATGGATAGTAATGAAGTTCTAGAGTATTTGGTACCTTACATGATTAGAAAATTGCAGTTGATAATCTTCTTTAGTTAGATTTTATTTCTGGCCAATAGAATCATTTATAGGTAAAACAGTCCTTGATAATATATAAAGAAATGGTCGTCGATGATGATGCATATAGGGAAAATAGTCGTCGATGAGATACGAAGAAATGGTCGTCCGTCGTATATAGAGAGGAATGTCTATGAACCTACCTTTTCACTTCAATTTATTTGCTCTTATGGCTAAAATTACATTGCACCACAAAAGTTACCCTTGAATGCCACCTGATTTAAAGGAAAAAACGAAATCTAATAGGTTATTTGGTTAGTTTGTTTGCATCTAATTCGGTGTCTGGATCTGACTTGGTCTTTGACTCGATGTGAGTCAGATATCAAGCTATTCGTTTTTTATCTTGAGTCAGATCTGATTCGATATCTGATTCAGACCTAACTCTTAATTTAGACCCGTTTGAGTCAGTTATAGAAATATCCCCGATTTATGGGATCAAACCACTGCTCACATTTTTTTAAGTCAATTGAATTACATATGACTCGAAAAACAAACACACTGAGTCAGATCCAGATGAATCAAATTTAGCTCAAAAAAACAAATATGGTGTAAGTCCCTTATCTTCTAACTCTTCTATGCTTGGTATGGTTTTTAGATCCATACGATCCGTGTCACTAACTCATACCGACTGCGAATAGTTTTTTTAAAGCTATTAATTTGTATTGACCCAACCCCGATTCGTACAAAGTCACATACTTATTCTCGTGACCTATCGAATCAAGCACCAAACCATTACATGACAGACTCTTTTTGATTAATGATTTAACATACAATTTGGTACCTTGAGATAGAAAACGAGTCGTGACATGTTTCACGATTTAGAAACCTTGCTATATTGTATATCCTACATTTTCGAAGAATCTTCAGACAGGGGTTTATGGATTTATAGATGTGTTTTTCATGTGAGGATAAAATAGGGTTATTAGTTATCCAATTCGAAAACCTCCTATCCATTATATTTTTATAATGGCTAAACTATCCCTATTCAGTTACTAATAATTAGTTTAATTAGATAATAGATTAGATTAATAAAATAATGTTATAGTTAATAAAATCAAAACAAACTTTCATATGTTTTGTTTTGGTGGGAAGAAAAAGAAGAAGAAAAAGAGAGAATTTTTTGGAGATTTTTAAAAACCCTAGATTTTGATTCACTCAACCAAAATGAGTGATTCTAGTGAGAAATTTCAGGTGGGTGAATCCTTATATGACACAGAAACCAAATTTTACATACCTCATGATGGAAACCGTGATTTTCCTAACCAAAAAATTGATTTTTTTTAGCTTTTCAGACTTGTTTACGGTTGGGTTTTCCCTTCGTAGCCAACCGTAAGACTAATTTACGGTTAGGTGATAATGAATTTCTAACCGTAACTAGTTTTCCCCAATTTTTAACCAGTTGCGGTTGGGTTTTGGTCAGTTACAGTTGGGTTCGATATACCAAAACCCAACTGTAACTCAGTTATGGTTGGGTTCGATATACCAAAACCCAACCGTAAAAAGCTCCTTCAACTTTTTTTTTTTATAATTATGGTTGGGTTTTTGAAAAACCATAACGTAAAATCTTCTGAAAATGCAATTACAGTTGGGTTTTTAAGAACTCCAAACCGTAAATTACACTGAAAACCTAATTTTTACCAAAAATTCAATCAATCAAACAATTTTCAAACACAAAAAAGAGAAATAAAACGTGGAATTTGTTGAATAATACCTAATATATGTCTTGTTTTTTTATTGGGGAGTTTGAAATTGTCCACCGATTATTTTTTGGATTTCTTAATTGGATTATTAATATGGTTAATTTGTTGATTGGCTTGTTGTTGATGATGTTCAAGAGAAGAAGAAAAATAGATTTTAATTAGAATAGGGATTTGATTTTAATTATTGTTTTAATTTTAGAGGAAGGATGACTTAAACATTTTACTATTGTTTAAAACATCCCCTAACCAAATATTTGGATACCTTCTATTGAAACCCTTCTTTTTTAAGGCTCACCCTTAGGCATATAAGGTGAAAAAAAGGAACCAAAAACACAGAAAAAAAAACAAAGGATAACTCATCTGAAAATGTATGATCAATTACAAAGATTACTTATCTATCAAAATTCAAAAGAATTAAACACAAAATTGATTTATGCAGTGGCTGAAATACGATTCCGATGAGACGGTAGACGAATTCGAACATTTTTCGGACAATGGGGAGATGATGACAAAATTTTCTTGGTTGATGCTTCAATTTCTCTTATCTCATCACGCACAATCTTTCTAGACCGGCAATCTACACTGCAAAAGCCTTGATCACCCATGTACATGTAAACATTCTTTTGAGGACTTAACTTTTTTTTGCATAGGCCGCATGCTTTCAGAAAGCATGAATCTTGCGAATATGTTGAAGCTAAAACACTCAATCTGAAAGTGTGATTGACTAAGATTGATTTTTGAGGAGAGTTAGAATGATTGTTAATGAGTATTCTTAACCCTACTGAATTTGATGAAGATGAGGAGGCTTCATTTGAGATCAATGAGTTTCTCATTGTTTGCTCAGAAGTATCTGGTTTCTTGTAGTTGAAATCTTGATCATCTAAAAAGAAAGTGGGTTTGCTACTCCTAATAAGCATATTTTGACTTTGCAAGTTTGCAGAGATGAGATGTTGGGAGTTGGATTCAGTGGTGGTAATGGGTAGAGTGATTGGTATTTAAACATTTTTTAGGCCACACAACAAGTATATACTATTGTTATAATGGATCTACCTGCTCTAACCACGTTTTCCTCTTTTAACACATTGTGTTATTGGCATGGCTTGTGGCTTGGCTACACAAGCCGAATTCTTAACTGCAAAACTAAATATCTTAATTTGATTTGGCGTTATTGTTGTGAGATTTTTCTGTTGTAGTTTGAGTTGATTTTTGAATATTCCTTATGTGATGCTTCATTTTTGAGATACTTAGAAGGAAGGTACGACCATGCCCTGTGTCTAAATTATTTAACCATGTGGATTCTTTGAAAATCAGAAAATTAAAGATCTCAACGAGTGAAGTAGTAATATGAAACCTGATTATGTATGATGACATTTACGGTATAAGTAAAATTATATCTCTTAAAAAAATATATATGCAGATTTGGATCACCGATAATCGGATTTCAAACAATTCTATAATAACCAGTAAACATGAAGATGCCGAGCTCCTCAAAGGACTTTCTCCTTCTTCTTCTCAAAAACGCGCTTTAAACTGGCTTTTTGTGGGACATTGGGTGTTTCTCTTAGCATGGTGCACATTATTGGGTTTTAGTATGAAAAACGTGAAAACCCAATAATTAGCTTAATTTTAATAACTCAACTATAAAGTAGTCGGAAGCTGAGAATAATGCAACAAGTAAACTATAGTATTATTTTACTGCAAATTCGATTCAATATTTCATAAAGAATTCTTTTTTCGCAAACAAAGAGCAAATAATCGATGGGCACTAAGTCGATATTGGCATAAACCATGTGCCGGAAGGTGTGCAACCTGCTTTCACATTAACCACAGTGTCTGACTATCTTAACTGTTTGAATAATTTTAGAGCTGGATTATGATCAATAACTGTTTAAAAATTAGCACGCTCACAGAATGTGTGTTATTAAATTAGAGTTATGGTCTTGATGAAATCTTGTCTACACTTTTTACAAGCAGCAATCTTTTCTCGAATCATTCAGATGATATTATCTATTAGGAATGGTAGACCATAATGCGTCCCTACTAGCTGATATTCGCCTTCTTTGCCAGTTCATTGTGACTGTGTCAATGCAATCAATTGGGCACTGCCCATCACCATTGAAAAAATTACTCGGTGGCAGAGGCACCCATTTTAAGATTTTTGTTGGACCTGGCCCATTGGTCGTATTACCTGATAGGAGAGAGAATTTTGTACCCATTCGTAAGATAGCCCATGATGTACATCTCCTAAGCAACAGGTTGCAGGGCAGGTTCCTATGAGTGTGATTTTCCATATATGCACCTACTAGATCACAAACTCATATGGTACGGTGGAAAATTTGCCACTATGCTATGCGAGGCAGAGAGTCTACCAAGCGGTAGAGTTTTGATCGCTTAGTAGAAATTTGATCGTGCAATCAAGTCTATGTCGGTAGCGACATAGTCTTGGTCGCTCGATAAAATGTACATTGCTCTGTGTTTTATCATCCAGCGTTCCAAACTCCATCCATTATAAATACTTAATCTCTCATACAATTCAATTCATACCTTCTCTATACCACTTATTTAAAGTGGCTCACGCTCGCTGATCACCTAAAAAGGATGTTGCTCTTATTCGAGTTTGGATATTAGTTGCAAGCGATGATCTTACTAGTTTTAATTTATGGGACAATGCGTTTCAAAGGTTTTTGACCTTAGCCGGTAATGATGTACATTTCCTAATTGGATGCATTCAGGTGCGAATGTGGCAATATTAATATCTGAATCTAGAAATCTTTTCCAAACAAAACAAATCTTATGGTGAAAATACTCCATCTTTTAAGTTAGTTGACACCTCATCACTTGAAATAGATCATCGAAGAACAAATTGGTGGAGGATATAATTAACTAAGTTCTAAAGCGTGAAATTTATTAATGTTTAGCAGTAAAAGAACTGACGCTCCATCTTAAACTACAAAATCAACGGTTAAAAATGCTGCCCAAGTTGTTAAAAGCTCCAAAACTGCCAGATTCAGCATGAAGAGAGTTGACTCTCATCGTCAAGATGACTAACGCTTTAGGTTGGATTCCGAGTCATGTCTTCTGCAGAACCTTGGAAGATAGGTTGGATGGAAGGAACTTGGACCCATTAGACTTGATCCTCCATATTTCTTCCAAATTTTTATTAGTTTAGATTCCATCATAAGACTTGCTCTAACATCATAATTGAAATAACCCTATGAACGAATAAGAAGGACCCAAGATTTCTTTTCGGGCAAGGGTTGGAAAGCCAAACATTGCTTATGTTGTGAGTAGGTTGAGTAGGTATACATGTAATCCGGGACAAGAGCATTGGGATGCACTTATTAGAGTGTTAAGGTGTTTAAAGTACACTTTGAACTTTTGTTTAATTTATGAGAGATACAATGCGGTCCTAGAAGGTTTTAGCGACGCAAACTGGATATTGGACTCAGAGGAGTTTAAGTATATGAGTGGATATGTTTTCACTCTATCATGCGGGTCTGTATCTTGGAAGAGTTCCAAACAGACATGTATAGCTCGATCCACTATGGAATCAGAGTTTATTGCATTAGATAAAACATGAGAGGAAACCGCTTGGCTAAGATGCTTTTAAAAGACATTCCTCTTTGGCATAGGCCTGTTCCAGCTATATCTATACATTGTGTTAGTCAAGCCGCAATAGCTAATGTAAAAATAACAGTTATAATGGGAAGTCTATACACATTCGTAGAAGACACAATTCCCTAAAACAACTAATCTCAACTGGCGTATTTCTGTTGACTTTTTGAGGTCTAAGGAAAATATCGCAGACCCTTTGACGAAAGGTTTGTCCAAGGAGATAGTTAGTAATGCATCGAGGGGGATGAGGCTTAAGCTCATCAATTAAACTTTCCATAAAGGATACTCAACCTTGCTGATTGGAGATCCCAAGATCAAGGTTTCGAATGAGACAACTAATTTGTGGTGGGTTAAAGGAAACACTATCAGAGAATTTTATTCTTTGTCCCTTCCCTATGGTGTAGACGTGATAGTGTGACTGCATGTGAGGATGACTATTTATTAAGTCTTAATGAGTTATATAGTTTTAATTTAAGATTGAAGTGGGGTGTAGCAGTAAACACTCTTGATAGAACTCACCTTTCTGAATGAAGAAGTGGACCGCTTCCTATGAGAATTGAGGTTATTCTCTAGAGCATTCTGAGAAACGGGATACGTCCGGGGCCAAAATGGACACAACGACACAAACTTAACAGCACCTAGAGAGATATCACGCATGAAATTTATTGATGAACTACACCAAACGATGACAGTTCAAGACATCGCGTTCACTGACCATCAATTAGTTCCGGTAATTTCTCATTAAACAAAGGTTCAAGACCTTATGAACACATATTGCCTAAGAGGTATTTCTCACTTTCTGATTTCTGATTTTCATCGGGTTTTCATTCATGTGGGTTGTCGTTGGAGAAAAATGAACTTAAAGTGTACTTTGGTCTTGGTGGGAATGGACCTTAGGACCTAGAAGTCACTAAGGGACACTAGCTCATTTTTCACTATTATGAATGAAGAACCTTTAGTCCCACATTGGAGATACTAGAGATGAGTTCTCTATTTATTACCACAAAAATTGCAACTAAGGGAGGCCCTTAGGGTTTAGAAGCTTTCTTGGTTGGGGGAGGACTAAGGCAAGGGGCTAGTTGGATCAAACATACTTTTCACACATGTGCGGTGCTTCGCACCTAAGCACGCACGCTTGCGGTTGCGGCTTGCGTGCTTGCGAGCTTATGTGCTTGAGGACTTGCGGACTTGGAGCTGTGGTTGTGGTTGTGGTTGTGGTTGCGGATGCGGATGCGGGAGTGAATGTGGCTACTGCTGCGGGATTGAGTATGCTTGCGGGTGCGGCCATAGCTGAGGCTGCGGGCTAATCAAGACTTAGGTTTTTTAAAAACTAAAGTATTTCATTAAATTTTGTTTTAAATGTGGAGGCGTCTGACCCGGCTCGAATTAAGCTGTTTTAATAAGAAAATATTTTCTGACCGTTTTATATCCGTTTTAGACATCATAACCGTGATTAATTCAAGGTATTGATTTTAATCAACACGCATTAATTCTCTTCTCATGTTTTGGCTATAAAAGAAAAATGCGTTTCTCCATTTCAACTTACTCCAGAGCAGGCTACTATCCCTAGCTATTTTCCCCTCTTCTTGCTTTGTTTTGTGCAACTATGTGTTTATTCCCTTCTATCTAAATTGTTGTTAAGTTCTATAGGGTGACTAGTATTGTGCTTATATTATTCATAAGGGCAGTTCTATCCTTGACACATCTTCTCTGTTGGAGTATAGCATCTCTCATTATTGAGGAGTACCCGAGAGCTATTGTGTTAAGGAAAATTTGCTGAGTAGGTGGCTCTTTCATTGTGTGTGCATCAACTTCAGAGATTTATCTAACGTTAACAATTTTCTCTTGTTCAGTGTTTTCCATTGTTGCAAAACCAACAGAAGTTTCTTATCATTTCTGATGGAACTGGAGCTACATCTGTTTTTAATTTCCATTCAAGAGTTCTTATGTGTTTCCACACCCCGTTCAGACCTCGAAAAATCCTTTTCTTAGGAACACATATAAGATTCATCACTAAAAAAGAAGTATGATAACCCCCATCATCTTAACTACTTCATTTATGAATTTTGTAGTAGCAGAAATACATGTCATACCAAGACAGAATTGGCGTAACTTGCTATCTTTCTGCCTAGCAGTAAAAGATTTACCTCAATGAAAAGACCGAAAAGACCGATTCGTTGAACTGACAATTTTTCTATGAATTACACGGAAAATTTCGACTAACATAAGCCAACATTTTTTGTGGATTGTTTTGACATAATTATTTCTTTAGATTGTAAGCTTTCCAAGGAATCACAATACATCCAATTGTGATTTGGATTGATAGATATGACCAAAACGATGAATATGACGATTTCTGTTAAATAAACGGAAAAATTTAGACTAAAATGAAGCAATTTTTTATGTGGATTATTTAAAATAACATCTTCCTATAGGTCGCAAGCTTTCCAAAGATCTATAAATTGCCTAGTTTTAACTTGAACTGATGCAAATATAATCTAAAGAGTGAATTCAACAATGTTCATAACGGGATTAATACATAGGAAGTTATGGATTTGTTGTAAAGATTTATTTTTTATCACTAAATTAATTTATTTATTTGATTGGAAAAGAAAAAAATATACAAATAATAGAAGCACATGGAGTGAACAAACGAGAATCATTTGATATATCTCTTTCTCTATTCTGAACTTTAACTAGAAATATTGTATTTTAGGATTTCTGGTTAAATCGAATGAAAAGTTGCCGTACTCACATACCTAATCGCCTTCAGTTATATCTTTTTATAGATTTTATTTTCTCCAAAGAACCACGATATGTTAAGATCTGACTTCAATTGATGCATATAGTTATGATTTAAAGACCCTTGTAGATGTTATAAATGTGTAACACTTATTTGTCACACATATAAATTAACAACACTTAACGAAGTGGTTAAAACTCCTTCATGACCCTTACAAATTATTAACAGATACAAAGGCGTGGCTGTTGGCTGGTTACAGGTGTTACAAATAAGTAACACTATCCAAAATGTGGGTACATATCCTTTTTAACACTGTTAACCATCAGCACCTACTAACAGTGTGGTAAATTAAAAGATATAGCTTTGAAGTAAACAAGGTTTTGTTTAGGGTTTCCAAAACTATTATCGTTCTTGAATCTCTCTTTCTTTCTTTGCTAGAGCATGCATTTAATTAGTAGTCCTATATAATTAGTAGTTCTAAGAGTAGGATCTGACTCACTTTGAAATTCTATACTGTACCCACTCAGCTTGGTTGCTCGCAAGAAATCAACTTCCATACCATTTAGGTCATGTTGTTCTATGAAGTTCCGGCATGAAGATTTTCCTTTTGCCTCGCTACAGTTTCCTACATCACTAATAAAAATAGGTCTGGTAACAGAGTTGCAAACATCAGAGACTAGATAAGAAAATATTACCCCATTTGACCAGGACCAGTTATTAGTGGTTATCAAATT
>JAJJMC010001353.1:0-10922 GCA_023531435.1 Papaver californicum
AGCTGACTTGATCCTCTTTTTGATATGAGGCGGACCTTTTTTTTTTTAAAGGCGCCGACCATGTTGCCTCACTACTCATGGGCAAGCTAACATTTCTGACAAGAACATGGACATCTACTAATCTGAACTAGGGTTAATGCTAAGGGCACATGTCACAATCTCGCCTACTCAACCAACATGATGGATCAGAAGTTCAACCTAGCTACGCTTCCGTTGGCTCACGAATTGGAAATTCCGGGCAAGAACGTGGGCATCTACTAATCACATCCAAGACTCACGCTAAGGGGCACTTATTCCAGTACCTGGAAGCCAGAAGCTAAGTATATCTTCTTCTACTATTGATATTTAAATTAAGAATATATAATCATTATAAGCATATTATCACCACCTAGTGCTTACTGTGCAACATTACTGTTCCTCACTAAGCAGGGGACTTAATGTAGATGGTGATTTGTTGACAAGAGTCAAATTGTAAAATCGCCTTTCTGCCTAGTTACAGGAACATAAAAATATCCGCACATACTTGTGCGCATACTTCTGACTTCACATCAAAATACAAAATATTGTATTCCTACTTATATTCTGCAGGCGAATTGAGGATACAGTCTCTACAAAAGGCTACAGGCATTCTATGCGAACAATGTTGTCTATAATATCTACATAATAAGTCTCATGCTCCTAGATGGTTTTCCCATCAGTAAAGAGAAACTTGAGTCCTCTCTAAATAAATGTGAACATTCTAAAATGGCCTTGCATCCTCCTCAATACTCATAATACTCATGCCATATCGAGCTAGTCTCAAGTTGCATAAATTCCACGACTGAATTCCTTGAACTTGGCTCGAATGCGCATCAATGTTTCAGTAACATCTATTAAATGCAGAAACAACCTAAAATATACTTTAGCTTAACACTTCATTCGCAACGAATGCTGCTCAAATTGCTCTTCTGAGCACAAATATGCTACTTTAGAACTTTACTTAAATATAAGCCATAAATTATGCGCCACTCCTCTTAGATGCACCACAATCAAGAAACAATGTCATAAAAGATGCATTGAACCTCTGAGCTAGGATAGCCCTATACTCTTCTCATATTAGTGTCAAGTTAGCACTAGCCATTTGGTTTAGCACCACATTGGCACTAGTTATCCACATTAGCGCTAAAAGCGCTAACTTCCCGGGTACTGACCCTAGCACCTGAGAAGCGCCAACTAATCTAAAATAGTCTTAGCTAGCACATCTTGGCCTAATGAGGCCTTAGATAGTACATCACCACCTTGGTACCTCAACCTTAGTATTAAAAGTACTAACCCTAACCCTAGTGTCAAAAGCGCTAACTCTTCTCGGCCAAGTGCCTAACTAATACGCCTCTTTTGCTCTAACGCGTCCCATGGTGGCCAACGCGCCCCTAGCTTCTCTAGCGCGTCAAAGGCCTATGCTCCCCTAGATTCCCCTATACGTTTCCAAGTCCTATGCCCCCCTAGCTTCTCATATGCGTCTCCAAGGCCTATGTGCCCCTAGCTTCTCCTATGCGTCCCTATCTAGCCTCAACGTCCTTAGCTCCTCAGCATCCTTGGATTCCTCCGCGTCCTAGCCCTGGCATGTCTCATGCCCCCTTTGGCTCTAACGCGTCCCTATCTTGGCCCTGCTAGCCTCCGTGTCCCAACTCCTCAGTGTCTCTAGCCTAGCACGCCCATGACCAATACACCTTTAGTCTAGCACGACTATACTTAGCGACTTAGCCACAAGAAAATTGACATTAAGGATCTAATACTAACTAGTTGAAGTGCTAACTTCACACCTTTTTGACACTAGCTTCCTATCCTTAGTATAATTGATATTTACTAAAAGCTAGGCATACTGGTCTTACTCCTGAGACTTTAGGACATTAGCCTTTTATAACTAAAAGAGCTAGCATATCCTTATTTACGCTAAATGGCTAGTACTATCTTATCTAGTTACTTCCTTCAGAAATACTCATTTCTTCTCAATATTGGTCCAATATCAAATCTTATACAAATTCTAGTAGGTCTCCTAGATTAAGAAGCCCTCTACAACATTTGGCCTCAAATGCCTCTCAGACTTATGCTAAGTCACTTCTAAACTAATACTTAGTCATAAAATGTGTCATGTTACTCCTAAGAAAGTACATGCCCACTGATCTTCCCAGACTCGACACTAATCCTTCTGATTATAATTCCAATGAGTCGTGCAACTTTCCCCGTTGACTTAGTAGGTCATTTGACTTGACTTGGCTTAATCAAAACAATAGTGGCTTATGACTTCACTATTACCACGAGATATCAAATACAACACATGGGGGTTTCTCATTGGGGTATTGGTCTGGCGTTCTACGGATATCGTGGGTGGTGACACCACCTCCACGGACAAGAAGGTTACAAGTAGTGGGCGGTTACAGAGCAGTTAAGAGGATGAGGAGTAGTGGTCTGACAGGTCTTCCTTACTTTCCGGACACCACCCCACTACAATCTCAACAATCATCGCTTCTCTACCTCTCCTTAACTTCCACGACTTACAAGAAATCAGTGTGTCTCCTTTTAACTATAAATAGTAGTTCACATCCATTCTAAGAAAAGACAAACAATCATTTAGGAGAAACTAAATTATTGATTCCTCTCAGAGAATCCTTTCTTCTTCACTACCTATCACACTGATATTTTCTCAACCTTCTTTGCTTCCCTCCCCTAAGACCTACCCAAATCATTTCCATCTTTGTAATCGAAGAATGACGTAAATGACCATTTCTTGGTTTAGGCTCGTGCTGTTCGAGCTTGATCTCTCGAACCTACTTGAAAGTACCATTTTGTAGTATATTCTTTTTCAACCTAAAACACACATAATGTTTTTTGCTCTGTATCATTCCTTTTTTTTATTTTTGTATCAATCTTATCCATTCTAAAAAAAGTAAAATAAAAATAAATAAATAAAAATAAATAAAAAATAAAAAATGTGTAATAATTTCATTATGAAAATCCATGGGGAAGAAGAAATTCAAAAGGAAGCTTTCAAACAACAATTGATCGAAGACAAATAGTAAAGTTATACAAGTTTCAAGAGTTTATCGTCAAGGGTTGAAGCCGAAGACTGAAGACAAAGTTGTTTCTATTGAACATCATTATAGAGTTGACATACTAGAAGGTGAGAGTATGTTCACATCCTCATTTGTGGTCGATTTCTTAAGAAATCATCATTTCTTTTCCTTGAGATTATTAGAAAAATATTTCGGTTTGAGATTGTTAGAAAAAACATTACCATCAATAGTGTGTTAGTATTCTCTCTTCAATATCCTGCTTACACACCTGTGTGATCCTTAAAATCGTTTTCTAAGTGCAAATTCATAAAACCCTATGGTGAGGCAGAGTCGAGACGAAATGCTTATTCAGTTGCTTTATTGATCCGTTGTCCATTTTGCAAAAGACATCTTTGGCGCTTAGCTTGTATTTTCCTATGGCGCTTATCTTGTATTCCCAATATCTCTCTCATTGATTAAGCGTATTATCTTGTATTTTCCAATGGCGCTTCCAAGAATTTTGCATTTAGAGGAGAAACTTTATGTCCTCATATATCTTTGGATGCTTGTGACATTAGAAGTTAGAATAAAAGTTTGTGGGTATACCTCTCGTAAACCCTCACGTGATAACACTTGTCTGCTAGGGTCACCTAGAAGTTTAACAGCTTGCTGCACGTGCTAAGTGTAGTTGCGATTCCTACCAAAGTGAATTAGATTTTCTTTATATTTCTAGATTAGATTTGTCGAGGACTAGCAAAATATAAGTTTGGGGTATTTGATAGACATATTTATGTGTCTTATTTAATCTCATATTTGTATTAATAATTCTCAATTTTTGTAATTATTTTATATGCTTTAGGTATTTTTGAAGAATAAACTATTGTGGAAAAACTGTCTAAAAAGTGTTAAAAGCATCTAGGAAATTGATAAAGGAACACATGCCTTGGATAAGGGCACCTCCTTCTTTAAATTCAAACAGGAAATCTGGCGGGAATTTTTCTTCTCTCTTCTGCGTGAATCTATAAATGATATATCTTGAATATTTTGTAAGAATTAAGGCAAGATCATCTTCTTACCTTATTAAGAGGAATTTTATAAGTATGGGAGACTCAAAATATACGGAAAAAAAATAACAATCACGAAGTTGTCGTGAAAAGAAAGTGCATATTCCCGGGTTTTATTCGAGATAGAAGATCTGTGTAATAAAAGGAGATGATATCTCCTTAGGATTTTTTTTAATTAACAAGATATATTCCCGAGCTAGTTATGCTAAGAAAACAGCCTGTGAAAAATTCAATTACAACATGAGAGAAAAATCCTAAGAATTAAAAGAAAAAATATTCTTGATGATTCGAAGATTTGGAGAAGTTATTTGGAGATTTGATGAAGATTTGATATTGTAGTATAAATAGAGAAGAGAGGAGAGCATCGATAGGAGGATGGCATAAGCCAGATTCGAAAAAACAAAAATTTCAGAGTTGTTTCTGCAACTCAGGCGAGAAAAAGGAAGAAGAAGAAGAAACCGCAGTTTCAAACTGATGCAGATCGGAAGCATAAATATGATAATAATCGCAGCGGAATAGAATTATTGAAAAGTAACCGGTAGAATGGGTAGAAATCGATAGAAATTAGTTGATCTTCAAAGAGATATCCTAAAATCTACGGGGTTATCTAGACTTCGTTAATTCACTACGAATAACGACCATAGATATGAGATTAGTATTCAGACTCCGGGTTAAACCCCAACTATGAATAAAAATAAAAATCAATAAACTCAACAAGTTTAATGAAAATAAAACAATTTTAATTAATCAAAAACTCCCCTAATTTTTGTTTTTGGAGATCCTTATATAGATAACTCCTAGTAAACAAACCCTAAACTTATCAAAAACCTATAAACTTGTTTCCCAAGGTATCTACTACCTTTAGGCAACTTTCATAACTTATTAAAACTATTAAAATAAACTTCTAGACTCTTCTAAAATTACCCTAAATAATAAATCCGAAAAATTAATTATTTTTCTACTAAAAATAACATTAATAAAATATAAATAATAATAATCAAATAATAGATTTATTTTTCATAAATCTCCTTCTACCAGTGTTGGAGAAGATTCGTCATTGAATCTTGCCACTACCATGTTCTGCATGTGCAACTCGTTGATGACAATCTTCATATACATGGATTGAGGTTGTAAAAAACTAATTTATGCACCGTGTAAAAGCATGAGGTATGATGGAAGCCCAAAATGGATCTTCATAAGTTGATTTAACAAACTCTCTCTTGTTAGGGTAGATATGAGAGACTATTTGTGTATCATAATAATCAACAACTAGCTTACTCTCGGGCAAAGACAACTCATCAATATCAAGAATTTCTAAATCAATAAGTTTATCAGGATTAGATGACTCACCATGAAAATCCATTAAGTCATGTGAAACTTCTTGGAACTGTTTTTCTTTGTCAGAAACAAGATGTTCTTCGCCTTTTTGAGAAGAAAATGTCATATCCTCCTCATCATCGGGACAATTATCGAAGATTGGAGTTGTATATATCTCAACAATAACTTGATTTTGTGCATCATTGTCATGACGGAAAAACAAGTCTTCAACGTCGTTATCTGCACTATTATTTTCTTTTATAAACGAGTATGGTTTAGATTGAGATTTTAGTGACTTCTTCAAATAACATTCTAACACTTCTAGAATCTCCTTCTTTGATTTGATCAGATATTCAAATCTTCTTGGATCTCGTCATGGTGACAATTTATTAACCCTGAATACTCGTCTTAGTAACATCTTATTAACCCTAGAATCAAACTTTTCTCTGATACCAACTGATGCAGTTCGGAAGCGTGTAAAGATGATAATAATCACAACGGAATAGAATTATTGAAAAGTAACCGGTAGAATGGGTAGAAATCGATAGAAATTAGTTGATCTTCAAAGAGATATCCTAATATCTACGGGGTTATCTAGACTTCGTTAATTCAATATGAATAACGACTATAGATATGGGATTAATATTCAGAATGTGGGGTAAACCCAACTATGATTAAAAATCAAAATCAATAAACTCAACAAGTTTAATGAAAATAAAATAATTTTAATTAATCAAAACTTCCCCAAATTTTCGTTTTGGAGTTCCTTATATAGATAACTCCTACTAAATAAACCCTAAACTTATCAAAAACCTATAAACTTGTTTCCCAAGTTATCTACTACCTTTAGGAAACTTTCCTAACCTGTTAAAACTCTTAAAATAAACTTCTAGACTCTTCTAAAATTACCCTAAATAATAAATCCTGAAATTAATTATTTTTCTACTAAAAATAATGTTAATTAAATATAAATAATAATAAAAATATAAAAGATTTATTTTCCATAAATCTCCCTCCATCACAAACTGTCGCAAAGACTATGGTCATAACATTTGTATTCGATTGTTTTTGTAACGGTTTTAGTAACATTACGTAGGACGGTTCTGGATGTACAACACACAAAGCATGTCGCAAATTCAATAATGGATTTTTATCATTCAGCGACGTACGTCGTGGGTCAGTTCTTTCTGGTAATCTTTTCTAATTAATGAAATGGTATCTTCTTATATTCTTTTTCTCCATGGGTAGCTAAATTTTCTTTCTAGGATAGGGGAGGAATTTATTATTTAATTTCTTACACGTAAATAACTCCCTCTCTTTATTTATGTTTCTTAATGACTAATAGTTTCTCTTCTAAATATGTATTATTTTAATTGTTCTGAATGATTTTAAAACTATTGATCTTTTATAAGAGAAGAAAATTAGATTTTTGCATAACGACTTAAGTCGTAATAGTGATTCAACATGTTATACCTTCAGAGCCATTAGATTGGGTTTGAAACTGTCTTGAGTATTTATTTCTGAGAGAAATATGTTTGAGATGTTAAGTTTGAGAGTACCAATATCAAAAGTAGTGGAATCCGAAATCCTAGAGTTTTGTCTTCCTAGTTAATTATTTAATTTTTTTAGTTATTTTATTTAATTAAATTAATAAAACTTCCAAAACAATTTCTTCATTTGTAGCACATAATTTGATTATTAATTAGAAATAATTTTATCAATCACCGAGGACGATCTCGTATTTGTCACTTCTACTTTGTATACGTCGTGCGATGCGACCATAGGTTTTAGGCTTGTCACGCCATTAGAGATGCCCTAAAATTTAATTTTGAGAAAAAACAAGACAAGATTATAGTTGAGAGTGATGCTGAGACTATCTTAAAGCAAATCAATTAGAAGACCTTCCTGAGATATTTGAGAACTCATTCTATCCTTCAAGAAATCAAAAAGCTAGCTTTTAAATTCTAGTTTATCCTCTTTATGTATGTCAATCGAAATGCTTTATAGTGGTGCTCATGACCTAGCCCATTGGGGGAAGGTTAATATTACACATATGACTTGGTGTGTGCCACTGATCTGGCTTATACCTTCATTATGCGGTGACCGCAGACAGTTAAGGGATAGTTTATAATTGTGTTTAGTTTTTTTTTTATTTGCTTATAAAAAAAGACTAATTAATTTTCCCAAGATATGTAGTTGAGGGTATATGTGAAAAATATTTTAACATAAATCATTTCTTTAATATATGTGTAAAACCTATTTAAGGAACCTTCAATTAGAGAATACTCTTATAAATTAAAGAATACTCACGGTTATATGGGGTTAGATTTTGACTAGAAGTTGTTTGATAAAATTTCTATCCTATCCTTTACACTAATAAAAATAAATTAATTAATTAATTAAATTGGTATCTCTTCTTTAACTTCAACTGCGACTCCTCTCCTCTCCTAATTTGAAAATGGAAATAAAGATGATTGTTTCTTACAATTGTAATTTTTATCAAAGTCTACATACATGCTAGCACTAACAAGCCGACAAGTCATGTACATAATGGCGAAGTAACAGAAGCAGTCGCCATTAGAAAGAAAAAAAAAAATTCTAAAATCAAATTCGATGAGATTTAAGAAAACCCGGATTAAAAAAAATCAATCTGGATGAGAAGTTTTCAAGATTGGAAAGAATGGGGTTTTGTTTTTCTAGGTTTGATTGTGAGGAAGAAGAATCAAGATGAAGGAGTGGGAAAATTCTTCTTCTAGTTCTTTTTATTGTTGTTGAAAATGAGACAGAGTAAGTGATGATGTAATCGAAGTGGAGGGGGGGGGGGGGGGATTTCGAGAACAACATAAACTAAAAACTCTTCCAATTTAAGATTCCAAATCTGAATAAGTTTTGATGTTACTGAATCCATAAATTGCTTGGTACTGAATCTTATTTTATGTGATATTTGTTTGGTGTTTCAACTGTAAAGTTGATAGGCGCCTAATGTTGTATATTTTCATATCATTTTATAGGTGCTTATTATAAGAAAAGTGTTCTATTTCCGCATTCTCATGTCAAATTACATATTTTATCGGTAAGTAAATTTAATCATACTATATTATTTTTGTGATTTTAGGAAATGTAATTTAGCTTGGTGGTTGAGAGAGGCGAAAGTAATTGTGGATCTATGGTCAGTGACAACAAATGCAAAGGAATATGACATCCGAGTACAAGGTTATTGGAGGTGTAAAATGATTGTAACAAGAAGCTAGCAAAATTGATACCAAAGGCACCACTTAAATGATGTGTGGAGATGAGAACTTGATTTGAATTCTCTTATACCTAATACAGGTAATCAAGTTCAACACCCTATTTGCTCCTTTAACACCCATTACCAAATTCTAATCTCAGAAACAATTTTTTTTCTTTCTCTCGTACACAACCGACCATGTTGTTCTTCCGCGTTACACCTATCTTTGTTAACCATATCCCTCTCTACTGTGTACTTCCTATTTCACGGACCACTTTCTATTTCTCTCTCAACCCAGTACCACTTCACATCAAAACAATTTCTCTATCACAGCCGACAACTTCTCCTCTCCATTGTGCCTATTGTTAGAAATATGAAAATGAAAGTCAAAATCAGCGTGTTGAGACACGAAGGAATTCAGATGGCACAGACACAGCATACAATGGATGGCAGTGGTTGTCTCAACTTGGTGTCTTGGATCACTTGGTGAATGGTAGACTTGTAGCAAGTGGTTTAGCATTTTTTTTGTGCCCGAATTTTATATGTATTTAGAAAAATTATGAATTGTTGCAACAACTCGTGTGAAACTGGTTTATTTAATCTATGATTAGTTGTGCCGTAACAAGACAGCTAATTCTAGGGATTAATACCTTAGTTGATATCGAATTATCCATATTAAGATTGCCTTGGATATGCGGCAGACTTGAATATTCACGGCTGTCCATTACAAGGGAAAAAAATACTATTGAAACTGAAATGATCTTTGCTGTATCCATATTTTATTTGACGGTTTTAGACCTTTGCTGTATCCATATTTTATTTTTGTCTTTCTAATTTGATTACATTTGCAAGCATATCGTCGTATCGACAACTCTTCATATTTAAATTAATATAGTAAGACTTTGAATTTAACCTCCGCACTATCCAAGTTCTCGTGGGACGATCCGTGTTTGTCATGTTCTATATATAGACACCGTATATTTGCGGTTAATTTTATTGTAGGTTTATAAATCCACCAAAAGTGAAGGACAATTATAGGAGACAAGGTCATGGAGAAGCATTCCTAAAAGTAGCAATTCAGATATGCAGAACCAGATAAAAATTCAACGTGTTCAACTTCATGTCAATCCCTCTACAACTGCTTCTTTAGATCTCTACCAAAAACTAGGTTTCAAAATCGATAGATTGATTGAAGGATACTATTTCATGACTCGAGATGCTTATGTTAAAACCCACAAATCATTAAAATTTGGATTTTTTTTATTGGGGAATATTTAAAGGTAATTTAGTCATTATCAAATTATTTGGATAAATTTTTTTTTAAATTACTTCAAAATATTATATTTACTTTTTGAGTATCCCCTAATTTATGAAGTATCCTCCAAATGTGGGTTCTATTTAAGATACTAAAATGGGGCAGAAGGAATTATTATTTTCCCATGTAATGCACAACCTATTATCATTTATATTGATAGACTAAAATTTCTATCCAACATTGCATAACGGCACAAAGAAATATTATGCCAATGATGCAGAAAGAACAAAGGTGAACGGTAAATTAATGTGCAAAAACAAAAAGAAAAATGATGGACAACCACTTCACTGAATTGTTGTTGTACTGTTGTTGTAGCACTTTGTGTGAAAGAGCCTAACTAGATGTGAATGGATAATCACAATATTTTCATGTATCAATATATATATGTATTCACAAACCGTCTTAGCATATGCCTCCTTTATTTCTGTTCCAGAAAGACGTTGTTCATGTCAGCTAAATTATTTATACGTAATAACCATGGGTTAATACTTACTATAATAAGTTATATCTATGTAACATATCTATGCAACATGTTGATCATCTCCTTTCAGTCCGAGAAAGTACTTATTCTTAGTTGTTGTTACTTCGTACCACTCTTGCAATATTAGAATGGAGAAAAGCCTGAAAACTTTAAAATTTCTTCACATTTTAAGTTCACCATGGTAAATCATAAAACTTCCTTTTCTCTTTCAGTGTCGATTATAAAACTGAAACCCCTAATTCAATTTCTTTTTATACATTTTTAATAAAGATATATTAGAGAAAGATGTAAAGGAAGTTAAGGAAACTAGTGATATGTCGTTAATTCATACCATCGATTTCAGCGTGATATGCTCAAATTTTTTTCATTTAATTCAAAATCAAGCAGGCATGATGCTTATTCTTCATATTCATTTTCTTCTGCCATATTTCATCCTTTAGTAAGTTAAATTTGTGAAGTCGTATTCGGTCATATTCATTGATTT
>JAJJMC010001356.1:10000-17500 GCA_023531435.1 Papaver californicum
AGATAAAGGGCTGATCTTTGAATAGGAAAAAGAATGGATCTGCAGGGTCCCAAATGTATTGGCTTATTCGAAAAAAAACCTTGTTCTTTGGAGGATCTATCTCGTGTCTGGTACTGCATGGTTCCACTCTGCAAGAACTCCGAATCATTCTCTTGAAGCTCAGCCTCTTTATGATAAATGATACGCTTGCCCCGAAATGACCTGGCCCAATAGGGAAATCCCAATTCATTGGACCTTTCGATACAATCAAATAGATTGCCACAAGGGCGCCATATTCTAGGAGCCCAAACTATGTGATTGAATAAATCCTCCTCTATCTGTTCCGGGTCGAGGGCTCCTTCTTCAAACTCCGACTCGTTTTTTTCATATAGAAATCTCTGATCAACAAAAGAACAAGATCCATTTTGCATCATATCTAAGGGATTTCTTGGTTCGGACCGAAGAAGCAATGTCACTCGATCATTATCAAACTGACTGCAATCTTTTTCTGTCCGTGAGGATCCCACCAGAGCGCCTTCTACTTCTAATAGGCCATGAACTAGATCAGAATCATTCTCAACGAATCCATAAGAAGTGATCCCATTTTTTTCATCGGGTCCGGGTAGAGACCAAAGATCTTGAGCGACCGATCCGGCAGAACAACTCAAAAGATAAAGAAGTATCGTTAATTTCTTCATGCTCGTTCCAAGCTCGAAGTACCATTTGTACAAAAAAGAATCCCCTTCCTTACATGATTTCTTCTTCATATAGATAGATATAGGATCTATGGGGCAATTACTTAGAAGTATATTTTGTGCCACAGCCCTTCCTATCTGATAGAAAAGGATCCCATGATCCTGAACCGATCTTACCTGGGATCGCAAATCCCAAGTTTGTCTATGAAGAGCGGATCTAATTGTATTAGTGTCTAGAATGGATTTCTTCTGTGTAATACTAATGGATAGGGCCTCATTGGTAAGTGCTACAAGATCTCGTGCATTGGAGCCCATGGTTATGGCCCCGAATCCATTAGTATGGAACATTTTCTTTTCCAAGTGAAATCCCCTAGTATATGAAAGAGTGAAAAAGTGCTTTCGTTGTTGTGGAATAAGAAGCCTCCGTATCTTAATGCATGTATTTAATTTATTCGGAGCTATTAGAGCGGGATCTACTTTTTGGGGAATATGAGTCGAAGCAATAACAAGGAGATTTCTAGTGGAGCATCTTTCACAATCCCTGGAGAGATAGTTCACTAATAGACCGAGGGATAAGTAATTCGACTCATTCACATACAGATCATGAATGTTTGGAATCCATATTATGCAAGGAGACATTGCTTTTGCTAATTCGAATTGAAGGGTGATATCAAATCGGTCTTTTTTCGGCGTCATATACATAGTTAGCGCATTCGTCATAGTTAGCAGCTCTGTATCAAGGTCATCATCGATATCGTCACTAGCATCAATCTCGATATTGTCACTACCATCAATATCATCAATAAGATAACCTTTAGGCTTGTCATCCAGGAACTTGTTCGGAAATACCGTAATGAAAGGAACATAAGAGTTTGTCGCTAGGTATTTGACCAAATAGGATCGTCCAGTTCCTATAGAACCTATCACTAAAATACCCCTAGACGGGGATAGGGCTAAGCGGAGCGAAAAGGGTTTTCCATGAGATGGGAAATGAAAACTATTAGCCCCACACGAGGTTTGTGAATAAGTGATTGTCTGATAATGAGCAAGGAATATCCGTCTTTCTGCTAAACAGGATCTATTGAACTCATAATTCATTAGATCTTTTTTATGAATGTCAACTAAGTATCGTAAGTAAATTGATCCCGGTTGTTCAACCATTTGATAACCAGAGTCATTCTTTGATAAATGATCACTATGAGTCAGACTCAATAGAATTTGATCAATCCTTTTTTTTGTCGTTAAGGTGGAGAACTGAACCAAGAATTCTCTTTCTTCATCATCAATCGAATCACTGTTCGCGACCCAGGATTCTATTTTATCATCAATCCAATCAACGTTCACGTTTTTTCTTTTTCTTATCAATGAATAGATCTCTTTACTTGTACGACTTAGATATCTCGTATTTCTCGAAAAAGTGATTCGATTGATGGGATTTGGTATGATACTTATGATATCGATGAGATTGATATTCAAATATTTCTTCTTAGAACGTATTGATTTGACCCCATAAGTGGGACCACCACCCAATAGCATGTTGCCACCAGAAGCAGAACCCCGTATTTCTTCTAGAGAATCTCCTAATTGTTCCAGAGCAACTAGAAAGAGATTCTTTAACCAGAAAGAGTTCAGTTCAGATGTAGGATACCTATCCAGAAGTTTTCGCAACTCAATCATGTATGATGGAATCATCAAAGATTTGATCTTTTCGAACTCTGTCTGTAACTCACTAGAGGCCCGGGAAACAAAGAGAAGATGTGTACGAACGAGATATCCAGCAACAAGAAGAAGGAAAAGGATTGAATAGAGGAACTCCCGAGCATTTGGTGATCTCAGATGTATCCATATCAATGGAACGGGTGACTCATTATTTCGATGAATCATTTCTTCGGACAGAAGAAGATTATGTAAACACTTACTCGAAATCTCACTTATCGGATTCCATTGTGGAAGAATCGCCCACAATTTTTTCTGAGGAATTGGCCATGATGTATCTGATCCATGCATAATATCATGAAAAACGGATACAAATTTTTGACTGCTACTTAGTATCGGCAATAGGTCTGAAAAAGTATCTAAAAGGGTGAAATTTAGATATTTGCACCCTGCCGAAGTAAGGAACCATGGCATATATGTTTGTAACAGATTCCATTTTGAGAGATTTGAAAAAGCACTATCTCGTTGAAGGGTTCTATACATCTGCCATTTCTCAACGCATTTCTTTAGACAAAGACTCTGTTTTTTCCTCTTTTCGGATGGTAAATATTTCTCAGAACATGGAGTGTGAATCAAACCCATGTTTGAATTGAAATTGAGATACTGATGCAAGTTCTTCCCTTCTGAATCAGAGAGATTCATATCTGAAAGAGGTTGACAATAAGTTCTTTCAAAATTGACTATTTGTCCCTCTGTTAGAGGTGTTCCAGAAATGTCTGGGATCGAGTAAATAGCTCTACGAACGAATGGATCGGATCGAATTGGAAAATGGAAAGATTTGTACAAGTTATACCTTTCGTCACCACTTTGTGGAAAATCGTTAGGTATGAATATGTTAGATACCTGTGACTCGATTGATGAAATAGTATCTCTCTCCAAAAAAACATGTTTTTTTGGACCGACGCACAAAGAAAAAATGTTGTTGCGAATGAACAAGATATTGAGGAATTGTCCATACGTAAGATCATAATTATTGATACGGGCCTTTTCCACATAAAAAGGGAATCTTTTGTTACAATCGAACCAGAAGTGATGTGGATTATTCAAGAATCGAAGTCGATTTGCTTTATAAAAAGAAGAGATCAATGAACTTCTATGAAATGGTTTCACGGGATTCAGCCAATTGTCTCGATCGTGGGATATCATTGAGAAATAGGAATCGGTGTTATCAAAGTCTTTCCTGCGATTATTTCTAGTATGAAATGAGTCAATCATCCACTTTGGTATCTTATTGAATAAAAACGGTGATATTGTTCCTCCATTGATCAAGAATTTCGATTTTTGGGAAGTATCACGATTATCCAATAAGAAGGGTTTCAATTTATTCAAATGAACGATTTGAACACCTATTGATTCTAACAACTGATTGCAGAGTTGATCATTCGGCCCTTTCAATTCATAGATGTGGATCTCGGACCTATGAATGGGGATATTCCCGATACTCACAAAGAAAAAAAGGAAGTGACTTAGACAAAAAGAGAAGTGACTTGGACAAAAAGAGAAGTGACTTGGACAAATCTTGTTTGTCGATAACCTCGGACCAATCAATCGAATATTGATTAATACGTAATCGACCGAACACTACTTGAAAACGGCTCTTCTGCTCAGAAACGAAATGTTCCAAATGTTCCTGGAAATTATTGCTCCCGTTGGGCCATTTGTATCTATATGCATTAGGATCCCGATTCATGGATCTCTCGGTTCGAGAAATAAGAGGATCGAACCATTTCTTCTGACTCTTTTTCAAATTCGATAAATGTTGGTTGATCGTATATTTCATTATAGTTCTATGATTCAGAGTATCATTTCCTATTTGATCCCTTTGAATTCCATAAAAGAATCGATTCGATACATTTCTTATGTACCCATAGGTGCTATATTGGATTTGAATCAGATTTCGGATCAATCTATATTGATTGACTGCCTCCATTATGTTGTTGCTAGCAAATACCACTCTTTTTGGTTTTGGATCTTCCAAGTCATTCCCGCAGGAGATCCGGACCGATTTTTTTCTGATCCTTCGATAAAAAGATTCATTCTCTTCATAAAAAATAGGAGGTAGAACCAAGAAAGATTTCTTTTTCGATTCATCCCTGGAGTTGAATACCTCATTCAATAATTTTTTTTTATCCAACCCGTAGGAATCAATAGAAAAGGAAAATCCCTTATGATACACCAGATCCGGCTCGGTTATTGATAGAGTGAATAGATCTGCCATTTCTTGAAATCTCTCTTCTGATTCAAAATCGCGGTGTAACGTGTACCCCCCCCTGTTTCGGTCATGGAATAGATGAAAGAAAGAAAAAAATGGATTTTGGTTCAAGAATGAAATCTTATTGGAACTGGCCATATCCGGTTCATCCTTCGGAACCATATCACATCCCGGATCTGATGAAATAGGATGAATTGAGACGGTATTTTGTAAATACGTAATTATCTTGAATATATCAACCATTTCTTTATTTTCCGATCGTCTGGAAGGGACAAAAGAAACATCTTGTTCTTTCTTCAACAATTTATGATCTCTAGTGGACCTCTCAGTAGGATTCGAACCCAGATGAAGTTCTGACCATCTGTCAGAGAAAAAGGAACGAATTGATTTTGTAGAATTCCCAAGAATTGCTTCGATTTCTTCCGGAAGCAGATGATTATTCATCTGCTTCTCACGTTCCGTGAATAGCCGGGACATTGAGGAATATCCAGAAAGGCATTTCGGGAATCGGTCTGATTTTCTCTCTGTTCGTTCCGTTTGAAGAAAGGAAGGATCCCAAAGAATCGATCTTTCTTTTAGTTGTTGAATCTCTCTTTGATTGATCAATGTGTGATATTCCGAATCCTCATTACTAATCGAATCGAAAGGGTCTCTGGATTGATCAGAAGATCCTTTCAATTGGCTAGAATTCGTTACTTGAACGAAAATAGATCTTGTGGAATCATATTGAATATTTGACGATACATTCCGTACCTTGCTAAAAAACCGATCCTTGCTTACCAACCACACATTGTCTAACCAAATCCAACTCTCTCTCGATACGTTCCTCAAAAAATCCGACTCGTGCAGATTCTTCCCCCAACTAACGAAGATATCTTGGCGGAATTGCCACATATGAAATTGAGCACAATTTTGCAAAGAAATACCCCACTTGTTTCTCGAGAAGAGATGGGAAACATGTTCAATCTCATTTGATTGAATAGTTGACTCAGCTCCTTGTTGTTTGAAGAAACCCTCCACTTCAATTGGTCTTTTTTCACGAAAAGCAGACATGAGATAACAAATCCAGTGTTTCACTAAGATTTCGAATAGCTGGCCCGAATTCAAGTTGATTATGTTTCGCTTCTTCCTCAGAGAAAGACGATCAAACAATTCCCAATCATGGTCCTTGCGGATCGGATCATCCGTATAGGATACAAAAAGAAACTCCAGATATTTGATATCTTTCTCTTTAAATGAGATCTCAATTCCAGCTACGGTTTCCTTAGATATCTTACAACTAGAATTCCACCTTTTTCCGATCCGGTTCCTCCACCACCGCGAACCCCAGTTAGAGTCAGGCATGATACACTTTTTCGTTATTGGGAGAACCCAAGTACTCTCTTTCGGATCCATGAAACAACTCTCAGAGATCTTTTTCCCTTTTGGAAGATAGAGGAGCGAAACAATCAACCTATTAATATTGGAAGACCAAAAAGATTCTTCCGATGTATCATTTCTGGGTCCAATGGAATTCATAGGTATAGGAAGAAGCCCCATCAAATAGAGATTTTTTCTTTCGACCATATTTCGATTGTTAATACGATATATAAGGACCGCTACTACAAGCAGTACTACACCTTTGATCGTGAAATATCGATTGCTTGTTGAACCCTGTGAATCGCGTGAAAGGAGGATACTCCAAATTCGGGGGTCAAAGAGTTTCATAAAACGTTCTTGGTGGAAAAAAATGTGAGTGAAAGATCCCACTGAATCGAATTTGGTCCATGAATCTAAGAAATAGTGAGAATTCTTGATCTCTCTCAATATCTCTCTCAAGTCGAAGATCCAGGATTTGAATTGATGTCGTTTCATTGATTCCTGTTTCATTGATTCCTCCTAAAGATTTCATTTCAATTGGAATTTGGTTATTCACGATGTACGATGATCCCTGTTAAGCATCCATGGCTGAATGGTTAAAGCGCCCAACTCATAATTGGCAAATTCGTAGGTTCAATTCCTGCTGGATGCACGCCAATGGGAACGTTCAATAAGTCTATTGGAATTGGCTCTGTATCAATGGAATCTCATCATCCATACATAACGAATTGGTATGGTATATTCATACCATAACATATGAACAGTAAGAACTAGAATTCTTATCAATACTGGAACTCATAGGGAAGAAAATGGATTTATGGATGGAATCAAATATGCAGTATTTACAGACAAAAGTATTCGGTTATTGGGGAACAATCAATATACTTCTAATGTCGAATCAGGATCAACTAGGACAGAAATAAAGCATTGGGTCGAACTCTTCTTTGGTGTCAAGGTAATAGCTATGAATAGTCATCGACTCCCGGGAAAGGGTAGAAGAATGGGACCTATGGGACATACAATGCATTACAAACGTATGATCATTACGCTTCAACCGGGTTATTCTATTCCACCTCTTAGAAAGAAAAGAACTTAAAAAAAAAATACTTAATAACACGGCGATACATTTATACAAAACTTCTACTCCGAGCACACGCAATGGGGCCGTAGACAGTCAAGTGAAATCCAATTCACGAAATAATTTGATCTCTGGACAGCGTCATTGTGGTAAAGGTCGTAATGCCAGAGGCATCATTACCGCAAGGCATAGAGGGGGAGGTCATAAGCGTCTATACCGTAAAATAGATTTTCGACGGAATGAAAAAGACATATCTGGTAGAATCGTAACCATAGAATACGACCCCAACCGAAATGCATACATTTGTCTCATACACTATGGGGATGGTGAGAAGAGATATATTTTACATCCCAGAGGGGCTATAATTGGAGATACCATTGTTTCTGGTACAGAAGTTCCTATCTCAATGGGAAATGCCCTACCTTTGAGTGCGGTTTGAACCATTGATTTACGTAATTGGA
>JAJJMC010001356.1:22500-27500 GCA_023531435.1 Papaver californicum
GCGTTAGGCACTAATATATTTTTAACGTATAATTAGATCGGGTAATCATTCAAATTAAGAACAAAAGCCCGTTGCTTTTTATTTACCTATAATTGGAGCCGTATGGCTCTATCCATTTATTCACTCGACCCATCCGTGAATTTCTTTTGTCACGCTCCAAGAATTCAAACAATATTTTGTACCGATCTGGTAAGGATGAAGAATTCTCAGAGTTTTGCATTGATACGACATGCTATTTTTTCCATTCATTCCCTTTCAGGATCAGTCGTGGTCTTACAAACTTTACCAATGGTATGGACGAATCCGTTGCTTCATCCAAATGTGTAAAAGAATCTAGCCGCACTTAAAAGCCGAGTACTCTACCGTTGAGTTAGCAACCCAAATAATGTAATTATGGTGTGTAGATATGATCGAAATAAAAAAAGAAATAGATTAGATTGAACGGCCACATCAAAGGATTAAACTAGCAACAAATCGACAAAAGGTTTTTAGGACCGATTCGGAATATAAAAATGAACAAATCATATGAAAATAGAAGAAATTCCCAGATAAAAAAAGAGAGATTCTCCTTTATTTGTCTATTTTTTCATAAAAAAGGGTCCTCTTGTGTTACAGCAAATCTAACGAGCACTTTTTTTGAAGTAAAAAACAAAACTTATGGGACGTGGATAAATAGATCCATTTATCCACGATCCAATTATATTTGTTCAATACACTATTGTCAATATGAACGTTGAAAACATAAAGAAAAAAAGACAAAACCCGAATATAACAAAAGGGACAATAAGCAAGCTTAACCCCCTTTTCTTGGTGTCATCCTAACAAAAACCAAACCATATCAAGAAAAAATATTTCATTATTTCGAGAATCGATAATATTCGAGAATCGATAATATGGGATTATATGAAAGCAATCTAATAGTAAATTCGTATAAATAGAACAAAAAAAAAAGAGTGAAAAAAGAAGAAATTCCAGGAAGTTCACATTATGGAACCCTCACTTTCTTTATCTTTGTTCATTATTTAAAGTTCGTTTGATTACCGGGAAGAAGTTCCTTAAACACCTCTGCCTTCTTTGAAATATCATGAACGGTTCCTGTGGGTTGAGCGCCTTTTTCAAGGAAATAGAGAATAGCGGGAACGTTTGAATAAGTTTGATTCTTTATCGGATCGTAAAAACCCACTTTTCGAAGATCTCTTCCTTCTCTTCGGGATCGAACATCAATTGCAACGATTCGATAGATGGCTCATTGGGATAGATGTAGATGAACAACGCCCCCCCTAGAAACGTATAGGAGGTTTTCTCCTCGTACGGCTCGAGAAAGAATGATTTGAATTTATGTATATAGTTCCAAATAGATTGAGAAAATAATAAAATCCATTAGACTTTTTTTGAATTCCTTTTTTTCTTCCTTCCCGCAGAAAAGAAAAAACATTCGTACTCATAACTCAAGTTGTATAATTATCAAAGAGCTCAAAGGAAAATCCTTAAGCTTAGGCATTTTATTTATTGAGCTGTCTCTAACCCCCTTGCTTTGTCTTGTTTAGAGTCCATTTTTTATTCCTCGCCCTGACCGAACCTATTGTTGAGACAACAGAAAATGGTGTTTTCTTGTTCCGGGATCCTTTATCGTTGCTTTGAATCATTGGGTTTAGACATTACTTCGGTGATATTTAATCTTTCAAAACGGCAGCAACATACCTTTTGTGATTTCTTTCTATCGAAGAATCAGATGAAGGATTGATTCCCATGCGATACACTTTTGTTTTGATCAAAATAGTTTCGTTTTTTGACAATTCCAAGAAAAGAATTTCCTTTTTTTGAAACGTTTGCTCGAATTGGATCCTTTCTATTTCTATATTGAAGATATACTTACGAAGTTGTTCCGACTTATTGATTGACACTAACCCTAGACCCTTGCCCCTGAGAAATGAATCAATACTTTCTACTCGAGCTCCATCATGTACTATTTACAACCCAGCAAAAAGGGATTGTTCTAGTGGAACAGAACAAACTATGTCGAGCCAAGAGCACCTTCATTCCTATATAAAATGGTGGATGTAAGAATCCACAACCGATCATGTCCTTCAAGTCGCACGTTGCTTTCTACCACATCGTTTTAAACGAAGTTTTACCATAACTTTCCTCTAGTTTGGAGCCGGTATGGAATTGATTCAATATGGAATCATGAATAGTCATTAGTTCAATCGGTACATAGTAATCTATACTTTCATACTTTCTTTTTCTATATGGAAAGGTCCTTTTTTCTGGAGAAGTCTCCGCAAAGGATTCAATTTAATTAACCCTATCTTTTATTCTATGAGCAAAAGAATTAATAAAGAAAATGAAGAAAAAAACGCTTTTCTTTAATCTGCATCTTCAACAGAACAGATTGTTCAAGACCATCAATCATGAAAGATTCAACCTTTCTCGAACAACTAAGCTAAAAACAAAACACCTAACTAAAAAAAAGAAGGGTCTTTCATTATATTTCTAATACCGGAACAAAATGAATATTAAGTATTAACCAAAGAAACGAGTCCAATGAACTGGAAAGGCCAGAAATGAGTTGATAGAATTAAAGTTAACAAATCTCACATCTCTTCGAGAACCAAAGATTGATAAAACATCATGAAAAGCGTTTCGTTTTTCAAATTTTCTATTTCAATAGAATTTTGATTATTTGATCGTGAAATCAATTAAAGGATTTAGTAATCAGATCATAGCCTGTAGTTAAAAAGGTTTAATAGATATCTCATTTCCGACTCAATCACCCATCTATTTTGAATGAATCATTATCTCGGTGATGGAATGAAAATTCAATTAGTCCCAAGAGCCCCTTCTTGTTTAGTTTAGACTTCCAAGATCCACAGAGAATTAATAACTAATAACTGGACTCCACTATTTACTTTAGTGATAGGGGGGTAAGGTAGAGCTTTTTCGCATTTTCACTTTGAATGCGTTCTTTTTTTTTTTATGGATATAGACCATAAAGTCTTTCTAAGCAACTAGGAATATCGATGGAACAGGCAGACGCGGAAGAGCCCATCTCATTTTTGAATTCAACTATTGAGCTATTTCCTGGCCAGGTAGGATAGGAAATAGATCTCGCTCTATCGGCATGTCATTTGCCCTGGGTTGTTTTGCGAGAAAAAGGGTAAGATATGATTCAGAAAAGAATCAGTAGAACTCAGAAAAAAAGATTCGATTTTATTCAACATTACACTTTGAACCTAATTGGACTGCTCTGGGACGGAAGGATTCGAACCTCCGAGTCGCGGGACCAAAACCCGTTGCCTTACCGCTTGGCCACGCCCCATTTATATTTATATTTGACACCAATAAACACTAATATCCGTATTGTTTATTCGTCAATTCCCACCCAAATCTCTATGGAATAGAGTAGATTGTTGCTAGGATTTAATGCATATAGTTGTAGAATTTAACTTAATTTATTGATCATTACATAGAATTCAATTAAGATATTGTATGAAAGTATGACTCCTTCTGTTCTCGGTTGAGAATTGAAGGATTTGTGATTGAGCAAGTAAAAAAAAAGAAGAATTTGAATCTACCTTACTTTCTTCCTTTTTTTCCTTAATATCAATGACTCAATCAAAATACAATTATCTCCAAGAAGGAAATGTTTGTTATGCTTAATATCTTTAGTTTGATCTGTATCTGTCTTAATTCTGCCCTTCATTCGAGTAGTTTTTTCTTCGCCAAATTGCCCGAGGCTTATGCTTTTTTTAATCCAATTGTAGATGTTATGCCAGTAATACCTGTGCTCTTTCTTCTCTTAGCCCTTGTTTGGCAAGCTGCTGTAAGTTTTCGATGATATTTTTTTACTACTGTCCTACAAACATGTATGATTTTTTGATAAAAAAAGAGTCTAACAATTAATAAGATCAGCTAAGTCTTATATTCTGAACCCTCGATCCAAACATTTGAATTCTTGGATAATTGCGAGAAATCTTGATCACCTCCCCAACTTGACCTTCTACTTCAAGGGCCCTATTCAATTTAGGGTCCCCCACAATATAATATAGAATTGTGTCATAAAAAAGCGTTTCCGTAACGAAAGAATCTTATTACAAACGAATTTCGAAAAATTACTTTCTTTTCGAGAAACTACTTCGTTTCTTGGTGTAAAAAGAGGATATGTGGTATAAAAAAGGATAGTCTATTCCCTTTTTTTACAAAAATGATCTTGGAGATTGTGTAATGCTTACTCTCAAACTCTTTGTTTACACAGTAGTGATATTCTTTGTTTCTCTTTTTATCTTCGGATTCCTATCTAATGATCCAGGACGTAATCCTGGACGTGAGGAATAAAAAAGAGGAAAAAGCTTTTTTCTTGCTTGTTGGTTTATTCATTTTCTTTTTTTTTTTATTCCAGACATTTAACTATGAGAAAATAAGATAAAATGCAATGAAAAGGTCTCGATCTTTTTTTGAATGCAAAAAAAAGAAAGTCATCGGAGGAAACGGAAAGAGAGGGATTCGAACCCTCGGTACAAATAAATCGTACAACGGATTAGCAATCCGCCGCTTTAGTCCACTCAGCCATCTCTCCAAATTGAAAAAATTACTATGTTACGGTTACGCTTGAAGCCAAAAAGTCTTTATTTTTTCTTTCACTTTATTCTATAGATAGATAAGATAGATACAAATTGGATTAGCAATCCAACTCGAATTTCATTTCGATAATGGGTATATCTTCCATAGAAAGAAAAAAAATATCCCCCCTTTTTTAGCCGAAAGCTCCTTTTATTCCCCGGCCTGGTCAGTACCTAGCCGGGCCATTTCTTACTTTATTCCAACGCAATGAATGATGGATCAACTCATTTCTCTGATTTGAAAACAAAAATACTTGTTATTGAAACAACAACGACAGGAACACGTAAGACTATTTCCAATCTTATGGTATAGGATAGAAGTGTCTTTGCTTTTTTTATCAATTTGGAAAAAGAGGGACCTATCCTATTTCTTAATATTAT
>JAJJMC010001356.1:32500-37500 GCA_023531435.1 Papaver californicum
ACCAACTCCAGGTCCAATAGAAGCAAGCCCTACGGCCAATCCAGCAGCAATAACGGAAGCGGCAGAAATCAGTGGATTCATGGTAAGCTCCTCGCACCAAAATAAATAAATGGTTAATGATACAATCAACCAATAAATAATGCCTTATGATTCCATTACTAACATATATCCAATTGAAGTAATTATATTATTGAATCGTCAGAACTACTTCGATTTCTCGTTTTTAGTTCCCATCCATCGAGTCTTTATCAATTAGCAATCCATAAAGCTCTTCCATTTCTTAGTTCCAAAGCATTCTTTCAATTCTTCGTTATTTTTCTCTTCTATACTATATGCTCTTGGTTTCATGTGTTTATTCATTCGTCACAGACGAAATGGAAGGACTTCTATTGGAATCCTCATCGAAATTCAGAGTGGGATCGTAAAGGAAATAAGATCTATGGATAGTTCATATATAACTAGTCAATATCTAATATCACATATACATATGTTTCTTCCATAGTGTAAACCAACTATTGAATTCTCATCCTATATGCATTCGAATTCTAGAAAAAACATACACAACAATAGGTTTATAGCCATTACATATACCTAAGTCGATCCCCTAACCTATTTTTTATGAAGCCCATTTGTCACTTCCTCTTTGCCCTTTAGTTATCATTATCCCGTATGAATCCAAATGGGCGGGTTGGTTGGTTCATTATCATTAGCCCGAATCATTACATATCAATACAATATCAGGATTTGGTTGATGAAATTGCATGGAATTAATTCGAATTTTGGACAATCCTTGAATTAAAAAAATTTAAATGCCAATCCATCGTTCTATAGAAACATCGTTTTTTGTTTAATCACAATCAAAGTTAGATAGCATAACAATTTGGATTCAAATTATGAACCCTAATATAATTCTAATATTGTAATTGAATGAACAAATAGAAGTGGGGGTATGACATCAATCGGCCAAGAATCTTAGGAAAAAGATCTTTTAGATCTCTTTCCTTTATTTTAAATTCCCGAATATCAATCAGAAAAGCTAGTTAATGATGACCCTCCATGGATTCGCCTATATAAGCCGCGGCTAAAGTTGCAAAAATAAGAGCTTGAATCCCGCTTGTAAATAATCCAAGAAACATGACAGGTATAGGAACCACTGAAGGTACTAAAGAAACAAGAACAACAACTACTAATTCATCAGCCAATATATTCCCGAAAAGCCGAAAACTTAGTGATAAGGGTTTTGTGAAATCTTCTAGGATGTTAATTGGTAAAAGGATTGGAGTTGGTTGAATGTATTTACCGAAATAACCCAACCCTTTTTTGGTAAGACCCGCATAGAAATATGCCACGGACGTGAGTAAAGCTAAAGCAACGGTAGTATTTATATCATTCGTAGGTGCGGCTAACTCCCCATGAGGTAACTGTATTATTTTCCGAGGTAAAAGAGCCCCTGACCAGTTAGAAACAAAAATAAATAGGAACATAGTTCCAATAAAGGGAACCCAAGGACCATACTCTTCTCCAATCTGAGTTTTGCTCAAGTCTCGAATGAATTCAAGGACATATTCGAAGAAATTCTGACCATTGGTCGGAATAGTTTGTGGGTTCCGAACAGCTATAGCAGCTGAACCTAATAAGATAGCAATTACGACCCATGACGTAATAAGGACTTGGGCATGGACTTGGAAACCACCTATTTGCCAATAGAAATGTTGGCCTACTTCCACACCGGATATATCGTATAGCCCTTTTAATGTGTTGACGGAACATGGTAGCACATTCATATTGTCCTCTGGCAGAAATAGAACTAAAAAAGGAATTATTTTGATTCCACTATCTCTTTCTCAACTCGTCTACTTGAATCATATTTTTCGGATATCAAGTAATCACATAATATCCCCAGCTTTTTTATCTCTTTTTTGGTATTCAGAATATAGTAACCGATTCAAAAAATCTATGGAGTTCTCGAAGTAATTGACTTATCTTATTATTAATCAACGATTTGGGATATAGCTAGAACGGCCCTCACAAATGGCGAATACTAATTTGTTAAGGATTAATCGGATTGAAGCTATAGCGTCATCATTGGCTGGAATCGAAATATCTGCGAGATCCGGGTCACAATTTGTATCGATTAAACAAATCGTTGGAATTCCCAAAGTTACACATTCTCGAAGAGCCGTATATTCTTCTTGCTGATCAACGATGATTACAATATCAGGTAACCCCGTCATATATTTGATCCCACCCAGATATGTTTGCAAGTGATATAATTGTCTCTTCAACATTGCTGCATCTCGTTTCGGAAGGCGGTTGAGTCTTCCCTTCTTTTGTTCCGCTCTCAAATCCCTGAACTTATGAAGTCTCGTTTCTGTAGTGGACCAATTCGTTGACATGCCACCGAGCCATTTTTTATTAACATAATGACACCGAGCCCTTATTGCAGCCGATGCTACTGAATCAACTGCTTTATTTTTAGTACCAACTATTAAGAATTGCTTTCCTTTACTTGCTGCATCAAAAACTAAATCACAAGCTTCTGATAAAAAGCGAGCAGTTCTAGTAAGATTTGTAATATGAATACCTTTACGCTTTGCAGAGATGTAAGGTGCCATTCTAGGATTCCATTTCCTAGTACCATGACCAAAATGAACTCCTGCTTCCATCATCTCTTCCAAATTAATGTTCCAATATCTTTTTGTCATTTCTCCCCACGCTTCCCTTTTTTTTAAGAGATGAGATACCCTAAATACTAAATAAAGAATTGTTCCGATGGAACCTTTTACCAGAGATTGGCCGTTGATACACGGGCCAAGCCATAAATTCCTTTCTATTCACTATTATCTTTAGACCAGATAGTTTAAAGTTAAGTTAAAAGGATTAATCCGCTCTTAGGAATCATTAAATCCCGTAAATAATTGTTCTGATGGATCGTGGATATTCTTTGGGATGTAAGAATCAAATAATTCTTTGTGTTGGAACAAAATATCTCTAAACCCCCCTCGGACTAGGTTATTCTTTTTTAGTTCAAAAGGGATATTGCTGTGTTGCCTTGAATGATACACTAATCCTTTGAATCCGGTACCAACAGGTATCATCCCCCCCAGAACAACGTTCTCTTTCAGACCTTTCAACCAATCGATACGACCTCGTAGAGCGGCTTTTGCTAAAACTCGAGCAGTTTCTTGAAAACTCGCCTCGGATATGAAACTTTGAGTATTCAGAGACGCCCTCGTTATTCCCAATAAGACGGCTCTATAACAGATCGCTTCTTCCAAAGCTCGTCCCGTTCGTTCCGCTCGCAACAATCCAATAAGTTCTCCGGGTGAAAAAACATTAGACATTCCATCTTCCGAAACCAAAACTTTTGATGTTATTTGACGCACAATAATCTCGATATGCCTATTGTGGATTTGCACCCCCTGGGATCGATAAACTTTTTGAATCTTATTAACCAAAGAGATACGACTTTGTGCTATGGTTAACTCTGCGCCAATCAAAAACCCCCAAGGAATTCCAAGAATTCTTGTTATACGTTCGTTCCAACCTTCAACCCTTTTTTCTAGGTTCATTGATATTGAATCAAGCGAGCGCACTTCTAAAACCTGTTCCACTTTTGGAAGACCCTGCGTTATATCACCTGATCTCGATTTTTCATAGATAAATGTAACTAATGTATCTCCTTCAGAAAGGGTTTCACCATAATGTCCATGGACGGTTGCTCCTGGCGTAGCCAAGTAGGGTTTGGCCGATCTTATTACTAAAGAGCCAACACGAATAATTAGAACCTGACCCGCTTTGAGGCGGGGTCCATATTTGGATATACATACATTTTCACAAATAAATTGTCCAAGGTTAATTATTGTCGCTGTCTCTTCACAATAATCGTGCTGGAGAAAAAACCAATTCAAATTTAATGGATTCAAAATGATGTGACTTCCTAGATTGGGATTATAAATTCTCCCAGTTTCGTCCATTAAATAATATTTAAGTCCTTGGATAGTCTGTTTTAAATTGTCAAGTAGCAAATATTTTTTTACCAAGATCTGATTATGAGTTATTAAATGATAAGAAGAAAAATTCACAAATTTAGGCACAATCCCTAAAGGACCCAATGAATTTCGAATGGAAATTAGGGGATCCCTTTTCATTGATTCTTTTGTTGTCACACTGTCATTATATTTAACACCGTTGAATGGACCCATTCGAGAACAATTAGATGATGACAAAATGATCAAAGGTTGGGATTCCTTATTTCGATTTACCAACGCACGAATAGTTCCTTGATGTTGGGTAAATGCTTGTTGAATCCTTGCCTTGGAATAAAACGAAAATGGATTGAGGTTAGTACGATCTGATCCATTATCCGGGATCCATATTAATCCTGCCCCCCTCCGATCATTTCTTTTTCTGGTATACGAAATAGGGGACTTCACTAAGTCCATTCTTATGAAATAGCGAATCAGGTTGTTTACCCTTACTTCAACAAAAGAAGCATGAACCTCCTCTATAGACGAACCTTTTTTATCTTGGTTCCAATTCAATACTAAACAAGTTCGAACTAATTGAATACTTGTGTGATAAATCCCTCGAATTGGTTTTCCATTTCCATAAAGAATATAATTGACAACTCGAAGTTGCACATTATCTCTTTCCTGCAACAGGTCGTGGGGGAAAAGCGTTGCTAAATTTATCCCGTCCGCTATTTCATATGTGACTACGGGTCGAACCAAAACAAAAAACTTTTTCTTTATAGGTGTGATCCGTTGGACATAGATCCAATTTTTCCATTTTTTTGAATCCGCGGCATTTTTTTTTCCTGTTCCCGGTGGTATTAAGATGCCGCTATGCCAGGATATCTTATCTGTCTCTCCAGGAAAATGGATATCTCCAGAAAAGATTTTCAGTTCAATCCTTTTTTTTTTTCTCTCCACTCGGACTAATCCCCCTACACGGCTTCTTATATTTAAGGTGATTCGTGTATCGATTCCAATAATACT
>JAJJMC010001356.1:40000-42500 GCA_023531435.1 Papaver californicum
TCATAGGAACTACAAAAATAGGGTTCTTTTTCTTTTGTATATTTATAGTTATTATCGTCAATTTTTTCGTTTTTATAGTTTAGGTGATTACATGGATTATACCTATTTGCACAAATACCTCGACGATTTCCAATCGTTAATACATAGAGTCCCATAAGCATATCTTGAGTTGGTATGGAAATGGGATCCCCAATAGCTGGAGACAAGAGATTCATATGAGAAAACATAAGTAAGCGAGCCTCCGCTTGAGCCTCCAAAGATAAAGGTACATGAACAGCCATTTGATCCCCATCAAAGTCTGCATTGAACCCCTTACGAACTAATGGATGTAAACAAATAGCACGTCCTTCCACTAAAATGGGTTGGAATGCCTGTATGCCTAATCTGTGCAGAGTGGGTGCTCTATTCAGCAATACAGGATGCCCTTGCATAACTTCTTGAAGTATTTCCCATACAATAGGTTCTTTTTCCCTTATTTTACTTTTAGCAACTCCTATGTTTGAAGCAACCTGCTGTCTGATTAGACCACGAATTACAAATGTCTGGAAAAGCTCTATTGCTATTTCGCGAGGTAATCCACATCGATGTAATGAAAGCGAAGGGCCCACGACAATTACGGAACGCCCCGAATAATCGACACGTTTACCAAGCAAAGTCTCGCGAAATCTTCCTTCTTTGCCTTCAATTACATCTGAAAAAGACTTATAAACTTTATTATGACCATCCCTCATTGGTTGTCCGCGGATCCCATTATCAAGAAGTGTATCCACGGCCTCTTGCACTAATTTTTCTTGACACATTACTAACTCCCCTGGCGTAGATCTACTTGTTGTTAATAGGTCGGTAAGAGTATTGTTCCGATAGATAACTCTTCTATAGAGTTCATTAATATCCGAACTCATCAGTTTACCCCCATCTATTTGAATGATCGGTCTCAATTCGGGGGGAAGGACTGGTAGTAGGCACAAAACCATCCATTCTGCTTCCACATTTGTTCGAATAAAATGCTTAGCTAATTCCATGCGTCTAACCAAAAAATCCTTTCTTCTTCCTATTTTTCTATCTTCCCATTCATTACCCGTGGGCCCTTCTTCCCCTAATTCTTTCCATTCTACCAATGAACAATCTGTAATAAGTCGCAAATCCAGATCGGCTAATTGTTCTCTGATAGCACTTGCTCCAGTAGAGATTTCTCGATTTCGAAATGTATCGAAGCCTTGAGTAGTAAAAAAAAGTGGGATGCTGTATTTCCAAGATTGGATTTCATATTCGAATGAACCTCGTAATCGTAAGAAAGTAGGTTTTTTAGCTACGGTCCTAGCAAAAGAAAAATTGGGATAGGTTCCTTATAGTATAGGATTTCCCCCCTTAAAAATCGGACGCGAGGGTTTCCTCTCATCCGGCTCAAGTAGTTACATCAAATAAGGGGTTCTCGTTTAAAATTTTTTTTTAGAAAACCCCCAACGATCTACTCCTTACTCAAGTTCCCAATCAGGACCAACCAACATTTCAATGAAATGAAATGTGAAATTCTTGAGTAGTCTACCTCCCTTCGAATACCAAATCCCTTTTAAAAGAATACCTTGGAACTCATAAGGGATTTACTTGTCTATGTATCATTCCATTCGATCTTTTAGGCCCCTACTTAACCTCGACGGTTATGACATGATGCCCTTAAAGCCTATACGCGATGAATAGGCCCTTGTAACCATGTCATATTTGCTTACTAGAACATAATTTCTTTCTAAAACAAATGGAATGGCTAATTCCACGAAAGAAGTCTTTTTCACGAGGTACAACTAGCAATTCCTATTTTTCTGTTACGGAATCGACCATAGATCAATTCCCTTTTTTGGAGTATTAAATACATCCATAATTCTGAGCTTCATGTTACTCCTACCACGAGACATGTCAGAGTCAGGGCATCCCAATCGGAGTGAATGGGATGACAGTTTCTTAGTCCCAATCTGTAAAATAAGAATTTTGATCAAATCACACATCGCAGTATACTAGGCCTTCTAATTCTTTAAGAGGTTTATCTAAAAGATTCGCGATATAACTAGGAAGACGTTTCAAGTACCACACATGAGTTACTGGGCATGCCAGTTTGATGTATCCCATTTGATATCTTCGTATCCGAGAATCAACAAACTCGACTCCGCATTGTTCACAAAATTTCGGGTCTTCTTTTTCATCTCCGATTACTCGATAGTTTCCACAGGCACAAATTCCACTTTTTATAGGCCCAAAAATTCTTTCACAAAACAATCCATCTTTTTCCGGCTTATTGGTTTTGTAATGAAAAGTATAAGGTTTTGTCACCTCTCCAACAACCTCTCCATTGGGTAGTATTTTTTTGGCCCAAGCGCTTATTTGTTCAGGAGAAACTGATCCAATTCGAAGGTGTTGATGTTTATACCGGTCGATCATAGAAGAAAAATTCTGATTCATTCCGATCAAGCTTCCTTCCTTTGAATCTGGAAGTTCTTCTCAGATACAA